>JAWWNI010000806.1:0-559089 GCA_034642065.1 Darevskia nairensis | reverse complement strand
GTCTTTTCATTTTATTGCATTGTAAGCCAACTTGGAGAGCTGTTGTTAGGCAGGAAAAACATAAATACAAGGAAAAAAGCACCTGAAGGAGCACAAGAAAGAAAAAATAGGAGGAGTCCCTTTGATCACTTGTATTTTCGACATGAGAAAGTGGTACAGAATTGTGACTTGCCTGGGAAATCGCAGGTCAAGACTTTGTTACATCCAAACCTACAAGCATGTCGACCATCTACAGGTATCCTACTAAATTTAGGATCTTTTGCTGGAGTCAATATATGCATTCATTATGAATATGCGTTTGCCCTTAACCCTTTGTGGCCATTAAAGAAGTTCGCACACCAGAGAAATAAAGAAAGTTTGGTTTATTACATGAAGTGAAAGAGACAGGTCCCAAATACTGTATGTGGGCAGCAAAGCATACAGTTAGGCGGGAAGACTGTAACTGACCCAAAAGGTAAAGGTCCAGTCGCAGACGACTCTGGGGTTGCGGCGCTCATCTCGCTTTATTGGCTGAGGGAGCCGGCTTACAGCTTCCAGGTCATGTGGCCAGCATGACTAAGCCGCTTCTGGCGAACCAGAGCAGCGCACGGAAACGTCATTTACCTTCCCTCTGGAGCGGTACCTATTTATCTACTTGCACTTTGACGTGCTTTCGAACTGCTAGGTGGGCAGGAGCTGGGACCGAGCAACGGGAGCTCACCCCGTTCCGGGAATTTGAACCGCCGACCTTCTGATCAGCAATCCCTAGGCTCTGTGGTTTACACCACAGCGCCACCCAGGTCCCTGTAACTGGCCCAAGGTCACCCCAAAATCCATGTGATCCAGGGATTTGAACCCTGGTTTCCTAGGCCAGTGAATAACTACTACACAAACACATTCTGCGTGCATCTGTGAGCACTGTTAAAGTGATATATGCAAGCGTGAGACAGAAGCTCGGAATCAACTGAGGAAGAATATGGCAGGAACAGTGGGGAAACACTGGAGTAAAAATAGTTCTTAAGAAGAAGAAAGAAATCCAGTAACAACCCTCAAGGTATGGTAAATGCAGGATTTCATCTTTTCAAAGCTGCAGATGCAGGAGTCGCAGCATTGGTGTCCCTTCTGCAGGCAAAGAAGCGTTGGCTGCTAGTGGGAACAGGAGAATATTTATTGTTGGAAGATGGGGATGTGCTGAAAGTCATCCAAGACGCGAATCAAAGCTCCCAGCTATTGGCAGCACCCGCCTCGTGTCAATAACTTGAACGCACAGCAATCGGAAACGGGATCCTGAGGCAAGGACACTGGGCTGCGGACCAAGCCATGTGGGTTCTGTGCTCACAGAAGTGCTGGGAGACAGAGAAGCTGTTAGATCTTATTCTCGGGGCTTGAGCAGAGCTGGGAGAGGGGTCAAGCCCTCACAGCTGCTACAGGAGCTGTCGTTGGGCCAAAACGCTTGAATCCACCATGCCACACGCCTCCTGCAAATATGCATGCGGGGTTGCATTATGGAAAGAAGTCATACTGCAACGTATCTTTGAGCATCTGCAATATGACTTTCCCGCACAAGTGGGTCACCCATTTGCATCCTCTGGGATCTGCAGCGGGGCTTGCCAAATAAGGCTTGATCTACAAAACCTTCCTTCCTTCCTTCCTTCCTTCCTTCCTTCCTTCCTTCCTTCCTTCCTTCCACGTTTCCTAGCTTCCTTCCTTCCTTCCTTCCTTCCTTCCTTCCTTCCTTCCTTCCTTCCTTCCTTCCTTCCTTCCTTCTTAGTTTCCTTCCTTCCTTCCTTCCTTCCTTCCTTCTTTCCTTCCTTCCTTCCTTCCTTCCTTCCTTCCTTCCTTCCTTCCTTCCTTCCTTCCTTCTTTCCTTCCTTCCTTCCTTCCTTCCTTCCTTCCTTCCTTCCTTCCTTCCTTCCTTCCTTCAATCCTCCCTCCCTCCCTCAATCCCTCCCTCCCTTCCTTCTCCCTCTGGCTTCCCTTCTTCCTTCCTTCCTTCCTTCCTTCCACGTTTCCTAGCTTCCTTCCTTCCTTCCTTCCTTCCTTCCTTCCTTCCTTCCTTCCTTCCTTCCTTCGATCCTCCCTCCCTCCCTCAATCCCTCCCTCCCTTCCTTCTCCCTCTGGCTTCCCTTCTTCCTTCCTTCCTTCCTTCCTTCCACGTTTCCTAGCTTCCTTCCTTCCTTCCTTCTTAGTTTCCTTCCTTCCTTCCTTCCTTCCTTCAATCCTCCCTCCCTCAATCCCTCCCTCCCTTCCTTCTCCCTCTGGCTTCCCTTCTTCCTTCCTTCCTTCCTTCCTTCCTTCCTTCCTTCCTTCCTTCCTTCCTTCCATGTTTCCTAGCTTCCTTCCTTCCTTCCCTCCTTCCTTCCTTCCCACCTTCCTTCTTAGTTTCCTTCCTTCCTTCCTTCCTTTCTTCCTTCCTTCCTTCCTTCAATCCTCCCTCCCTCCCTTCTCCCTCTGGCTTCGCTTCTTCCTTCCTTCCTTCCCTCCTTCCTTCCTTCCTTCTCTTTCTGGCTTCCTACCTTCCTTCCTTCCCACCTTCCTTCTTAGTTTCCTTCCTTCCTTCCTTCCTTCCTTCAATCCTCCCTCCCTCCCTCCCTCCCTCCCTCCCTCAATCCCTCCCTCCCTTCCTTCTCCCTCTGGCTTCCCTTCTTCCTTCCTTCCTTCCTTCCTTCCTTCCTTCCTTCCTTCCTTCCTTCCTTCCTTCCTTCCTTCCTTCCTTCCTCGCTTCCTTCTCCACCTTCCTTCCTTCCTTCCTTCCTTCCTTCCTTCCTTCCTTCCTTCCTTCCTTCCTTTGGAAAACGACCACCAGTGTCAAACCACCACTCTCCAGAAATCCCCCTTGCACTCGATGTGCAAAATGATCTTCTCTTAAGACTCCTGTGTAGCTTCCTTGACAGCCGTATTCAGACGCTGAAACGGAAATGCTGTCCGTGGAGCAGAGAAGTCAGAGTTGCACCATAGGATAGCAAGGACGGGGGGAAATGGGGGGGGGTTGAGAAGGGCCATGTATCCAAGAGCAGGCTGCTTGCTTTTCAGGCAGAGGTAGTCAACCTGGTGCCCTCCACATATTTGCTGAACTACAGCACCCTTCATCCCATGCTGGCTAGGGCGGATGGGAACTGGAATCCAACAGCATTTCTGGAGGGCACCAGGTGGGCCTCACCCTGCACTGGGGAAATTAATGCTGTTTTAAAGACTAGCATCTAAACAAACACAACAACAACTCGCGTTATAATTAAACACAACAAGAACTCACATTTCATAAAATATTATGAAAACATCAGAAGTCTTTTGGCAATTAAGCTGATCTGGCCCAGAAAGCCTCACAAGGGGACACTAATCTTTTCTGGCCCATGGGCACATTTGGATTTTTAAAGGCTGCCATCTCCAGTCACTTTTCTTCCCCCTCCCCTAGACTAGCTCTCCCCCCAAACAGCAGAGCTTGCACAGAGTTTGTGCAGAAGTTATACAGCTGAGGGACCCAGGTGGCGCTGTGGGTTAAACCACAGAGCCTAGGGCTCACTGATCAGAAGGTCGGCGGTTCGAATCCCTGCGACGGGGGGAGCTCCCGTTGCTCGGTCCCAGCTCCTGCCCACCTAGCAGTTCAAAAGCATGTCAAAGTGCAAGTAGATAAATAGGTACCACTCCGGCGGGAAGGTAAACGGCGTTTCCGTGTGCTGCTCTGGTTCACTTAGTCATGCTGGCCACATGACCTGGAAGCTGTACGCCGGCTCTCGGCCAATAAAGCGAGATGAGTGCCGCAACCCCAGAGTCGGACGTGACTGGACCTAATGGTCAGGGGTCCCTTTACCTTTACAGCAATCCCTTTTCATTGAGCGTCCAGGCCTACTTGTTTGCACAGATATATGACATCAGATCAGGCAACTGTGACCCCCGACTCTTTAGTGCAGCGTTTCTCAACCTTGGGTCCCCAGATGTTTTTGGCCTACAACTCACATCATCCCTGACCACTGGTCCTGCTAGCTAAGGATGATGGGAGTTGTAGGCCAAAAACATCTGGGGACCCAAGGTTGAGAAAGGCTGCTTTAGTGCAATCTGGATTTGCCTGTACGTGACTGAATCCCACCCCCCAAAGTAACAGCAGTCAAGAATTGTCCTAAGGAGATATCCCTCCCTCACCACACAAAGGGCAGCCCCTTTTCTGTAATTCCATAGAGATTTTGGATTTGTGGAAAACAATATTTTTGGATTTCCTCGTGCCTGCCAATCATGCCTGGCCTGCCTCCCAATTTGACCCCTGAGGCCGTTTCCCTCAAGCCATGCCCACCTGCCCAGCACTGGATATCCGAAGGGCACTCCCAGTTATTCCTTGGCAACAAGCAAGGCTTGCTATCAGTGCCCATCAGTGGACCAGCGAGGACAGTAACTGTTGTGTATTGATTCAGAGTGTTATCATATCTGTATTACTATTGTCTGTAATCACATTAGGGTAAAGTAACTGCCTTCCTGTCCCAGAAGCAACAGTTACTATTGGTGCATTCAAGTTGCTGCATTGGGATCCTCAGTCTTATTGGTTCCCACCAAAAAGCAGCTGTGTGATTGCTTGAGATTGTTCCCTCCAAAATGTATCTTTTCCTAGTCAGTCCTCTGTCCCTATAAATGTAGCTTCCCTACCCTCAGTTCCCCCAGTCTTGTTTGCCTGAATAAAGAGTTGTTACATGAAGAAGCTGTCTCCTGCCTGCGATGTCAGAAAGCTGAAATCACTTGCTGAAATCATTAACTCACGCTACAACATTAACCCAGCTGGAGGAGGGCGTTTTGCTATATCATTTTAGAAATAGCACCATGGCCTCTATTACACACAGCTATGGATTCTGCTCTCATGGGCTTTAGCCATGTTCTCCGGCTGGCTCCAGGATTTGGAGCCATGCAAACTGAGGTTTCTCTTCGGCTGCTTCTGATCTTTGCAGGCACTTCATGCAAAGTGAACATGGTAGCCCTGATACAGCAGTTCTTCCTCTGCAAATACCCAGCCTCCCCACTCTCTGGAGCCAGTCCATTTCCAGTGTCACCACCCCATTCCTTGCCAAAAAGATTACACGCATTGTAAAAGTTGCTCTAGATCAGTTTTGTTTTGTTTTTGTTTTTTGTTTAAATTTCTGTTATTTTTTATAACAGTTCTAAGTTATAAGAGTTCTAAGATGGCGGCGCGCATAGACACAGCGGCTGCTCAGTGCTCTCCCTTATTTTTAAGTGTTTCGTAGGGCTTTTACTGCTGTTACTCATGTTGAGTACATTTTTTGTTGGGGAAACAATTGTTTAAATGAAAAATGATTTTTTAAAAAATTATTATTATTATTATTATTATTATTATTATTATTATTATTATTTAAATCCAATTTCATTGTACAATGACAATAAAGATATAAAGAAAGATAAAGAACAAGGTGGTAACATGCTTGCACACAGGAAACATGTTTCCGCCATTTATTTTTAGGACAGAATTCGAGCTTCCTCCATGCAGAATTTAGGGCATTTTTTTCCTTCTTTCTGGCTGGAATATCAACAGCTCTGTCTATGGGCTATAATAAATCTGTTCTGTTTATTTAATAAAAGCCAGTCAGTGCCCAAGGATGTCAGTTCAGCATCTTTTCACAACCACAAATTCAGCAATAATATTAATAAAACAGGAGACACTTTCTGTCTGGGAAGAAATGGGATGATTACAGGCTAGAGAGCTTAAATAACAGAAACAGCATTAGCACGCCTATTGAAGAAGTGACAGTTGAAAGTACCATTTTCCTTCTCGTGATGCCACTCATTTGAAATTCCTCATTGCAGGACTACGTTCCACTCTCTCTCTCTCTCTCTCTCTCTCTCTCTCTCTCTCTCTCACACACACACACACACACACACACACACACACACACAAATATACATATTACACACTTCTTCAGTTTTGCAGGGATGCTGTTTCTTGTCAAGCACAATGTTGTGGCTTTCCTATGTGTAGGGATGCGGGGGGGGGGAGTTCGATTCAGTTTGCATTTGAAGGCGAACCTACATTAATTCAAACATTCCAAAACAATAAGCAAACCAAAACACAGCTACCATTCAAACTTAAGCATTTCTGTGGCTTTTGCAATGCAGTTTTCCGGCCAGGCAATGGCTGGAAAAGTGTGCATGAAAATGCATATATTAGTAGAAATAACGTACGTTTGAGATGTTTAAGGGGAAAGTAGAGAAGATTGCTTGACAGAAATGTATATATGTATATATGTAAAGCAAAATTGTGTACGTTGGAATAAAATCCGCTCTAAGATGCTGGTGAATTTTCACAAGGGTTGGCTTGTTCGTTTTAATTGCAAACTGATGTGGAGATGAGGGTAACTGAATTTAAGCCTGGAAAACTGAGAGAAACCAAAACTGATAAATTCAGCCCTATCTGTGGTAAGGACTGTTTGGCATGGACTGACCTAAATCCCAAATTCCAGTGCAGCTGAGGGGCAGCAAGCAAGTGGGGCAGAAACTGGTGAATTCTGGGAAATTCACAATTGGATTTATGGTCTCTCCCATTCTGTCTTTTTGAGCACTGGGGGAAGCAGGGTTAACCCTCCCTCCCCACTGGTGTTTCCGCAACCTAAATAACCTCCCTGGAGATACAACAGTGCTTCCTGTATTTCTATGTTTTGTGTTATTTCTGTGCACTTTCCTGGGAGCCACTGCGAGAGCACGAAAGCAGGTTATAAACATAAACCTGCTTGGCTCCTTGCTGTGAGCGGCAGACGAATCCAGCCCAAAGGCACATACCACAGGTTTCGCTTCAAACGTGAAAAGGTTTAATATAATAATTTATTATTTGTACCCCGCCCATCTGGCCGGGTCCCCCCAGCCACTCTGGGCGGCTTCCAACAAACATTAAAATACATCAAAATGTCACAGATTAAAAACTTCCCTCAACAGGGCTGCCTTCAGGTATTTTCTAAATGTCGTGTAGTTGTTAATCCCTTTGACCTCTGCTGGGAGGGCGCCACTACCGAGAAGGCCCTCTGCCTGGTTCCCTGTAGCTTTGCTTCTCGCAGTGAGGGAACCGCCAGAAGGCCCTCGGTGCTGGACCTCAGTGTCCGGGCTGAATAATGGCAGGGGGTTGGACTGGATGGCCCTTGTGGTCTTTTCCAACTCTATGATTCTATAATGGGAGTGGAGACACTCCTTCAGGTATACAGGACCGAGGCCGTTTAGGGCTTTAAAGGTCAGCACCAACACTTTGAATTGTGCTCGGAAACGTACTGGGAGCCAATGTAGATCTCTCAGGACCGGTGTTATGTGGTCCCGCCGGCCACTCCCAGTCACCAGTCTAGCTGCCGCATTCTGGATTAACTGCAGTTTCCGGGTCACCTTCAAAGGTAGCCCCACGTAGAGCGCATTGCAGTAGTCCAAGCGGGAGATAACAGGTACCGTTCAAAATTCAGCATGTGAAGAGCTTCGGATGCCACAGTTTTTTTAAAAAACCTTGCATTCCTCCTCCTTCAGCATTTTCTCCCCTTGGTTTGGCCTAACAAGATCTAGGACTTGCATCTAATCCGAGCCCTCAGTTATTCTACCAAAAGGTTGCAGGGAGCTGGCAAAATTGTTCTCAAAGTTTTGGAATATGTTATGGTGAGGACGGCAGCTGGGCGACCACTGGAAATTCAAGATCATTTGGAAACTTCAGCTCAGTATCACACCAGAAATGTGGGGCTGCTAAAGTTCTGCAACGGGAAGGAGCAAAACAGACAAGTTTGCATAATGTGTATAAATGTTTCAAGTGCTTTTGGGTTTTAAAAATAATGTTCTTTTCAGCCTTTTATAATCCCTCCTGCCTCTTGCTTTGAACCGCTATGGCTAATCTGCATTGTATTGCATGCTCCTGAGGTGAGCCCTGTGTGCAAGAACATAGCATTTGCCCATGCATTTCCAGGTTCTTCTCCTGAGGGCTAGAAATTTGGAGAAAAACAAAAGAAAATAATGAAACCCCAAATCCTCAGGATTCTGTGAGAACTCCCAGAAGAGAGTTAGAGGCCACATACGTACGATTCTTTGATATATTCACTTACCAATGCATGCCTTGTACATTATGCATATTCTGAGCACTGCCATCTAGAGCAATATGACTGGCCTTCAAATTAGCAGCTTATAAATCCTTTAGGTGAGGCTTTCACTCTAATAAAATAAACCAAGGCTACTTCACAGCAAGATTTATTAATACATCCAAAAGAAAGAAAGAAAGAAAGAAATCATTTTCTCACACTATATACAGATAATACATACCAGTGTTTTATACACATATTACATCCGTTTTTACACAAGAATATACATAAAAATGTAAACTTCTGTATACAAAAACCCTTAAACCAATTAAAACAAGGACCAGATAACCAAAGGAGACCAATCTTATAATTTCATTGATTCTTTTTTTCTTTTCTTTTTAATACAGTACATTCATTGAGAAGTCAGAGGAACATGTGAGTCTTCCAATTTAAAAGGAGAGCGGCAGAGGGCAGCCTCCTTGCCCACCTCTGGAATGCTGCCTTGAAACTTGTGTGAAAATGCGGGTTTCTAGCCACGCTGGAATTTTTCAGGGATACAGGTGTCGTTCTCGATTGTCCCCATCCACACGTATTTAGATTAGGCATCGTATCTGCTGCTTTTGTGTGTGCATGCATGCCAGGTCAAGTGAGTAGGTTCCCTCTAAGCGCTTGCTTAAAGGTTTTCGTCGCTAAGAAAAACACAAACCAGCAGGTACTGGGATGGGAATGCCTGGGCGTAGGCTGCTAATCCTTGCTACCGTGCAGGAGTAACTCTGGAGGACATAAAATAAAAAAATTCCTTCCAGTAGCACCTTAGAGACCAACTAAGTTGGTTATTGGTATGAGCTTTCGTGTGCATGCACACTTACCAGAAATCACAAGACAGAGAAACCAGTAGGAGAACACTTCAATCTCCTAGGACATTCTATACAAGATCTCAAAGTAGCTGTCTTATTACAAAAGAATTTCAGAAATAGACTGGAAAGAGAAGTTGCTGAATTGCAACTCATTGCCAAGCTTAAAACCATGGAGAGACCTGGCCTGAATAGAGACATTGGATTCTCATCTCATTATACATGATAAAGCTATTTTTGGCCATCTCATCCCTTGCTTTTTCCTGTTAGACCAATTGCAGTCGTTAACAGTCGTCAACAGGTTTACCACAGTTATCAGCCAATCACCCATTCCCACCACCCTTCTGAGTAACACCCCTCCCCACCCTCTCACTATGTATAAGGGTCTGGTGACTTCTGTTTCAGTGTATCTGAAGAAGTGTGCATGCACACGAAAGCTCATACCAAGAACAAACTTAGTTGGTCTCTAAGGTGCTGCTGGAAGGAATTTTTTTATTTTGTTTTGAATATGGCAGACCAACACGGCTACCTACCAGTATCTGGAGGACATGCTAGCATTAGCAACCCACAATGCACTGCTACCTCGCCTTGCTTTCCCCACTGCAACTTCTTCCGTATTACAAATGGCTGCCACAAAGCTGTTGTGTTAGGAGGCTTCTTCTGATATCAAGCTGTTAAGGACCTTAGCTTTAAAATGACACAAATGCCCACTTTTTCTAGGACAACCTTAATTATAGACGAGAGCACCCCTTTCCTTAGTTTTCTGGCCAGCCCAATTATTTGATGACTTCCTCCTTTCCAGCTTCATCTGGATTGCGAAGGTATTTGGGCTTTGAACGGCTCAAACCGGCCATTGCTTTAAACGTGTTTTCTTAAATCCCCACCCCTCCCATTTTGTACCTGAACACACTTGTCCGTTCAGTTTGGACGTAGGAAAAGAGAGCTACATAACAGTATGGTGTAGAAAACGGGCCCAGAAATTCTTAGAAACGGTTCTCACTGAAGAACGTCCCGAATGAATAAAAAGTGTGACTCATTTCCAGACGTTTCTTTGTAAAAATAAAAAATAAAAATCGCACCCTTGAAAGGGTTGTTAATTGCGGTAGAACAATGAGGCAATATTGTTTTTCCTGTAGAGGTATACCATCTCCTCAGTGAAACCAATGGTAATAAATGCGCATGGTATACATTGATGGAAGCATGCCGATTGTAGGAAAATTTGGAGGGAAACTCTTCACAGCAAAATGCAAATCTTTACAATTTTAAAAATAGGGTTCAAATGAAAGGCAGTTTATTACAATCAACAGGATCCCACACTAAGAAGATACAGGCACCTTCCCCTTTGACACCAGGCAGCATTTAACAAATCAAATTCCTTGTTAAGAGACAATTTCAAATGGCTTTTGATAATTATAAATATTTTCTTCTTTCATTTATGACATATAACTGCAACTGCAGCTTGCCTACTCCAGAAGGGACAGCATTTTGCTAAATGTCAGAATTGGACCAAAATCCACATAAAACATAGCTATAATCTCATGTATTCATGAATTTAGAATGAGATTTTTTTTGGGGGGGGGGAATTGCATACGTATATATTTATGCCCTGAAATAGTGTGCTTTTTATATATATACATATACAAATACAGAAACATTTAGCCCTACAATATTGACTCTTTTGTTGCGCATGGACACAAGGGGATGTCAGGGGCCAGAACTTACTTTTAGTGCTTAGAGGGGGGGCGGGAATACAGATTAGATGGGAATCCCTGAGCATTGAAGCCCAGCAAATGTAAAGGGGTAATTGTACTTCGGAACTGGTTATGAATTTTAGTGAGATTTATATGCTACGGAACGGGCTGGATCGTCTATTGAGAACTACAGAAATCCAATTTAGAGGTGATTTTCCCATGACCGTTTGGCTCAAGATTTAAAGCTTAAGGTGAATGACAACTGGCTGCATAGGAAAGTAGTTCACTGGACAGTTAACAC
Organism: Darevskia nairensis; assembly: GCA_034642065.1. Lineage (NCBI taxonomy): Eukaryota > Metazoa > Chordata > Lepidosauria > Squamata > Lacertidae > Darevskia > Darevskia nairensis. Next base: position 548,237 of record JAWWNI010000806.1, on the reverse strand, counting down.
AACTGAGCTCTCCTTTCTGCAGGCATCCTTTGCCATGTGCTGAAAAATAAAGATGGATAAGCCATGGACCACTAGGATGAGACCCACTGTAATGATGTATTCTGAATCATCCCTGTCCTGCTTTGTCCTTTTGGCCATGCAAACAGGTCTTTAGTTTAAAACAAACACAAGAGGGTCTAATACAGGCATAGGCAACCTTGGCTCTCCAGATGTTTTGGTACTACAATTCCCACCATCCCTGACCACTGGCCCTGTTAGCTAGGGATCATGGGAGTTGTAGTTCCAAAACATCTGGAGAGCCAAGGTTGCCTATGCCTGGTCTAATATGAAGAACATATTTGCTGCCAAGCAGCTGTTTAACACCAAACTGAACCATATTAAATATCAATGGCCCGGACTTTATATTGCCTCCATTCTAGGTGGAATTTCAGGTCAACTTCCAACATCCCAAGCCATTTATTTAGTAGGTAACTGTAAGAACTAGGGATTTTAAGAGGAAACAGGCAGCCCTCTTGCATGCCCCGAAGAAAACAATGGAGAATATAGAAACAAAAACTTCTGGATATATATATTTGGGTTTATTTAGAAGAGTTTGGATTTGATATCCCGCTTTCTCACTACCCGAAGGAGTCTCAAAGCGGCTCACATTCTCCTTTCCCTTCCTGCCTCACAACAAACACTCTGTGAGGTGAGTGGGGCTGAGAGACTTCAGAGAAGTGTGACTAGCCCAAGGTCACCCAGCAGCTGCATGTGGAGGAGCGGGGAATCAAACCCGGTTCCCCAGATTACGAGTCTACCGCTCTTAACCACTACACCACACTGGCTTTATTATGCTTTGGCATAATAAACCAACAAGACATATGCTTTGAAAATTTAAAAAAAAGTTGATTGGTTAAAGTGACTGGTTTTAAAATTAGCTGTTTTAAGAAAGGAGTAGCAAGACTGGACTTAACTCGGACCGTACTGAGTGGGAGCTCCTGTCTGGTTTGTCAGGACTGGGACAGGGCCAGATGAAAGCAAATACTGTATATTCCTGCGTATAAGACTACTTTTTAACCCAGGAAAATCTTCTCATAAGTCGGGGGTCGTCTTATACGCCGGTCGTATTTCTGATATGGCGAGTATATCCCAAACTCTATCTTTTAACTGGAAAAGTTGGGGGTCGTCTTATACACCCAGTCGTCTTATACGCCGGAATATACGGTACAAAAAGAGAAGTCCATGCTAACAAAAGGAGTGGCCATCAAGCAGTAGTTTTAAGTCATCCCAAACCCCTCAAATGGAACTACAATTTCGGCTTTCTACACGCAGAGCTTTATCCCAGACACATACTCATTGTAACATATCTTGTATATGTGCGCCGCATGTATACCTAGCATGTGGACACAAATCTGCACACATCTATAGAATTAGAAGTCTCACATTCATATTATCTTTTCTACATGGAAAGGGCAATTCCACATTCAGCAAAGTGCTGCCACATCTGATATACATCTCTCTGTACACGTATACACAAAAGGGGTCTACACTTCCCCATAAATAAATTTACTCTGGTACTTCCCATGTTCTCCAACTCACAGGAAGCAAAGACCCCACATTTCCTCTTCTCGCTCCATGCATATGTACAAGGAATATGATGTTCATAAAAATAATTGGGGTGGTGGGGGGGGTATTGGAAGTGGGAGAGGGGGAATCAGGCTTAAGAAATATATATCTCCTGTTTTGCAATGAAATCTGTCCTCAGAAACCCTGTAATATACATGTGTGTATGAAGAGTAATTTGGGTGAATGGAGATGTTTTAATGACATGATTTTCACAGCACCAGAAACTTGCAGCATAGAAGGCATAGCTGTTTTCAGCTTGGATATTACAGCTTTGTGTATCCAAATGAGAAAGGGACTGAGCAAAAAATGGTTTGGGTCTCTTACGCACACTTTACGGACCGTGCAGATGCAATATCGGCTGCCTGCTAAGTGAAACTAGCAACGTCAAGAATGGGCCTTGGGACACACTTTCCCTCTCCACAACCTCCCTACTCCCTAGAGCGACCCCCCCCCAATATCCTTTTACAGCACTTAAGCTGTCTGTCAGCACATAAAGAAGCTGTGTTTCCACAAAACACTAGACCATAATTCCTTCTTACATGCATCAGGTGTGGGTGCTTCCTTTCCCCCTTCCGGCACAGCTGAGAGAAAATGATCAGAGGTATTTGATTCCACTTTCAACAAACTGTGATTTGTCATCATTTCTGAACCTGGGCAAACCATGGTTAAAAAGGTAAAGGGACCCCTGACCATTAGGTCCAGTCGTGTCCGACTCTGGGGTTGCGGCGCTCATCTCGCTCTATAGGCTGAGGGAGCCGGCGTACAGCGTCCGGGTCATGTGGCCAGCATGACAAAGCCGCTTCTGGCGAAACCAGAGCAGCACACGGAAACGCCGTTTACCTTCCCGCCGGAGTGGTACCTATTTATCTACTTGCACTTTGATGTGCTTTTGAACTGCTAGGTTGGCAGGAGCTGGGACTGAGCAACGGGAGCTCACCCCGTCGCAGGGATTCGAACCGCCGACCTTCTGATCAGCAAGCCCTAGGCTCTGTGGTTTAACCCACAGCGCCACCTGGGTCTCAAACCATGGTTAGCATATAGTTAATGCTTATTGAAACAAGTCAATTTCAGACAATGTCTGAAGTAGCTGTGGACATGCACTCTGGAGTTTTAAGAAGGCTGATTTCATAGAATCATAGAATCATGGAGTTGGAAGAGACCACAAGGGCCATCCAGTCCAACCCCCTGCCAAGCAGGAAACACCATCAAAGCATTCTTGACAGGTGGCTGTCAAGCCTCTGCTTAAAGACCTCCAAAGAAGGAGACTCCACCACACTCCTTGGCAGCAAATTCATAAAGGTGAAGTCCTGTGGTCAGAAATACTCAAAGAGAAGGGAGTCCTATATGGATGGGAGTTTCTTAAAGGTGAAATATTGAAGGCACAAAGGCAGACAATTCCAACAAGAAGGAAAAGTGGGAGGCACCTAAAGAAACCAGCGTGGCTGCATAAGGAGCTTAGAGATGAGAGGAGATTTAAGAAGGGCATATACAAGAAGTGGAAGAAAGGGGAAATCACAAACAAGCAGCATACATGAGTAGCCAACAGTTACAGGATGAATGTCACGCAGGCTCAGAATGAGCTCAGGCTTGCAAGGGAGGTTAAAAATAATAAAAATAAAATTTATTCGGGTATGTTCAAAGTAAGAGGAAGAACAAGCAGGTGGGAGGTCCTCTGTGTGGAGAAGGCAGAGAAATGCTATTGGGTGACAGAGAGAAGGTGGAACTGCTCAACACCTACTTTGCCTCTGTCTTCACCCAAAAGGAAAGTGATGCCCAACCTGGTGACAACAGAATAAATAATGTAAGGAGGGAGCTGCAGTCTAAGATAGGAAAAGAACAGGTGAGGTCCCTGCAGATTGGAAGCAGGCAAATGTTCTTCAAAGCGCACGGGGGTGGGGGGTGGGAATGCCATCGATACCAAGAAAGGTTGTAGAACAGATAATTGAACAGTCTTTGACCACTTAGAAAAGCATTTTGTGATTACTAAGGTCCAGCATGGGTTTCTCAAGAACAAGTCATGCCAGACGAATCTCATTTCTTTTTGATAGAGTTGCATGTTTGGTAGATCAGGGGAATGCTGTGGATGTAGTGTATCTTGACTGCAGTAAGACTTTTGACAAAGTCCCCCATAATATTCTTGTGGAGCCATTGGTAAAATGTGGACTGGACAAAGTAACTCAGGTGGATTTGTAGCTGGCTGACTGAACCCAAAGAATGCTCAATAATGGTTTCTCGTCATCCTGGAAAAAAAGTAACAAGTGCAGTGCCACACGGTTCTGTCCTGGGCACCTTGCTCTGCAACATCTTTAGAAACAACTTGGATGAAGCAATTGAGGAGATGAATTTGCAGATGACATCGAACTGGGAGGGGTAGCCAACACTGCTGAAGACAGAATTGAGATTTCAATAGGGGCAAATGTAAGGTTTTACAATTAAGCAGGAAGAAGCAGCTCACACATATAAGATGGGGGACACCTGGCTTATGAAAAGGATCTAGGGGTCCTTAGTGGACCACAAGCTTAACGTGAGTCAACAGTGTGATGCAGCAGCAGCAAAAAAAGCTAATGCTATTCTAGGCTGCATCAACAGTGGTGTCCAGCTCAAGGGAAGTAATAGTTCTGCTCTTTTCTGCCTTGGTCAGACCCCACCTAGAGTACTGTGTCCAGTTCTGGGCACAACAATTTACGAAGGATGTTGACAAGCTGGAATGTGTGCAGATGAGGGTGACCAAGATGATCAAGGGCTTGAAACCAAGCCTTATGAGGAACAAAGAGAATTGGGTACTTTTTGCCTGGTTAAGAGGAGACTGGGATATGATAGGTAAGGGGACCCCTTGACAGTTAAGTCCAGTTGCGAACAACTGGGGTTGCGGCGCTCATCTCGCTTTACAGACCAAGGGAGCCGGCGTTTGTCTGCTCCACAGAGTTTTTCCAGGTCATGTGGCCAGCATGACTAAGCCGCTTCTGGCGCAACGGAACACCGAAACCAGTGCAGCGCCCGGAAACGCAATTGGTGTGCTTTTGAACTGCTAGGTTGGCAGGAGCTGGGACCGAGCAACGGGAGCTCACCCCGTCGCGGGGGTTCGAACCGCCAAACTTCTGATCGGCAAGCCCAAGGCTCAGTGGTTTAGACCACAGCGCCACATATGATAGCCATCTTCAAATATATAAAGGGCTGTCACATGGAGAATGGAGCAAACTTGTTTTCTGCTGCATAAGAGGGTAGGACCCGGAACAATCGCTTCAAGTTACAAGAAAGGAGATTCCAACTAAACATCAGGAATAACTTTCTGGCAGTAGGAGCTCTTTGACAGAGTAATGGATTCCCTTGGAAGATGGACTCTCCTTCCTTGGAGGTTTTCAAGCAGAGGTTGGATGGCCATCTATCATGGATGCTTTAGCTGAGATTCGGGCATTGCAGGGCATTGGACTAGATGACCGTTGGGGCAGAGGGGTCCCTTCCAATTCTACAGTTCTGTGATTTTACGGTTCATAATTGTGACTTGATTAAAACGATACTTACTACCGTTCCAGATTTGAACACTGGCCATATTTGGATGATCCTATCTTGACTTAGTAAGTCAAGATATAAGTATTTTGTCCAGGCACGTAGCTCCTCCCTTCCAATTTATTGGGGGTTTGTCATTGACCCAGTTCAGATGTCTGTATCTCGATAAGCCAAGATATGAATGTTTTTGTCTGCATTCACAGCCCCATTAATTTTTTCTTCAGGAAGACTCTAATTGAACATAGTTTCCTGCTTCATTCAAACTGGAAAACTACGGTTATTAGTTTCAGAACAAGCCAGGATCCTAAACCATCTCCAGACCATGGTTTAAGCTCCTCATTGGTTCTGAAGCTGCTAACAATAGTTTCTCCGTTTGGACAAAACAGGAAACTGAGGTTAATTAGAACCTTCCTGGTATGGTTGCTTGAAGTGTGGAATGAAAAGGCTGTGTACATGGGCAAGCGGCTAGTTCATTTCTCGACTTATTAAGTCAAGATATGATCATCCCAATCAGATGACTTACAAACTTCAGTTAGTTGAAAATGGAAGCAGATGCTTCCAGCCTTGTTCTTGTGCCTGTGCTGGAGGAGAAGAGAGCTAGATCATGCACAAAATGTTAAATTACAGTTTAGTGTTACGTGCAAACCACATGCTTTTTTTGTGGTTAAGGCTATCTGCAGTTTCCTTTAAACTAGGATCGGAAAGTGAGTTTGAGAACCTGGCTCAAGGCAAATCCTGGATGTGCCTTAATAGCGATCAGTACCTGTGCTGACAAACTGCTTAAATACTATGAAAGGAGGGGAGGCATGCAACTTTTCTTCACGATGGGATGTGTCAGGGGAAAAGAAATGTGCACAGCCTTCTGCAAACCATGGTTAGCAAGGAGCCAGAGTTACACCCACATCGGCCCAAGTAAGAATTCCAGTCCCCTCAAATTATCAGTAACTAAAATGGTTATTAGAGTGGGTTTCTTTGGGATTGAAAGTAGCATCAGTCCTGTATAAAAGCCCCAACCAAGCATTTTTCAGACACTTTAATCTCCTTCTGAAATACACTATATAGAGCTTTGATGTGAACATCTAATATGGAGACAAAAAACCCATCTACCATGAGGGTTCAAAATAATCTGATAACAAGGACAGTGTTTAAAAACGGGAGGAAGAAAACTCTAGAACTACCCTGAAGTAGTACAACAGGTTCCCATGGCTGACATTCCCACTAGATATATATCCATTTTAAATTCTCCTTCATCAGCACGTGCTTTGTTTAGCTATATTTGTCAAAGGCTGTCTTGGAAAAATGGCATTTTCTGTCATTTAAACGGGGCTCAATGCAGTTGGGAGTCAGAGATTAGCAAACAAACCAGGCAAACGAGCAACGTGATATCAGAGTTAGCCTTGGAACAGAAAACTGTATGTAGTTTGGTTATTTGAACAGCGGTGAGCATGAGAGGAGCCCCAACTAAGTGATCACATTTCCACGATATATTCTATCACCCCTCAACTACTTTTCTCTTTACAAAGCAAAACAAAAACAAAAAAAAAGCCCCGTAACCTACATACAATATACACATTCATGTATCACACATAGTTCCCCCAATGCATATTTTGTGTGTATACAGTAAACATACGTGCACAAAAGTTACCTAAGTTCTATTTATAAGTCACAGTGGGAATTCCTTTGAGAGGAACGGAGGGGGGGGATTTCCTGAATAAGACACTGTGGATCCCTAGATTTTAACATTTCAACCTTTGAACTTCCAACTTGCAGAGCTAACTGGAAATGAATATATTTGAAGGTCAAGGGGAAGGGAGCCTTACAAACTCGGTTCGCCATTCCCAGCTGCAGTAATTGGATTTCAAATGTGATCTACTTACCCTGTAACTAAAAGCACCTAACCATCATAGGTACAAACCACAGATAAATTATTGCAGAATAACAAACGTCCTCAGAGGAAGAATATATGGGTCAAGAAGGGTTCTATGTTTTGTCAATGCGAGATACCATTTCCCCCCACCCCTTATATGTTTTAGATTTTATTTATATATTTATATCTGCAAGGTAGCAAAGAATAGCTGTACACCTTGACACGGCAAAGTTCCAGTGTAAAAAGGTGCTTCGTTGAGGGTGAGTAAGGGCAAATTGTTCTTCTTCTTTTAAAAAAAATGTGTATAATTTCATAGCTATTAAAACACATAGGCAACATAATTCATTACACTCAATAGCTTTTTAGTATAAAACTTATAATTTATGAGGTGATGTTAATAGCATAAATTAATATACCTTTTCTCTTAAAAATCTACAATAAGTATTCTGAACACACGTGGTGCAGGCAGGGAGGAAAGGGGAAAGGGTGTCCTTAAATAAAAGCTTAAAGCTAAGCATCGTGGGGTGGGGTGGGGTGGAATATTCTGCACGGTGGACTTGGAGCGCAGCTTCCACAAGAGAGAACAGCCACCATGCCATGAGACCCAGAAACGAATCCACTTTCCGGCGCTCATGCTCTGATGACGCTCTCCTGCAAAAAATTCTTCTTCGCAACCACTTTTCTTTTAACTGCCTTTATTTCCACAAGGAATCCCTGAGACATGCCCGAAACTGGACAGCGATAATCACCATTCAGAGAAACTGGTTCAACCCTCTTCCCTCAACAGAAACGAGATACTCCTTAGCATAACACAACTGACCATCTTTTCAGGCTAGATCCATTCCCTAGTTTTATTTGTTTTCTTTTAAGATGCTAAAATCCGGGAGTGAGCTTTTTGACAACACAGGTTTGGGGACGATGACTGTGGGATTAAAAAAAATTGGGGGGCCCACCAACCAACAAGACGGCGAAGACACACCAGCAGACCAAGTTCAATGTATTAATCCAGCTCATACAATTTACAGTGTGTGTGTTTATTTGTGTGTGTGTGTGTGTGTGTGTGTGTGTGTGTGTGTGTGTGTGCAAGTGAACACATACATGCATGTGTGTTATAAGGGGTTAGAAAGGCGGAGTTGCACTGAATTGTTATTTTTCTCTTTTTTTCAGCCCTGAGTTTTCTCACTCTAATTCTCACATTCTAGGAAAGATTATTTCATAATTATAGACTGTGTAGAGGGAGGGGGAAAACCTTCCTTATGCTGCCCTCCAGTGGCAATGCAAAGCATTACCACGTGGTCTTACGTTCTAAACTGGAAAGCTACAATGCACACAACTAAAACAAACAGGGTTCACGCAGCAGACCGTTTACAACAGAGATAAAATAAAGCAAGTTAATAAGTTCTTAACTTTCAAACCTGGATATCAAGAGGAGAGAACCACCGATTCTACCTCGTTCTTTTTCTTAATGCATAAAATACTAGCTTACGCAAACAGTAGGTGTGTTAAACGTTACTATTTGTCTTTGTTCATAAGGCAGGGTTTATTGAGAACCAACAAACAGTTAAGCATCCTGGAATAAAGGTTTTTTTGGGGGGGGGGTTCACACAAGCACCACACTTTTAAGCAGGCATTCTTTTCAAGCGATTTCATTAAACTTTCTGAAATGACGTCCCCGAGGGACATTCCTACTTTACAGGGAAATTACTTTTAGAGGATTTTATCCTCGCACACCACCTTGCTTAACCACATATGGAAACATCGTGTTCTCTATTAATGAAAATCACGTCATGACACTAGATGCGATCAAACTCCCTTAAAATGAATTCACAAGAACAAGAGATGTGAAATCAAAGTAAGAGTCATAAACCAAATTTTGCTAGGAACCTTGAAAATTCCAGCCTCTAACAATCAGGGTGGATTTGATTTAAATCAAACTGATTTAAATCACGATTTAAATCACTAGTCAGTAAGGCTCAGGGTGGATAAAAATCAATGATTTTTAAAAATAAAAATAAAAAATCAGATTTTTTTAAATTTAAATCGGATTTTTAAAATTTAAATTGGATTTTTTATTTTTATTTTATTTTTTTAAAAAAATCATTGATTTTTATCCACCCTGAGCCTTACTGACTAGTGATTTAAATCAGTTTGATTTAAATCAAATCCACCCTGCTAACAATACAGATTATAAAGAAATTATCCATGCAGTACATTTGTGGCCCATAATTCAACTACAAGAGAACACAAGGGCAATGTTTTGAAAAGGAAGTATTAGTAAGGTAAGCAGCATTAGGGAAATGCAATGGAGAAACAGGATCTGCTGCAACACACTTTTGAGATGAACAATGGTGTTTCCTTAAGGGAAATACGGAAACTGTAAAATCCTGCTGTGGGATCAAAACAGGGAACCGCACTTCCAAACCTGACTTGATTATAGTCTGTCTTCCGCCTAGATGTGTACCTGCTGTAGCCTTGCACATTTTCCCACTATGTCACATGCAGAAGACTGGTGTCTTTTGTGTTAAGTTATGCATGCAGGACTTGGCCCTGAATGTGAGCAGAACCATGTCGGCTTCTTTTTAAAGACAGGCTGTGAACATCACTGAGAAGCAGCAGGAAGGTTTGCGGCAAATTTTGCAACTGGCCCGTTTTGCACTCCCAGCCTGTGCATTTTGCCTTCTTCTGGCAGCAACCCCTCAAACTGCATGGAATGTGGTCTTGGAAGGTCCCCCAAACTTTAAGAGGCTGCAACAGGCATGGGGAGGCTGAAAAGCCCTTGCACACACCCAGAAGACGTTAGTCTTCAGATCCCAATCATTATGCCGTATTTTCAGGTACTGGAATAATATAGCACCAAATGATATTTTAAATAAATTTATAAAGAGGAGTTTTGTAGTTTGCCAAGCCAATTCACTTTCCTGTGAGAGCTAATCACTTATTCAATTTGATTGGAAACAAAACGGGGGGGGAGTGAACGGGGCTTCTTTTTTCCCCTTTCCTATTTAGCACAAAAGCCAGGGTTGTTGGGTTTTTTTTGGAGGGGGGAAATCATTTCACAATACATTGTGCACTAAAAGTAGAATAAAGAAAATGCAAGGAGCTTTTCTTCAGCTCGTTAACTGGCTTAAAACAGATACATTACAAATATAATTTGGAACACACTTAGATGTTTATTATACAGTTCAATTTCAAATGCAGGGAGGGATTTCACACGGTTAAAAAGCATAAAAATGTTTTCCAGCAACATGTACTTTTATTTCCAGGGGCAAACTCCCTGATCCTCTCAAAATAATAAGCACAGCTTTTTAAAAGAAGGCAATAGTTCAAATTTATGGGATTCAGACAGGCATTTCCTGGAACCCTCCCCTGCCCAAAGGTTTGGGAGACGGAGGATGCCTGTACCAGATTCTCACTTGAGCACCATTTGAAAGCGGAATAGAAAAGCTAGACAGGAAACAATTGCTTCAGTCACAAAGAGAAAGTTGAGCTCCCTCTTCATCCCCCATAGCAGACCAATTAAAATACTCTACTCGAGTGTGCCTTCTCCTCTCTTCGTATCTTTTAAAATATATTATAAAAAGTAGATGAAATTATGTACAGTCCAAACCTCTTACCATAAAATATAACGAAGCCCTGCTCTTAGGAGTAGATGGCCCGTTCCTTCCATGTCTACTCCAGAAAACAAGAAATGATTGCAAGGATTGGCCTCCACTGAGCAGAACTGGACTTCATGAGAAATAAATGGCATAATCTACTTTTCTTTTGGGAATCAGCACAGCTACAAGCCCTGTTTAAGGGGTGCGTGTGGAGCAGGGACCCTGTAGCTTGCTTGATAAAGAACATTTTGTGGGGGGAAGCAGTCCTTATTCTGACAAGCTCCTTACAGTTTGATTGTTGTGGATCTTCAGGGGGCATGAAGTGATAACAGTAGAATCTTTGAAAATGTATTTATTAGCAAGACCACTGATTAGAGATAGGAGAATGCCAGCACTTTTCTCTTCTTTTTCTATTAACTTCAGTAGCTTGTGTTAAGCATGCCTGTTCTTTCTTCTCAGACCTCACTCTGCACAGAAGATTTCTAAAAATATCTAAATATTCCCAAAGTATTATGGAGCACTGTAAGGGCTCACGGCTGCTGTAGGAATCCCCAGAAGCACCAAGTATCTGGAGACGGCTACAGCTTTGTAAGATCACTCAGCAGTTCTGATCTCACATTGGTTTGAGTGGGGAAAGGGGCCCAGGACACAATTCTGCCAGTTTTGGCTGAGACTTGGCTATGTTAAAAGTAATGCTCCATTGGAAAATGCCAACCCAACAACACTATTGTAATAATTGATCAGCTTTAGGAATTAGCATATGTTTTATCTGAGCAGGTACACCATTGCAATTAATTACAGCACTCAGTTCTGCTTTCTGTTCTACATACCAATGATATATATATTTTATTTAAAACTCCCCACCGTCATAGATACTCTGAACCAACAAGTACAATCTCATGTCCTACAAATTCATCCTTTCTTCCATTCAACCCAACTTCAAAAACCAAATTAGCTTGCAGTATGAACGGTCGCTGGTTTCAAGGTGGTCATTCAGAACAGGAAAGAAAGGGGAGGGGGGAAACAACCTGTCATTTACCCATCAAATACACGCACACACAAATACACACACAAACCCCTGCACTCACAGAGGAGGTTAAGAGCCCAGTGTTAAGCTGACAGAATTAACAATTGAACTATGGTGTTGGTTTAAGTCTGCAGTGCCCAGTTACCAAATCAAAGGGTTGATCCCCCTTTCATGCCATTTGCATTCTTTGAAATAAATCAACTCCTCACCTCTTGCCCAGATGCTCACGGGACTGGATACTCTGGTTTGAGCCTTAGGAACTTGCATTAGTTATATTTGAGGTATCATCTCACTTTTGGGTCTAGAGTCCATTGTATCTAACTTCTCATTTATCAGTCTAAGGCAGGACTAGGGAGTCTGCGGCCCTCCAGAGTCGCTGGGACTCCTCCCAATTTGCACCAACAGCAGGCAGGATGGCCAGTGGTCAAGGACTATGGGAACTCGAGTGTAGCAACACCTAGAGGGTCACAGATTCCTCATCTATGGCCAGTTACATCCGGGATCTGTGCTGTCTTCTTTTTATCTGGGATATTTAACTGGCTAAGTATAACAAAATCTGAAAGGGGTAAATGAGCACCAATACAGAAACCAGCACATAAGATCAAGAGAGCAGAGCAGAGCAATGGGGGAACCCTGGTCTGCGCTGAATCAGGACTTTTTGCCCCCTCTTTTTGTTTTGTTTTAAATTTAAACGAAGTCTTTAAAAAGGAGATGACGAAAATCAGGAAAAGAGAAGTGGGCCAGGGTGGGCTGACAGGGAACGTAAGGTCCCCCAACTGCCTGAAATTTGCAGACAGGCGAGCTCAGCTGGAGGTGGTGAAGGGAGCGGATGCGTTATTGGTACTAGTAGCTGTGGCACCTGTTACTGTGAAGCCTGTGGGAGGCGCTATGGAGCTGTGGCTTGGCTGCAGGTCCTTGGGGATGCCGCTGTGGGAGCTCAGCTGGTGGCCGAAGGCGGCACTGAACTGAGGGAGCTGTTGCTTTGGGGACGTGGAGGCCATGAGTTCAGAGGACCCAGGGCCCATGCCGCTGAAACTGGTCTGCGGCAACCCTGGGAGCACGCTGGAGCTGTTGGGGGTCACGGTGGCGAAGGCAGGCTGCGTGGTCTCTGAGTGCGATGTGCTCGGCGGCGTGGACAGGGAGGTGGAGAGCAGGTGTCCGTCGGCACCGAGCAGGTTGCTGAACGGAGAAGGGTCGCCGAGGCCGACGGGGAGGCTCCCCCAGTGAGTTCTGGGGTTCACCACGCCGCCGAGCGGCACCTCCAGCTGCGAAGGGAGCAGGTGCTGTGCTATGATGGGCATCTCTGCGGAGAACGTAGCTGCCAGGCTATCGCCAGAGTAGGAGGTGGCATGAGGGGACGTTATATGGTCACTGTAGGGCGACGGCACATGCTCGCTGTCGTAATGGCTTCCATGGGGTGAGGAGTGTGAATGGTCACTGCTGTATTGCTGTCGTGAGGTGATTAGGTCGTCTGCCTTGCTTAGCAGCTGGGCAGGGTGTGGCCTCTGGGAGGCATGGCTGCCATCGTGAAGTCCTTGAAATTGTCCTGGGAAGGCTCTCTCCCCAAGCCCACTCTGACTTATCAGAGTGGCAGAAGTAAGGCCAACGTTGGCTGGGGCAGAGAATTGCCCCTGAATCTGCCCTGCCAGGGGCGTAGGTGGGTTGGATAAGGTAGCAGAGCGGAGCAAGCTATCATCCAGGTCCAAGCTAGAGAAATTCTCGTCATGCACTATACGCCCATTCAGCAGCTCACCTAGATCCGCGTTGACTTCCCGGCTCAAGGACTGAATTCCTGAAGTTTCAGCACCCGTGGAGAACACCCCTATTCCTCTGTCTGATAGTTCTTGAACCGGCACGCCGTCTGTCTGTGTGAGCACTCCTATAGTACTCAGGCACTCAAGAGAAGTCACAGCCTGCAAGGCCCGTTCCAGCTCCTCTGCCTCTTCGGTCGTAGGGAGGAGGTCTCCATTTTTACCTGCGTTGAATTAAAAATATGTTAAGCGGCTGGCATACCTCTCGTAGGTGCCTTCGACGTAAGGGCTTAGGAAACAAGCTGCCAAGAGGTTTAACGCGCTAGAGACTTATGGCCAAATTAGACCTCGCACCACACACATAATTGCATGGATGATTGTGTTGTTGTGGTGGTGGTTTTTAATGTGAATTGCACCAGGATGGAGGTTCTCTTTACAGGGGTATTGCACCTCAGTATTGCACCTCAGGCACTTCCACTTCAAAAAACAATTCATGCAATGGGTAATTTACATTGCCGCATCATGGACTGATGCCTAACTACATATATGACTTGGTCACACCTTTATATCGCAGAGTATTTATGATGGCCCGTTTAAATGCCTTTCCATTTTCCGTGCTATTCGGAAGGTTCAAAAGCATTCCCTACCAGAACAGACTCTGCCCTTGTGGCCAGAAAGTGCCGGACTCTATGGCCCACATGATACTGGATTGCCCTCTTTCTAACATTTTTTATTTTGGCCCTCCAATATCCTCTATGTGGCTCAGGGCCCTCTCCAACAAACAACTTGCGGTCCAGCTCTTGTTGAGGGATGACTCCCCTGAACTCACCAGAATTATGGCTCACTATTTGACAAGGATCTATGAAATTAAAGCCAGTACATCTGGACTTCCTAACAATGACTGATGAGGATTCCTTATTTACAGAGAGTTTGTATGTTTTTGTTTTATTTTATATATGCCAATAAAGGTGTTGATTGATTGATTGAATTTACATGGATAGTATAACATCCAGTTTGACCTTTAGCCGTTCATTTATTTAATTAACTTTATATGTGAGTGCATGAATTTATTTCCAGCTCACTGGAAGTGTTACCAGCCTGTTAGCATGAACCTACATGGCATAGGGTGGCTGGAGCATATGTCTACCAAACAAGGCCATGTTCACACAGACAGGTTGATTACTAGATGACTGCAGCACCAAGTGGCAACTTGCATGTGTGAAAGAGCTGCCAAGGCAGAACTTTCATACCACTTCATTTTGCCTTAACAGCAGGGTCTGTTTCTGCCACGGCGTGCTGCAAGTCATCAAATGCATAAAACAAAATAAAATTGAGCGGTGCACATGCAAGCCCTTGGTCAGAAAACTTTTTATTACTGACAGGGAAGGGCTGCCACAGTTCAGAAAGGACGCTTAAGTGGGTTTAATACAAAGAAGAAAGTTCTCCCCTCTCAATTGACATGAAGATCTTCAGAGAATCATTTTGTTTTAGAGGGGATGACATTCTTTCAACTGAAAACGCAACAGATAAAATAAAAACAAGCAACATACATTGGAACATTATTTGTCAGGGCTATGTTTCTTCCATGGGATCATTGCAAAAAAATATGTAATACGCTAACTCTACTGGAGAATTTGGTATCCTGAGACTGATGGATTTTTAAATGCTATGGGGCACCATATACAGAGCCTTACCTACATACTATAGTATAAAGGTAAAGGGACCCCTGACCATTAGGTCCAGTCGCGGACGACTCTGGGGTTGCAGCGCTCATCTCGCTTTACTGGCTGAGGGAGCCGGCGTACAGCTTCCGGGTCATGTGGCCAGCATGACTAAGCCGCTTCTGGCGAACCAGAGCAGCGCACGGAAACGCCGTTTACCTTCCCGCTGGAGCGGTACCTATTTATCTACTTGCACTTTGACGTGCTTTCGAACTGCTAGGTTGGCAGGAGCAGGGACCAAGCAATGGGAGCTCACCCCGTCATGGGGATTCGAACTGCCGACCTTCTGATCGGCAAGTCCTGGACTCTGTGGTTTAGACCACAGCGCCACCCACGTCCCGACAAAAACTAATAACCAAGTTCAAATTCTCATGCTTAGACAAACACAAAACTGAAGGCTACACAGTATTTACATTTATGTATTTTAAAAAAAATCATTTCCACAAATGGCTCTGTGGAATAGAAAAGCGTTAAGGGCATATGGAAAAGAAGACTCCCTGGAAAAGACCCTGGTGTTGGGAAAGATGGAGGGCACAAGGAGAAGGGGACGACAGAGGACGAGATGGTTGGACAGTGTTCTCAAAGCTACCAACATGAGTTTGACCAAACTGTGGGAGGCAGGGGAAGACAGGAGTGCCTGGCGTGCTCTGGTCCATGGGGTCACGAAGAGTCGGACACGACTAAACGACTAAACAACAACAACAACAACAACAACAACAACAACAACAACAAGGGTATATGATCGTGCAATAATTGCACACCTTTGAGTTCTCTGCAAAATAGGATTGAAGCAATTGAAACAAGAAAAGTATCTGCTTGACATTCAGAAATACAATGTACAGGCGAAGACCATTTTGCACAGGGGTTGCGTTCTCAGTTCCCGAATGTGCATCAGCATGCCCTTCCCTCTGCTGGGTCCAAAAGGACCCACATGTCGGCAATCACCTGTCATCTGGACACACCTGAAATGGTCACGTAGAATCCTGACTGACAAGTTTGACTAGCAATCTGAACCATCGTTTTTCATCTTTGCAACGTTTCGGCATTTTCCTTAATTGTACGATTAAAAAAAAAAACCCCAATGAAATGAATGTCAAAAATGTTGCCATTTCCTGCCAGCACTGAGTTTTGTGTTTAATCGAGAGAGAAGGTACCTTCAAAGAAATCAAAGTCTTGCAAGTCATCAGGCAGCCGTGGCAGGACGTCAGAGAAGTCCTCCTGATTCAATTCGAGGTCGTGTGGAATGTCTGTGATTTCATTGGCGATGTCATCTGGCAGCTCATCTGTACTCAGCTCCGGTGTGGAAGGGCTCCTACAAAAACAGGGAAGAAAGTCACCCCCACCCTTTGGTCTGGCGCCGTGCTGGGCTCTGATCTATTCTGGGATGCATATGCCCTTTCTCCACCTACCCCCCTTTTTTGTTTTTTAAACTGTTCCCTCACCAAACTCAACTCTGAATGTATAGAGCCGTTGCAGCTGCCATAGATAAAGCTACTGCAGGATCTGGTATGGCTACAACTAAGATCTATGTACAGCCCTGTCTCTTTTCTACCTCTGCTGGTGCACAAAAGATGGTACGGGATATTCTTGCTGGTGCACACAATCCTATGAATGTTTACTCTCATGCAGCGCTGGGTTATGGGTAGCGCTATACTATGACAGAATAGATCACTGCACAAATGTGATTTCCAAACTGTGTGCCGGTCATATCACTAGCGGGATGCAAGAGGGGCTTAAACATGCCTTGAAACTTGAAACAAATTGGATGCTTCCAATCCTCAACGTTCTTTGGAAAACAGAGAACCCAGGGAGCAGGGATTCCTCCCCCCCCTTGCTTTATCCACTTTTGGCTAAAATTTGAGCAGCGAGTGATGATCTCCTGGGATTCCCCAACTCAGCCTGCACTTCCGCTGGCAGCTGTAGAGGAACCCTTGAAACGTCTGCATTGCTCTGAAAGCATAGCTCCATCCCAGGCCCCAATGGCCTTCGTGATAGTATTGGTTCCAAGGAGGATGCCTGACCCAAGGCTCTGGGAGTTGATCTAGAAAATGCATACACACATCTCTTGGTCGTAAGAATTATTTATTATCTCCATTTTTGAAACCCAGGATATAGTTTTCCCCTGGATTAAAAGTCTGGGAGACCCACTTTTAAACAATCCTCCTTCAAACCAGAGTTTGCAGACAAGTGTGAATACATCCACTGATTTGCATAATGCTCTTCCAGCTCAGTCACTATTTAGACTGGCTTATTAAAGTACTAGAAAGGAGCCATTAAGCTGCATTCTTTCACACTAATTTGTTCTACAGACTCTTTTGGAAAGATATGAATCAGCCACCTCAACACAATTTTGGCTTTCTCAATAATCTGGGGCAGTTAAGGGCTGTAAAAATGCACCATTCTGGAGCAAAAGTCTTCTTACTTGGTATGTCAATTTATTAAGGTAAAAGAGAGCTCTAATGCATGAAAAGCACCATTACGTCAGTAGCAAAGTATATTACATCAGGTCATAAAGACTGGCCAACAATGTCTACAAGTTGGCATGATAAATGCCCCCTGGGGACCTGGCCAAGCAACAATGCAGAGCAAGTGGGAAAACAAACAAGTGATCACTCTGCAAGTGTGCAGAATGAGTGCGCACAACCTTTCCCCCTCTCTACCGCTAGCCATAACCCAGCACTTGTGTGAGAGTAAACATTTATAGGATTATGTGCCATGTAAGACCCACTGTCCTCAAGTGGGCTTATTTTCAAGCAAGAGTGTACAGAACATCAGAGTTGGTTTTCCTATTCCTCATACAGGTAGCATAGACTATGGCTGGAATTCGAACTAAGGCAATTGTTCTATCAGCGCAAGTGTTTTTGCTTGCCAGACAGAACTATATACCCTTTCCTCCCTGCCATGTGCTGTTCTGCAGGGGAGGGGGGGGGGTCCCCAATCCTGCAGAGCCAATTTAGTGGGGTGTGCAAGGGGAGGAAAGCCCTGTTGTGCGAGCGCCACTCGTTCTGGCTCTTGCTAGCACAACTATTTAGCTGAATCGGGACTGAATGCTCATTTACTTGGCCTATCTTTTCCAACACTAGGCTGTCAACTTAGAAAATTAATCATAGCTGGGCTCTGACCGTATATGGGAGATCTCCATTGGCAGTGAGACGCTGGTGGGCATACTGAGGTTTCCTTGGGGCACAGCAGGAGGAATCGGTTTTTGGGGACGTCGTGGCCCTCGCCTTCTCTTTTTCTTGTGTTTTTTGGTAAGAGCAGGTGGCTTTGTTTTTTTCCTGGGTTTCCTCTGCTGCTGGTGCTGGACTTTGCGGGAGCTGTCTCCTCTCAAGAAGTTATCCTTTTTAGAATGAGAATTGAAAACACCAACAGTGAAAGATATGTAGAGTTAGTTAGATATGCCAAAGTTAGATATGTAGAGCCAACTGGACCTCCATGAAAATGCCCCGTGTTGCATTTAGGCTTGAAAACCTCCTATTGATGGTGGGGAGAGGCAAGGAGGAAACTCAGTAGGTATGACGGGGAGCTTCCATGGGTTGAATCTGGCCCACAAGCTAGATCCCCACACGTAGTTTAGGGCAGCCAAAAAACTGAGCTTTGTGCCAGTAAGAAACTGTCCGATGACAAAATGAGAGTCATCTGGGAATTAGCCAAATTCAGATGCCAGCTATTAGCTTGAGGGCTATGGTGTGTGACTCTTGTGCCTAGCAAAGGGGAAAGGTAATGTTCAAACTAAGGGACCCAGGTGGCGCTGTGGGTTAAACCACAGAGCCTAGGGCTTGCTGATCAGAAGGTCGGTGGTTCGAATCCCTGCGACGGGGTGAGCTCTCGTTGCTCGGTCCCAGCTCCTGCCCACCTAGCAGTTCAAAAGCACGTCAAAGTGCAAGTAGATAAATAAGAACCGCTGCAGCGGGAAGGTAAACGGCGTTTCCGTGCGCTGCTCTGGTTCGCCAGAAGCGGCTTAGTCATGCTGGCCACATGACCTGGAAGCTGTACGCCGGCTCTCAGCCAATAAAGCGAGATGAGCGCCGCAACCCCAGAGTCGGACACAACTGGACCTAATGGTCAGGGGTCCCCTTTACCTAATGTTCAAACTAGTTGTGAGGCGGTTTGGAGACTGTCAGGGGAAAGAAGTTAAAATGAGGAGAGCTTCTGTTTCACTGACTGACGTAACTGGCAAAAATAAACTGTGTGAACAAATTGAAATGCTCAAGTTTCCACCTTGACAAGGCATTCCAGGAGAATAACCTATAAGCCTATGAGAGGTATCCCAACTAACTTGTTCCATCAGTGCAAGGATTTCTGCTTGTGCAACAGAACTCCCCCTACCCAGTCTTCTCCCACTGTGTACACCCTGAATCTGCCTGGGGGCTCCCCAGAGTCAGGAATGAAGATTTAGGGAGGGTGTCAGGGGGCTGCCCCCTGACAGAGGGGGTGGGAAGAAGTTCTACAGCGCAAGCTGAAATCCTTGTGCTGGTGGAACAAATTAGTTGGATACCGCCAACAGTCTCTCTATGTTCTCACGGAGTCACAAAAGAGGACAGACATCATTCTTAAATGCAATCCTATGCACCCTTAACTGGGACTGTTAAATTCAGGGAGACTCTGTTCCACATAAGCTTGCATAGGATGAGCAAAGGAGGATCTTTGAAACATTTCCCCATAATCCTTTAGATCAATGTTCCCCAACCTTGGGCCTCCAGATGTTTTGGGACTACAACTCCCATCATCCCTCGCTAGCAAGACCAGTGGTCAGGGATGATGGGAATTGTAGTCCGAAAACAGCTGGAGGCCCAAGGTTGGGGAACACTGCTTTAGATGAGTTCAGTCAAAAAAGGCTGCTGATATAGCATTTTTATTTTTATTTTGGTTATCATCAGAGCTCACCTTACAGCTTTCTGAAGGGGGCAGAAGCGAAAGCTGCATGCTGATGTCATCCCCCGGCTTGGTGGAAATACTGCTGCCGCTGTTCTTCAAGTATTCTGACTAGCAAATATACTTACCATTTTTTTGGCGTGTTCTTCACACAGGGGTGTCTGGTGCGTAATGTCGAAAACTGGCACAGAGCATTGCTGTCCGTCTGCAAACTTGGCTGTGCAGCTTGAGAAAAGCTGCTGTGACCGGTTCAAGAGGATATCTGGGTATCTCTGCCGTCAGGAATAACACACAAAAGGAGGGGCAGGAGACTGCATGATTTACAGAGAGAGAGTATGATACAGAACCTTGAATTCTATCCCCAACTAATATCTCACTTTGGAGCAATTCCTTAAATGTCATTCATGCTGCAGCTACAGAAGATGCAAAGTCAACAGTTACAAGAAAAAAGAAAAAGAAAAAACTGCCATCAAGCAAAATTACTAATGATTTTATAATTTATTAAGATGGGTTTAGGGAAGCAGCTATTTTGCTAATGAGTTTGTGTGTCTTGTTTCCTGGAGATTCTTAATCAATACTGTGATTTTTGGGACAATGCAATCAATAGATTTGCTTTCTAACCAACTAATGAGAATCCATACACAAATATTAAAAAGAGGATTTCTGTCATCCACATATGAGAGGACATAAAAATTGTAAATTTCTTCCTGCCTTTTTGATAGATGACACACAGAGGAAGTCAATACAGTGAATCCTGATTCAAAATTATTTTGTTCAGAAGAGATATATAAACTCAATGCATTTTAGTCTCTCTCTCATCTATTCCTCCCTTCCCTAAATCAGCAGTGGGCATTTTCCTTCAACATGCAAGTTTACATGATGCAATTTCCTGAGATAGCCACTTCACTTGCTTTCTCCCTGTGTTTATTCACCACCATCGTTCCCGTCATTGAGGGACATACTCAACTTTCTGCTTAAGGCAGCCTTTCTCAACCTTGGGTCCCCAGATGTTGTTGGTCTACAACATCTGTAGACCCAAGGTTGAGAAAGGCTGACTTAAGGCATTGGTGGGGCACCTACGGCCTTACATTGTTGAAATTCTAGAATGGTTAGGGGGGGTGGCCGTTGTAGCCCAGCAGCAGCTGCAAGGTTCCTACTCTTTAAGAAGTAGTCACAGCCCTAGTTACTCACACAGGGCAGGAGTGGGAAGAGTGGAGAGCAAGGCTGAGCTTTCGGCCCTACCTCTGATGCTGCATATTTTTCTTTCAACAGCTGCGTGCAACTTTGTGATGAGGAAGACCAATGCACAAGTTCCCTGCTTCCACGGCAGCCTTTCTCAACCTTGAGTCCCCAGATGTTGTTGGACTACAACGCCCATCATCCCTAGCTAGCAGGACCAGTGGTCAGGGATGATGGGAGTTGTAGTCCAATAACGTCTGGGGACCGAAGGTTGAGAAAGGCTGACGTAGGGGCTCTGCATGTTCTGGTCAGCAGCCCAATCAGGTGTCCTGAACATGCAGAAACCTCTACTCACCATGAACAGAAACTTCTGCATTGTTTTTTTCTTTTCTTTTCATACAGCCAAGCACAACGCTTGGCTACTGGGAGAAAAAAGACACGATGTCGGGTGTGGGACTAAAGAATAGAATAGAATAGAATAGAATAGAATATATTTTATTGTCATTGTCCCCTTTGGGGACAACGAAATTACTTGGCTGCTTCATCCACCCAGGTAGGGCACTCCACGCAAAAGGCATGGCTTTATGAGAGCAACGCCTGAATGGAGCCAATGTGAACAAGGGAATGATCACTATTGCAGGTATACAGGGAGCAACATACCTAGGGACTCCTTGGTGGGATAAACAAGGGGCACTGATTTAGGAGAGAAGCACTAATGAATTATCTCTATGGCAGCTCAAGCAAAGGCTGATGAATCAGCCTATGCTGCCTCCTTGTGGCGGTGCTGGCTCATTACAAATGGAGCTTCCTGGCTGTGAGCTCAGTGGCCTTGTGGCCAGTGGCTGCGAGATAAGATATGTCAGTGGGCTAATTCACATAACTCACCAACTCTAGTCTGCAAACAGCCATACCAAGACCAGCGCCTAAAAGCATAGTCAATATTCTGCATGGCATTTTCCTTACAAACGCTCTGCGCTTGCCATGTCTACAAAAGTCCTTCCATCGATCCCTTTATAATTCTCAGTTCTTCCTCAATGCCTTAGAGGAACCTTAAAATTAAGGCTAAAATTGCAATTAGGAAGGGGCAGGGGGGAAAGCTGCAAGAGATTTAAGTGAATTTTGAAGTTGAGGGAGGAGTGGGAAAAGAGAAAACTCATTAAAATTCCGAGCTTGCTGCATTTGGAAACTTTCCTTTCTTTGCTCTTGCAATTTCACGTACTCGTGCTCATTGTAAGGGCTTCTAACATAAGGACTTTCATTCTCCCTCTTCTGATCTCTGCCTCTTCTGTCGATACTGCAAAATTATAGGTCTTTCATCTCTTATTCATTCTAGGTCATTGTACTACCTCACAGTGCAGATTTCACACCCTGCTGAAACCTTTATAGCAATTTAAGGTTAGTATAAAGTACAATTCAGTAGAAAGATAATTCAGACTTTCTGCGGAAACTGACAAACCAACCTCACACAGGGCAATGCCACCTGCATGTGTCCAGTACAGGGACATTTCTAGAAAGCTGTTTGTTCCTCCACCCTGAAGGTGTACCACAGCCCTAGCCAAACAATTCTGACCTGATGCCAGTGATTCGAAGTGAGGACAGATTCAAATGCTGGTTAGGCCCCTGGATTCTACCTTTGTTTCATCAGGGTGCCTCTGCCGCTTCAGAGCTGACACAACTGCACAGGCTTAAGAATGGATTTCCCAAGTCTCTCCCATAAGTTGCTAGCTTGAAAAGAAGCAGCATGAGGAGAAGCTAGCAGGAGTGCCCCCAGAAATACTCGTTGGAAATGGGAGATGGCCAGAAGGAAACTACAGTCGTACCTTGGTTGTCGAACACCTTGGTACTCAGACGTTTTGGCTCCCAAACGCCGGGTAAAACCTGGAAGTGAGTGTTCCAGTTTGCAAATGTTTTTCGGAAGCCGGACGTCGGACATGGCTTCCGCGGCTTCCGATTTGAGTGCAGGAAGCTCCTGCAGCCAATCGGAAGCTGTGCCTTGGTTTTCGAACCGTTCCGGGAGTTGAATGGACTCCCAGAACAGATTATGTTTCCAGTATGTTTCCGAGCACAATTCAAAGTGTTAGTGCTGACCTTTAAAGCCCTAAATGGCTTCGGTCCAGTATACCTGAAGGAGCGTCTCCACCCCCATCATTCTGCCCGGACACTGAGATCCAGCGCTGAGGGCCTTCTCGGTAGTGGCGCCCGCCCTGTGGAATGCCCTCCCTTCAGATGTCAAAGAGAACAACAACTACCAGACCTTTAGAAGACACCTGAAGGCAGCCCTGTTTAGGGAGGCTTTTAATGTTTAATAGATTATTGTATTTTAATGTTCTGTTGGAAGCCGCCCAGAGTGGCTGGGGAAACCCAGCCAGATGGGTGGGGTATAAATAATAAATTATTATTATTATTATTATTATTATTATTATTATTATTATTAAGTTTGACAACCAAGGTACGACTGTATGACGTTTTTAGCCCACAACAGGAACAGGAACACAGTGAAAAAGATACGTTGAAAACAATGTTTAGTGAACGGAAGAGCCTTGTTGGTGCATGGTTCGCCCTTTGTTGTCCCTCTACATGGTGACACGTCCCTCTGCTTCACTTGGCTTGTGCTGAAACGAAAGGACACCCAAGAAGATTATCACCCCAAAAAACGGAAAAGGCTGGGATATAATTTGAGTGCTGTACTGCCAGGTGTGGGTTGTCCCTCACCTGTTCCGAGTACACGAAGCTCTTCGGAGTTCTCGTATCAGCTGCCCAGCGCACTCCGGCTCTCGGCTGGCTGCCCGCAGCAAGGCTTTCCGGAATGTATGTTGGCATTTCCTCTGGCGAGATTCTGCCCGCTCCAGGCGGCAGAGGTGCTTGTATTTCTGCTGAAAGTAAGTGCAAAGTTGGGAAATGCGGGAGCTCCTGCCGCTGGCGTCAGCATCCTCATCTGGCCTGTGAGATTGTGTGGGGAGGGAAAAGCAGATGATAAAGGGGCAGGCACTCAAAACCCAACGTCATCATTATGCAAACATGCACTACTGCTATCTTGTCTGTACAGCGCAGCAAGTCCCGAGGACCTGAAGAAATGTCTGTTTCCACGTCAACCTCCCTGAGCTCTGCATTCATTTTTGGATGGTTTCCCCAAACACACATTGGCTGGCAACCAGGGAGAAGGCTGCGGCACCCCATTTATGAAAATATCCCCTCTGACAATCTAGCCCACACTAGAGTCCACACTAATGTCTTTCTATTTTCTCAGGCTTATACTATTTGAAAAGTTTTACCGTGTGATTTTATTGCTGCTTCTACCCCTTCATGATTTAACTGGGGTGTTTTACTGAATTTGTCAGTAATTTTGGCTTGGATCCGGAGTTGTCCCTCCATATATGGAAGCTCCCCCTTTCCCCTGCAGCTTGAGCACCACTTTTCATGCTCCCTCTGGAGCAAATTCTCAGGGGGAAGGAGTCAAGGGGAAGAAATTTGACTCCCCCTTCCTCCCACCAGCAGGAGAATCCTGTAAGCAAAGTTCTGCTGATGGGAGAATAGGATCTAAGCACTTGTGTTTTTTATTGTTACTATAAAATTGTAATTATTGTAAATATACCTTAGGAATTACAGAACTGATAGGAAATACAGAAAATAAATACAGAAAATAAATAAATAAATACATCATACATACATACATACATACATACATACAGAAAATAAATGAAATAGTACCCCCTTCCACAATGAACAAACTGTTGTTGTGGTGCAATGGCCATACTAGTGAAATACCACAAGTTGTGATACCATGCAACACAGCAGTTCTTGTGACCAATTCTATATTGTTTTGCCATGGCAGCTGCTCCTAGGAATGGACTATAAAATGATGCTTTTGAGATAGGAAAAGCAAACACCTCCACTGAGGACAAGAAGATCACTGATCAAATTTTCCTTCCAGTAGCACCTTAGATATCTGAAGAAGTGAAGAAGTGTGCATGCACACGAAAGCTCATACCAAGAACAAACTTAGTTGGTCTCTAAGGTGCTACTGGAAGCATTTTTTTTATTTTTTATTTTGTTTCGACTACGGCAGACCAACACGGCTACCTACATATAACTGATCAAGTTTTGTTATTCTGATTACGGCCTCCGTTTCTATGTTATACGTATCTTTTTTTCAGGTTCAATGGACAAAATTTACCAGTGCAGAATTCACTGCACGAATGAACTTTCTCTTACGCCATGGGACCAGGGGCAGAGCAAGTGCGGGGCGTTGGGGGCGGTTCGCCCCAGGTGCCACCCTGGAGGGGGTGACACTTGGCGCCCCCCTGCGATGCCCAAGCCAAGCCCCACCGCCCGGTAAAAAGCGTGCGCCGACGGCTTGCTCGCAAACCTGCTCAGCGCGCGCTTTCCTTTTTCCGGCTGGAGCGGAGGCGAGGGGCGGGCCAGGGAGGGGCATCACCCCCTCCCTGGCCCGCCCCTCACCTCTGTCCACCTCGTAGCACGCATGCGCCTCGCAGCTCCGTAGTGCGCATGCGTTGTGACGTCACGACGCATGAGTCATGACGCACAACCCGTGAGCACTATGGAGCGGTGCAGCGCATGTGCGCTACGGAGCGGCGTCCCGCCCCCGGGGGGGTGCCCCCGGTTTTGCTGCTCCGGGTGGCCAAGCGGCTCCGTTCGCCACTGCATGGGACTTCACCATCCTCTCATCTCACCTGCAACCCACTGTGTACCCCCAAAATCTGTGCCAGAGGGCCCCCAATGCTCCAGAGAAGATTTTGGAGGGTGTTCAGGCGAGAAGAGAGGACGTTGAAGTCAAGTGGCACAAGTAGACCTCCATTCTGCTTACAGACAGAAAGCTTTGGGGACACAAACCCACGTGTCTCTGAATACCCTCTTCCACTGTACCTACCCTCGCCTGCAGGTAACAGTTTAAAAAACAGCCTGATCTCTGTATTATTTCATATTCTGCACTTAATTACTCAGTCTTCCGTTCTGAGTTGTATCAGGGTGGATTTGATTTAAATCAAATTGATTTAAATCACGATTTAAATCACTAGTCAGTAAGACTTGATTTAAATATTTTTTTTTACAGAAAGACTCATTCTTGCTGGTATAATCTTAATATTTACAACTATATGAAGGTTTCATTTTTGGAATAATAAATTTTCAGAGTAGTTTTTACAGTTATATCAAAAATTACTGATTTGGTTATACTACTAGAAAGACATAGACAGATAATTATGAAATTATGGTGAGGTTTAATAAGTTAACTGTTTATATTTGGACAACTTTTCTGCTGTACTTTATTGGAAGGAGAAAAATAATCATTTCCTTAATAACCATTTAAACAATTTATTTGACTAAAACAATAACATGATAGCATATGTATCCATGTTTGTTAACTGATGTCGTTAAACATTCTTTTAAAAAAACTTAGGCTGAGTTTTAGCACACTTGATAAACTTAAAACAAATCCTTATTTCCTGATGAATAGCATTTGGACTACAATGTAACTTAAATAGAAGACTATATTTAGAAAGATTTTTCCTCCAAAAGCATTTTATTTTAAAAATCCGATTTAAATCAAAAAAATCCGATTTAAATCAAAAAAATCTGATTTTTTTTTTTTTAAATTAAAAATCGTTGATTTTTATCCACCCTGAGTTGTATGCACTTACTCATTCCTGTCATATCTGAGGGCTTCCCGAATAGACCATGCAACCTGGTATGGCGAGGTTTGTTCCAGTTCTTCCAATTCTTCTCCACTGTCTTCAGACCAGTCCAACCCTGGAAAGGCATGAAAGGAAGCAAACAAATAAAGTAGTCAAATAAAAAGCACTGTTGTGATAGCACAACAGAGGGCCTCATCATGAACGGGAACCTCATGAATTAGAACAAAAAGAGAAAAGATGTACCACGCATATGGAAGTTTCCCAAACAGCTGCAATCTCACCCCACCCCAAATCAAGGTTATATGGCCACATGTAGGGTTGCTTTTCTCACATATGCCTAAATGGCTGTCACATGGAAGGTGTAGCAAGCTTGTTTTTTCCTGCTCTGGAGGGTAGGACCTGAACCCAAGGATTCAAGTTACAAGAAAAGAGATTCAGACTAAACATCAGGAAGAACTTTCTGATGATAAGAGCTGTTCAACAGTGGAATGGTCTCCCTCAGGAGGTTGTGGACCTTCCTTGGAGGTTTCCTTGAATGGTCTCCCTCAGGAGGTTGTGGACCTTCCTTGGAGGTTTCCTTGAATGGTCTCCCTCAGGAGGTTGTGGACCTTCCTTGGAGGTTTCCTTGAATGGTCTCCCTCAGGAGGTTGTGGACCGTCCTTGGAGGTTTCCTTGAATGGTCTCCCTCAGGAGGTTGTGGACTCTCCTTCCTTGGAGGATTTTATGCAGAGGTTGGATGGCCATCTGTCATGGATGCTTTAGCTGAGATTCCTGCATTGCAGGAGGTTGGACGAGATGACCCTTGGGGTCCCTTTTCAACCCTATGATTCTATGATAGTCTTAATCACCACTGCCCTGCAAGTCTAGCTATGCCCCTTCTTCCCCTGGCACCAAGTCCTGGGCTTTTGTGATTAGGCTTACCAGCACAGACATACCCAGCCACTGTGGGGCATGGGGATCAAAGGTCCACATCTGAGGTGGAAAAGAGTAATGTGCTCTGGCTAATTTCTGGCCATAGGTCAGTGAACAGTGAAGCATATGAAGATAATATGGTTAGAGGGGTCCGTATAAGGATGAAGGCAACACAGTCAATGGGGCACAACATGTAGTAGAGTATACTGCAATGTTGCTTCATTGTTTTTTGTCCATTATATATCCATAATGGCCACTTTCTGCTACTTGGGATTGCCTAACCACAAATGTTTATACCATGCTGTCAGATTCTCTTACCAGTTGTTCAATAGTAAGACCAAGCCATCTTGTCTTTAAGTCTCTTTATTTTGAGCAAAGCTATTTACAGTGCAGAGTTCAGTTAATCATGTCTGCTCAGTCACTAGCAGAATCCGGAAGTGCCTCCCTCCTGTTTTGGCGCCAACACCAAAGCCTCGGCATCCTAAATTGCCGCCTTCTCCTCCTACGTGAGATAGGCGCCGGAACTGATGCCTCCCCCTCCGAGCGAGTCTGCTGGGTGGTGCCAGGTCTCTCAGCAACTCCCTGGACACCTGGCACTCCCTGACTCCCAGCCACTAACTGCTCCTCCCCCGAAGAGGGGCTGCCAGATTCACTCGAAGATGAATCTTTCATTAACACAGGCTGCGGGTCCCTGTATGCACTCAGAGCTGGACTGGCAGGGGTGGGCAGATCCCTGACACATACCAACAATCTGAACATCCTAAATTCCTTGTTTATGTGCATGGCAAAAGCTAGAACTGGTCCTCTAGACTTACAGCCATGCTCCCTTTCTTTGTGTGCTTAGAAGAACTGCCTTGAAAACAAAATGACAAACCGTGAGATTTTAGTAGTAGTAACGAGCTCAATTTTACAGGACCTAGCTGTGAGGCAGGATGCAGAAACACTTGCCCATGGCCTAGTTTGCCCGTCTGCATTAAAAAGCACACACTTGCAAGGATACAGTTTACTCAAGTACTTCACTTGCGCACTGTTACCAATCTACGGCAAATTTACTGGAACGAATGATCAAAACATTCGGGTGCCATTAATTCTCCACTTACCTAAATGCGGAAACAGGTCAGCATCCAGCTGCTGTTTCTGAGTGCACAGTTTCACCAGTCTCTGTAGCCGGCTCATACAGGATGAGTGCGGAGAGAAGGCTGTGGCTTTCATAAGGATCCTGTCCACCCCGGGCGGGTCTGGGCCAGGAGCCCTAGTAGGGTGCAGGGGAGGCAGCAGTCTTTTGTTAGGCAGCTGCCTGGCTTGTGCTATAGTGTACGTGGTGGGAGCCACTCCCTGCACTGGTAGGCTGGTGTTCTGAGGTTGAGGTGACTTGCAGACTAAGCCCTGCGGTAGCCCTGCTGGCTTTAGAGAAGTTGGTAATGGCGAGAGATGGGAGTGCTGCTGCTGCTGCTGCTGCTGCAAAGGTGCAGGAAGAGGGCTAAAGTGCTCTTGGCGAACTTTCAGAATCTCTGTTTCTCTCTGGCGCTGCCGGTTCTGGGCTAATTTGCTCTGCAGCTTCTTCTTCACCGTTGCCCCTTTCTTGAGATCTTCATCTTCCTCGTTGAAAGCAAAGGGGTCTTCCAGTTCTGCTTCCAAGTAGTGGAGCGGAAGCCTGGCACCCGGCGGAGAGAGGGACATCCCGTCTAGTCCATTGGGCATCTTCAAGGCCAGTGGAGGAACTGTCAGGCTGAAGGCCACAGAATCCATCTGGTGCCGAACTTTTACCTCCTCGACGGGGTCATTCTTTTTCTTCCTCTCCTTTTTCGGTAAAAAGCCAAGTACCTGCAGGTGACTGTTGCAGTACCTTTGAGAAGCAAGACCATCAGAATTATTTTCTCCTCGCCAGCTCTTAAGCATGGTGAAACTAGAAACCAAGGGTTAAAAAAAACTAGAATTCATGAGAAAGTAGCTTAAATGGCATAAGTATTATTTTTTTGTGAGAAACCTCAATGGAGAACGTTTAAATGAATATCTCATAGCCAATTATAAACTTTCAAAAATAAAGATATTATTTGAATTGCATATTACATGAGCTATATTATAACTATAGATACGGTGTACTTCCAACTTAACTGCACATCAGAACATTTGCAAAATTACAGTCTGCGTTTCAAAGGAGTCCATATATGGAAAAACTGTGAAATATAAGCACAACAGGTATCTTTCAAGGCAATCTCTTTTCTTATCCTAATAAAAATAACTGCGTTAGGTTCTACATGTTTCTGTGAAAAGCTTGCATCCCTAACACTTCAATCTTATGCTTGAAAAGGATGCAAAGCAGAAAATTTATTAGTAGCCCAAGTGATAGAAAATGGTTTAACAAAGAACAAGAGCGGGTGTTTTTTTTTCTTTGAGAATTATGAAGTCAAAGAGCAAAGAGGGAATACGTTTTTTGGCTTGAGGCAAACAATTTTAAACCTGGAAATATTGGACTTGGGAACGGGAAGACCAGGGTTTAAATCCTCACTCAGTTATGAAACTCACTGGGTGTCTTTGGGTCACCCTCTTTCAGCCTAAGCTTCCACACACAGCAGTTGAGAAGATAAAAAATGAATAACCTATGCACTCCAGCCAGCCTTGGATGGAGGGTGGGTTGTTGTTATAATAATCACTGTGGAACACTTAATGGTGAAACACATTAATATTAGGCAGGTATATTAGCTGTGCTGCTTTCAGCACCCACTAAAAACTTTTTTTGGCATGCCCCCAAAACATATTTTTAATATGTAATTTTAATGTGCATATTCCTTGAGAAAAATGCTGATTTTACATATGCTTCAATACATTTTATTTCAATTTATTTTGAACATTTTATTTTACTGGTAGTTTAAATATACATTTTATATTGTTTTAAGTAAACCACTTGGAGGTTGGGGTCAATTAAGCGGTATATAAATCTTGTTGAATAAATGAACAGATTACACACTGCCTTCACCTCATTCCAATTTTCAGCAGAAGGTGCAATTTAAAGTTCAATATTAAAAACAGCTTAATACTGATGCTAACTAGGGACTTGCAGAATTCAGATTTCCCAGTTTCAGAATTTAGGGTTCTGGCTTGCAGATATAATTCATTTCTTTAATACTGTGTTTCTTTTGAATCCTTTTCAAAAATCCTTTGAATCCTTTTGAGTAGGCAGCCCCCGCTTCAATTACAAATCTTAAGGAAAAGTAACTCTGAAGAGAAAAACACCGTCTTTTTATACACCTCCAGTTATGAATAAGTCCACAGTCTGCCTCTTTAATGTGTTAAACTGATACGCTTATGCTGCTTTCTTCTTGCTGTCCTCTATTTTCCAATGTTGTGACATGATGCTTCACACCTAGTTAACTTCCCTTGCCTTCCCAAAACATGCATGTTAGAAAGTTATACACTTCATCTTGTGAGCCACAACAAAGCATTCCTACTGCCTATCGTATCAGCCTCCCCAGAAAAACTGGCAAATTATGCTAATTCAAAGCCCAAAGTATTCGCTGCTAACTAAAGAATAATCTGAACAGTAAAGTATAGCGGGGGGGGGCTGCTTTGGAACAGCATAAGAGGTGGCACAGGGGGCTGCTGGATAAAAGAGGAAACAGTGAAAATCATTTCCTCCCATTTTATTCATGGGAACCTCCATGGGACCAGAGAGCAATTCCATCACTAGAGGGCCACACCTGGATACAACCCTAGGAAGGCAAGGCTGGAATTCTACTTGGGAGCAAAATTCCTTCATTTTCACAACCTGTAATGTCATATTAGAAGGACTGCTGCCAGGTGTCTGCAGAAACCACGGTGCAGGGTGGATAAAAATCAACGATTTTTTTTTTTAATCGGATTTTTTTGATTTAAATCGGATTT
Source organism: Darevskia nairensis (assembly GCA_034642065.1). Lineage (NCBI taxonomy): Eukaryota > Metazoa > Chordata > Lepidosauria > Squamata > Lacertidae > Darevskia > Darevskia nairensis. The sequence continues at coordinate 516,664 of JAWWNI010000806.1, read as the reverse complement.
TTAAAATAAAATGCTTTTGGAGGAAAAATCTTTCTAAATATAGTCTTCTATTTAAGTTACATTGTAGTCCAAAGGCTATTCATCAGGAAATAAGGATTTGTTTTAAGTTTATCAAGTGTGCTAAAACTCAGTCTAAGTTTTTTTAAAAAAATGTTTAACCACATCAGTTAACAAATATGGATACATATGCTATCATGTTATTGTTTTAGTTAAATAAATTGTTTAAATGGTTATTAAGGAAATGATTATTTTTCTCCTTCCAATAAAGTACAGCAGAAAAGTTGTCCAAATATAAACTGTTAACTTATTTAAACTTCACCATAATTTCATAATTATCTGTCTATGTATTTCTAGTAGTATAACCAAATCAGTAATTTTTGATATAACTGTAAAAACTACTCTGAAAATTTATTATTCCAAAAATGAAAACTTTCATATGGTTGTAAATATTAAGATTATACCAGCAAGAATGAGTCTTTCTGTTAAAAAAAATATTTAAATCAAGTCTTACTGACTAGTGATTTAAATCAAGCCTTACTGACTAGTGATTTAAATCGTGATTTAAATCAATTTGATTTAAATCAAATCCACCCTGCCACAGTGTGTTCAGCAGGCAGCGTTTCTCCAGTGATTTCCGAAGTAACTTTTATTAATGTTGGCTCACTGTCAAAACTTGTGGTACTCCGCCTCACAAGTTATGCAAATAGACCAACTGGGCAAATATTGCCTCAATCTGTGTAATTTATTCTGCTCCTATTCATGAGGAGCAATGAGATATGAAGGGTTGTGCTATAGTTTCACCCCATAGATACTCTACAGCAGGCACCCCCAAACTCGGCCCTCCAGATGTTTTGGGACTACAACTCCCATCATCCCTGACCACTGGTCCTGTTAGCTAGGGATGATGGGAGTTGTAGTCCCAAAACATCTGGAGGGCCACGATTGGGGGTGCCTGCTCTACAGAGAGGCCCCGTTTTTAAATATTTCATCGGGTGATATCCAAGCACTTAAAAAAAACCACTTAATTCTCTCTTCTGCACAACTAGTGGAGATGTGGTACTTGCCCACTTTCACATCCGGCACACCAAACACTGCAGTTGCCTGATCTAGTTGTCTTAGCAACAAGGGACATATTCCTTTCCATCCTCCTTAGCAAGAACAATATGGTCAATTGCCCTCAGTGATGTTGCCATGTAAACACATCTGATTATGGCACAGCATGACATTATCAAATTCGTATGTGATCCCTGATTGGCTGGGATCATATGGTGAAGGATAATTTAGAAACAGGGGGTGGATTTCAACATATATGTACAGGGTCTGCACATGCAATTGGACTCCCCTTCCCCCTTATTCCCCAGAGCATCCCTTAAAACTATTCTGGGTTTTTCTCAACGCTCCAAAGATTTGGGGGGTGGGGGAGAGGGTGAAAGTCTCACTGTGAGAATGGACCTTATTCTGCACACACAACAACTTAATCGTACGCCACCCAAGGTGATAAAATGAGGCAGTGTTCTCCCATTCAAACAGTTGACCAGATACAGGAAAGAGCGGTATGACACCTAATTTAAAAGGACTGTTCTGCAAAGAAGATACAGAGGATGGATTTTTCAAAGATGAGAATATGAAGGACAGTACATTCCAAAAAAAAAGAGAAGAGAACTGCAAACACCATGGATTGAATCTTGCAAAGATGATGATAAGAAGAACACCACATTGCAAAAGAAGAGAATAGAAAGTCATGCGGCATTGATTGACTTTTGGGTCTGGAAATTTGTGAGGGTTGGGGTGGGATAAAGAGGATACTTGGATTTGTTTTTTCCTGTCTAAGTGGTTAAGATGTTTGGAACTGGATACTGGCGTTAATGATTATATGTTAAAAATTAGGAGGTTAGTAGTGGGGAAAATAGCTAAAAATTTTGAGGCCGGAGGGAGGTAAGGGTGTAAAAAGAAGAAAATTAGGAGTTTTAAATTAGGATGGAGTAAGGGAATTTGATAAGGCTTGAGGAAAGGATCAGAAGCAATGAGGTGCTGAGGTATGGAAAAAAGGAGTTAGCTTAAGTAAAATGATTCTGGTGTTATATGTTATTGTGAAGTTTATGAATTTGGAAAACTGATAAAGAGGATAGATAATGAATTCAACATAGGGGGACTTGAGGAAGTCATCCAAAATATGAAATTGAGGAAAGGAGGAATACCTGGCCCACAGAAATGGGCCAGGCCTAAGCAATGATATTTAATATGTTAGCTACGTTAAATGTATAATGTCTACTGTTTTTCCCGGTGAGGGAGGGGAATGGAAATTTGCTTCCCTCAGTGAGAGGGGGGAAGGATGAAAATTTAACGGTATTGTTAAGTGCTTAAAATTGTTAAAATCAATTTTAAAAATTTGAGGGGGGGGGGAACCAAACAGTTGACCAGATGTTGACCTGCTGAGCTTCTATCATGTGCCTCTAAACCATACTTCAGGCCACCACAGAGATTGCCGCTTCTGATGCTGTTTTCAAAACTGTGCTCCCATTACTTACCTACGGTCCTCAGATTTGGGGATGGGGTTGGTGCAGCGCTGGCTATTGTACTTTGCCACATATTCACATTGCTTGAAGGGAGCAGTCTTATCCTCCAGAACGTGCCTGATACAGAAGGCGTAGCCGTTAAGTCGCCTCTGCTTGCAGAGTTTGGGGCTGTACGAGCACAACGGCTTATTGTCAACCTCAGAAAAGTGTATGTGTTTGCCTTCATACATCACGTGACTCTTTTCCTTGTGAACATCAGCTGAAACAAGACCCCACCACCACCACACACAAAAAAGTTAAAAATGAGTTTCAAAGTCAACGAAGAAGATAAAAGTTTTAGTTCTAATCTATCTGAAGAGGACCGGTTACCCAATTTTAAATCTTCTCTACCATGTCAATGTCAGCAAAGAGCCCCGCAGACACCACTATCCCGGAATGATGACGAGTCAATATGAAGCAGATTGTCTAGGAGGAATAACACAGAGAAATTGTGTTAATGAAAACGTATGAATGAAACAGAACTACACTGCTCACAGAGCGCAAATGAATCAACTTGATCTCCCCAGAAAAATCATCAGCTGGAACACCAACTTAACAATTTGAATGTGAAATACTCTTCGCACAGGATTATCTCTAAGGATATTATCTCCATTTTCTGAAGAATTTGCTGTGGTGAATTCTACCAGCAACCTATGGGGAAGTGTTCACTGATGTCCTCTCTTCTAGGTACACTGCAAGTTTTAGAACTGTTTTAACTACAGCCAGTTTGGCGCCAAATCATCATATGCAAAATGGGGGTAAGCAAATCCCAACATCCTTTGCCAACCCTTCTGGAAAAGCAGCGTTGAGAGAGAGCAATATGAAGCAGACTGACACTAGGTAAGGGCAGGGGTGCTAAATACTTTCCCCACCCATCGCTTCTCAGCTTTAAATCTCCCCTTCAGCTAAATTTCCACCTTCAAATATTAAAACATGAGTCTATGCTTGACATTATATTCAAGTCGTTGCTTTTTAAGGCATTGGTGCAAGACCCAACTATCTATCATTACAAGTGAGCAAAAGAACTTGGCATGAATTTTGGGCTGAGAGCAAAACGTGTATTCTGAGGTACAGTTAAGCTCCTATTTTACACTTAAATAATAATCTGATTTTCACACAAAACATGGAGCTGGTGACATTCCTTTTGCAAATCAGCAGCTCGGAGGTTCATAAGAGGTTTAAAATTATAGTCACAAATTGAGAAACGCCTTGCTCCAAATATGTTTTGACTCAGCAATGTCTATGTTGGCTTGGCCATGTCCACAGAATGGAAGATGGCATGATCCCAAAGGATACGCTCCTCGGGGAGCTGGATTCACTCAGCAGGCCCGTTGGCAGACCAACTGTGTTACAAAGATGTCTGGAAACATGACAGGAAAGCTGACAACATTAACACTGCCGCGTGGGAATCCCTTGCAGACGACCGCAACACCTAGAGACAATCTGTCAGGTCATGTATCCACAGCAGTTACCAGAGGAGCAATGACAGCTGGGAGGAGCGCAGAAAGAAGAAATGCCATGGTGCATCTGCAGCAGCACAACCGGACGCCTTCATCTGCCTCAGCTGCAACAAAACATTCTCTCCCACATCAGTCTCTACAGCCACAGCAGGCGCTGTAACTCTGATGGTTTGAATTCACCCCCAAAGAAGCACTCTTCCATTATCTCCTGAGACAGGCGGATGCCAGCCAACCAACCCCACTTGCCCAACCAGGCTTCCTGCCTCCCAGACAGGGTTTGAAATTAGCAGGGTGCCAGGCGCACTTTGCGCCTAAAGATTCTCCATTCGCACCTCTAAAAGTCTGGGTGCCGTTTTTTGTGCCTGGCTGACACTCAAGGATTACTGAAATGTATGTGCTTTGAAGCCTCCAAGTATATGTCAAAGATAGACAATATGTCAAGGAGTTTAACAATAAAGAGTAGTGTTTTGAACACTGAAGTATGGTGCCAATATTTTTACTGTAAACACCAAATTACACTTATGTATTAACAATTTCTGCTAAAAATGTGATAGTAACAATGTGTCTCTTATGTGAATTGCGTATTACTTCATGCTTATCAAAATAATAAATAAAAAGTGTTGCCGACCCCACCCCCCACCCCAAATGGTGACTAGACATTCTGTTTTGGTGCTCACAACCCAGGTCCCAGGATCCCAGACGGGACCATATAACACCGGTCCTGAGAGATCTGCATTGGCTCCCAGTACGTTTCCGAGCACAATTCAAAGTGTTGGTGCTGACCTTTAAAGCCCTCAACGGCCTCGGTCCAGTATACCTGAAGGAGCGTCTCCACCCCCATCGTTCTGCCCGGACACTGAGATCCAGTGCCGAGGGCCTTCTGCCGGTTCCCTCACTGCGAGAAGTGAGGTTACAGGGAACCAGGCAGAGGGCCTTCTCGGTAGTGGTGCCCGCCCTGTGGAACGCCTTCCCATCAGATGTCAAGGAAATAAGCAGCTATCCTATTTTTAAAAGACATCTGAAGGCAGCCCTGTTTAGGGAAGTTTTTAATATTTAATGCTGTACAGTGGTACCTCTGGTTACGTACTTAATTCGTTCCGGAGGTCCGTTCTTAACCTGAAAACGTTATTAACCTGAAGCACCACTTTAGCTAATGGGGCCTCCAGCTGCCGCTGCGCCACCACTGCCTGATTTCTGTTCTCATCCTGAAGCAAAGTTCTTAACCCGAGGTAATATTTCTGGGTTAGCAGAGTCTGTAACCTGAAGCGTCTGTAACCCAAGGTACCACTGTATTGTTTTTAACACTCGATTGGGAGCCGCCCAGAGTGGCTGGGGAAACGCAGCCAGATGGGCGGGGTATAAATGATAAATTATTATTATTATTATTATTATTATTATTATTATTATTATTTGGCTCCTAGCTTTTTTATCCCAGTTTCTAACACTGCATTCAGGTGCTCTCGGTATCTGACCCATCCACATACATGGAGTTGCAAGAATGCTCCATACAACTGATGTTTCCCTCAACCTGCTGCCATCTCATGTGCCCCCTTCTACCTTCCTTCACTGGTACTCTCTCACATGTCAGAAAAGGGAAGAAGGGTCAGACATCCTCTTATTTCTGAATAGTCAACAAGCAGAGCATTGTTTGGGATAGTTCAGAAAACTGCGCACACTTTGTCACCAGGGGACATCAAAGCCTCCCTTTCGACTCCTGGCAGATGCAGTGTTACCAGGATCCAAACTGGAGACTGGACAAGTAAACTTCGTAGGATTGGTCTCAGGGTGGATTTGATTTAAATCACTAGTCAGTAAGACTTGATTTAAATATTTTTTTTACAGAAAGACTCATTCTTGCTGGTATAATCTTAATATTTACAACCATATGAAGGTTTCATTTTTGGAATAATAAATTTTCAGAGTAGTTTTTACAGTTATATCAAAAATTACTGATTTGGTTATACTACTACTACTATAATAATAATAATAATAATAATAATAATAATAATAATTTATTATTTGTACCCCGCCCATCTGGCCGGGTCCCCCCAGCCACTCTGGGTGGCTTCCAACAAACACTAAAATACATTAAAATATCACACATTAAAAACTTCCCTAAACAGGGCTGCCTTCAGGTGTTTTCTAAATGTCAGGTAGTTATTTATCTCTTTGACATGGGATGGGAGGGTGTTCCACAGGGCGGGCACCACTACCAAGAAGGCCCTCTGTCTGGTTCCCTGTAGCTTTGCTTCTCGCAGTAAGGGAACCGCCAGAAGGCCCTCGGCGCTGGATCTCAGTGTCCGGGCTGAACGTTGGGGGTGGAGACGCTCCTTCAGGTATACAGGACCTGAATACTAGAAATACATAGACAGATAATTATGAAATTATGGTGAGGTTTAATAAGTTAACTGTTTATATTTGGACAACTTTTCTGCTGTACTTTATTGGAAGAAGAAAAATAATCATTTCCTTAATAACCATTTAAACAATTTATTTAACTAAAACAATAACATGATAGCATATGTATCCATGTTCGTTAACTGATGTGGTTAAACATTTTCAAAAAAAAACTTAGACTGAGTTTTAGCACACTTGATAAACTTAAAACAAATCCTTATTTCCTGATGAATAGCCTTTGGACTACAATGTAACTTAAATAGAAGACTACATTTAGAAAGATTTTTCCTCCAAAAGCATTTTATTTTAAAAATCCAATTTAAATCAAAAAAATCCGATTTAAATAAAAAAAAATCCAATTTTTTTTATTTTTTTTAAAAAAACATTGATTTTTATCCACCCTGGTTGGTCTGGAGCAAAAGCTGGAAGGGGAACTCTGGTCCACTGTTGCCAAGCAAATGACACATGCTCCCTGGCCACACAGCAGGTGGGAGGCAGCATTTAAAGGCTACTGATCAGCCAGGCCAGGTAGGATTCCTTCAGAGGATGGAAGGAATAAAGAAAGCTCAGGGGTGGCTTTTTTTAAAAAAAAAAAACCTCCCTGTCTTAATGTCAGCAGTGAGTGCCCTGGACCAAAAATCCTGCACGCCTTTCTGAGTTGTGTGGAATGGCCTTAAGTGAGCAGGGCTGGGTAACTACGAGAGGGAGAAGTCAAGCTTGTTGGCAGCAGCTGCAAGAAGTGGAGGAAGGGGGTGCAGGTGTGCTGTCAAGCTTCCCAAAGGATGGAAAGCAAAGCCCCAGGAGCCTTGGGGTGGTTCTGCTACAAGCCAACTGAACTGCAGAGCAGACAGCCGAACAACACAGAAGAATGTACGCCTCTATGCCAGCACAGGGAGCACCTCTGCTCTCGGGTGCTGCAAATTCCTGGTGCCATTCTCACAGGATGGTGCTTGTATACTGATACTCAAAGTTATGTTTAAGAATACAAGGAACCAACGCATAATTTTTGATATGATTTAGGAAGCTTGATGGCAACACAGTCTAATCTCCATAGTGCATAGGTAGGCAAACTAAGGCCCAGGGGCCAGATCTGGCCCAATCACCTTCTAAATCCGGCCCACAGATGGTCTGGAAATCAGTGTGTTTTTTACATGAGTAGAATGTGTCCTTTTATTTAAAATGCATCTCTGGGTTATTTGTGGGGCCTGCCTAGTATTTTTACATGACTATAATGTGTGCTTTTATTTAAGATGCATCTCTGGGTTATTTGTGGGGAATAGGAATTCATCCCCCCCCCCAAAAAAAATATAGTCCACCCCCCCACAAGGTCTGGGGGACAGTGGACCGGCCCCCTGCTGAAAAAGTTTGCTGACCCCTGCCATAGTGGGTGCCCTCTTATTTTCCAACCATACAAGGTTACCTTTCCGATCTGGTAGTTCATGGTTCTTCTTTCTAATGATTGTTTCACCATCAAGCTAGCTTGTGTGCCATGGCTAACTGTGACAATTTGGCATCTGCTCACCTATATTTTAGGGATTAAATATAATTTACGCTGCAAAATAATATTGCAATTAGCAATGATTCAAGAATCCAAATTATGAGAGCATTTATTCCACAAACGTTTTAAAAGATTCAGTAGTATAGATACAGCAAATCCAAGCAGCAACCAGATCTCACTTAAGTGTGTGTGGTTCCTTAAAATATAGCACTTTGTAGGCCACTGTTTTACTTGAAGATAACAGTGGGCTGTTAACATGTTTGTAAGGATTTGATGTTTTATATGGACAATAAACATTCAAATCAAACAAAAATCCATGTCAAGAGGGCTGGGGAGATGGATAGAAGGGCAACTGCCAAAGCGGGGAGACCAGGCCTGCTTTTCAAAACCATATCCCTACAAATTAAGACTTTGTTTCCAGGTCCTGAAAAGGTGAGGGGAAACACTTGCCTCCCTCCCAAACAAGATTCCTGGGTGGGCGTTTGTTTTTTTGCTGGGGGAGGTGTTGGAAACAAATTGCATCTCTTCCACAAGCCTTAGAACTGTCTTCAGAAGAGAAAGGCAGAACATTATTCTCCCTTGTGGTCTACCTGTCAGTGGTGACTGTGGACAGGTAATGCCAGGGGTAGAAAGCAGGATTTCTTTCACTTCAATACTGTCTCCAAGTGCAATGATTTACATTCCCCCATAGAAACTAATGGCATGCAGGAAAAAGCGATACAATGCACCTGAAGGGGTAGGAGTCGAAACTTGTTCCCTGTTTCTGTGACCGCAGCAGCCAATTGACAGACACATTCTGACCGGGTTCTGTTGCTTGGTCACGCAGGGGTGTTATGAGCTGGTTTTCATATGAACAGATGCTGAGCATTGTTCCTTGATTTGAAGGCCAGAAAGAATATTTTTAGTCCTCAATTCATAGCTTTTTTATTTTATTTTTACAAATTATGACAAACAAGAGTAGACTAGCTTGTGTGTTCTGGGAGTCATGGTTCCATGGCAGATTCTTTTTGGTTCAATTCGTGATTAGCAATCTATTAAGGTTTTCAACCGTACAGAAAGTGCGAACAAAAACTAGGTTATTCCTGCATATAGCTGAATCCCATCTCTCTCCTCACCCTCATGCTCATCCTCTGTACGTATAGTAGGAGGGGTTGACTGAATGTTCTCAGGCATGGAAAGGAACAAATTAAACAAGATAAAACATTTTTAAAGAGAAGGATAGTACATTAAAAAAACACCTGCTTCTCTCCTCAGCCGCTATTCAGCTCAAAGTAATTGCCCTATACTTCTGCAAACCGGTCTTCATTCCACCCTTCACATCCATGCCACTCACTCATGAGGGCCAACGGGAGCAAGTTTTGTACCTAACAATCCAACTCTGGTGGCTTCTTTGAGTGCCACTTGCTTCACCACCAAAGTTGTGTTGAGTTGAGTACCAATTGCTTCACCACCAAAGTTGCTCTGCGGACACACACTTGCCATGTTCAGTCATAAGCCATAGTTATGCAAATTATTCTGTGCACACTGCTCTATCAGTCCCTGTTTTGCTCCTCTCTTCCTAGAGCTGGGAGGCAAACCACAGAGTGCCTGGCTTACCATTAACATCCAAACCAGCACTTGTGGTTTGTTTCTCCCAAACAAACTTGTTTAGGCATTAACTGACGTCTGACCAGATGATTAGCAGCAAGGGACAATCCTGCATCATATGGTGCAGTCTTGACCTCAAGTATCACAGCAACAATATTTTGAAAACATCTACAAACTAACAGTACTGTACTTAAATGTTGTGTGTGTGTGTGTTTATGTATGGGGTAGAACCTCTGGTGGGGAGGACATGTTGTGTCCCTTCTGGGGTAGTTTGTCCACCTTTGGTCCCCACCCTGCACTCAGCTCTCACTTGTGGCTCCTAGAATCTGTCAGCATGCAACAACAGACACATCCTGGGAACGGCTTTGACTAGCTAAACAAGGTGAGGGGAGCCAACAGGTCTCAAACCCTTGGTGAGCTAGGGACTTCCCCTGCATGCAAAGACAGACTCCAGCAGATTGAGGGGGCAAGACCAATAGTGGGTCCAATGATCAAGAAGGCAGTTTCTGCACGTGATATAGAGGGAAGTGAGGGGCAGATGGGGCTCATCAACCTGGAAAGGTAACCCATCTAGAAGGAAAACAGATCCAAACCTCCGCTGCCTTGCAGATATCTTTAGAATAAAAGGTTAAGGAGTAATCTCTACACTACGGCAGAGTGGAATCCCTAGCATGGTTAGATGGCACCATGCACACCACCTTCCGGCAACTCTTGGAGCCAAGCTGGTTCCAAACGTATTGCTTTGTTTTCCTTTGGACAACATAAATGAGGCCGAGAAGGGTGTCTAGCTGTCTAGTCAGCCCAGGACCTCCATACAAACTGCCCAGGCTTGCACCCTGGGGAGGTCACTTTGATGCTGCTAACACAGTGGTTTGACTTCACCCCCAGGGGAGTACACTGTCTTTCAAGACAGATGGATGCCAACAACTCTTTCTTCTCTCTCTCTCTCTCTCTCCACACACACACACACACACACACACACTTGCCTATGGCTGTTGTCATACAGCTTGCTTGACTACCAAGAAATGGTGACTTGAACTACAATGCAATTGGCATCTGAGAGCTTCTGGCCATCATAGTGGCATCAAATGGCCCCGTTGGTGACCAAGGTAAGCTGCAGAGGGACAGTCATGACAGCCCAGAGCAACTCCTCAGCAATAATCCTGTCCGTTAGTACTCTTCCCAAACACTGCTTCTTTCCGACAAAGTTCAACTTACAACTTACTTTTTAACCTATATGTGTCTCTATATCCAAGAAATGAGTGCACTGGCATCTACTACAACAGCCTTTCTCAACCTTGGGTCCCCAGATATTTTTGGCCTACAACTCCCATCATCCCTAGGTAGCAGGACCAGTGGTCAGGGATGATTGTTAAAACAAACAAATTCAAACTTCAAAAAAATTATTTCAGATCCTTCTCTAAGAGACAGTTTGCTTTCCCCATATTTATTTACCTACTTAATTTATAGAGCTGCCCCATAGCAGAAGTACTCTAGGAAGTCATTGTGATGTAGTGGTTAGAGTGTTGGACTAGGACCTAGAAGATCAGGGTTCAAATCCCCACTCAGTCACAAAGTTCACTGGATGACCTTGGGCCATTCACAACCTCTTAATCTGCCTTGCAGGGTCATTGTAGGGATTAACTAAGGAGGGAGGTGAACCATGTACTCCTTGGAGAAAAGGGTGGAAAACTGATGCAATAAATAACCTCTTCTGCTTACCTGCTTAAGAAAGCTGGAGGGGCCAGCCAGATGGAGATGTCAGTCGCATCCAGATATCTCCACCTGGTTGCAAATGGGTGTGCGTCAGTCACAAAACGCACCTAGCACCTGGGGAATCTTGAACACTATATCAGCATCCTTAACAAACTCAGCTTCCCAGGGTTCTTTGGGGGAAGCCATGACTGTTTATAAAGTGGTATGATACTGCTTTAAATGCATAGCACAGATGGAACCCATGGTTACTAAGAAGATCCACTGAATTCAATGGTGCTTCCCTACTATTTGCTTAGAACTGCAAACTTTGTTTTCAAGGTGCTAGTTACCAAGACAGAAACCCTTTCCACATCATATTCTAGAGGAGACATGGGGAACTTTCTCAACCCAAGGGCCACAGTTCCTTCGCTGAAAACTTCCAAGGACCACACACCTAAACATCTGGGGTGGGAAGTAGAGCCAGCGAGGGGTGTGCCCTGGGAAGCATTTAAGGGCTGGATAGAGACGTCCAGAAGGCTGCATTCGGCCCCAGACATTCCCCACTGATTTCTAGAGATTTATACTGAAATCACATGATAGTGTCAGATATTAATAATGACCTGCTGCTGAGCATTTTATATCCCATCAGCCATGGCCTATACACAGCATCCCCAATCCCTTTGCCCAGGGTTTCTGCTGAAATCTTCCATGGCAGACGCTAACTCATGTGAATTTATGGTCAGTCTTTCCTTGGTTTGCTATGTTTCAGGAGGGATCACCTAGGAGCCAATACTGGTGAAACACAAAGCCCTTTGAGCCACCACATTTCTCTCCTCCATGGACCTTGGGATCATGGCAAATTGAGTCCAATTCTTAAGCACTATCCTATGGAATGTTTATTCCAAAGTAGGCCCCGTGTGTTCAAGGGGGCTTGCTCCCAGGTGAGTGCAGAGGACTGTACCCCTAATGTGAAAACAAGTTCCCCTGAAAGCCATTGCAACTTATTTCCACATCCTGCATTTAGGATCAGAGTGAAAGTGACTCATATCGTCTTGCTCTCAGTATTAACACCCACATATCAGAAAGATGTTAATTTAGTCCCAGCAGCATTTTTCTCATTATCATCAGTAATTCTATATTTGAACACTTCGAGCCACTTTAAAAAAACATCTCCAGAAGCTAGATGTGACAAAACTGCTCCCATTCTGTCTTTCTAAAACTGATACAGTTTTAGAATCTGAAGACAGGGTAGGCTGGTGGAACCAAAATATTCAGTACTAAAGTGGGGGGGGGAGCATGTGCTACCTCACTGAGAGAACTGTCAGATAACCCTTATTTTAGAGTTCCTTCCCTCAAGCCCCCCCGTCCGCCCAGGAAATATGATAATACTCATTACTCTGAAATATTGTATTTATGTACCACTTTGCAGAATGAAACCTTCAACTTTAGATTGTCTCTCATTTTAAAATTGTAGTTCTCTCTGCTTTGGAAGAGTAACTACCACTTACTAAGTCATAACATTTCTCAGTGCACATACACCCATGTGGTGAGATTTTTAACACCTCCTGATTGCCTGGATGTCTGATTGAATGTGGATAGTAAAGGTTCTTTGCTCCATGCGGACAGGTGGCAAAAGCAACTGGCTATGTGGTTGCTATTTGCCAATCATGGAAATTAACTACTTTATAACATTCAACTGTATTCAACCCACATTTTTCAATTACTTAAGATGTACTGGCATTCATGAAAAGCTAGCTTTAATTCTGCTGAAATCAGTAAGACGGGCAGAGCAATTATTTGGAAGCATGCAAAAAGCTAACCAGGTAAAGGTAAAAAGTAAAGGACCCCTGGACGGTTAAGTCCAGTCAAAGGTGACTATGGGGTGCGGGGCTCATCTCGCTTTTCAGGCCGAGGGAGACGGAGTTTGGCCACAGACAGTTTTTCCGGGTCATGTGGCCAGCATGACTAAACCGCTTCTGGCGCAATGGGACACCGTGACGGAAGCCAAAGTGCATGGAAATGCCGTTTAGCTTCCCGCCGGAGCGGTACCTATTTATCTACTTACACTGGCATACTTTCAAACTGCTAGGTTGGCAGGAGCTGGGACAGAGCAACAGGAGCTCACCCTGTTGCGGGGATTCAAACCGCCAACCTTCTGATCTGCAAGTCCAAGAGGCTCAGTGGTTTAGACCACAGCATCATTTGCTAACTAGGGCCCCCTAGTCAGCACCCTATGCTGTATTTGGGGTAAGGAAGGGTCTTAACATTATGTAGTTGTGTTTTAGATAGTAATGTTCGTATTTGTATAACTTTTTTTTGCATTTCCACCCTAAGCTACTTATTTAAAAATAAAATTTACGAGTACTTATTTTAATGGAGGGAGGGGAGAGGGGGGGAGAGATTTAAAAGGTAGTTCCCATGAAGATACGGCCATGTTCAATTTTACCAAAGCTACCGGTAAGTGCAACTACAGAAATACACTTAAGAAATGGTTGCTAGTGGTGGTGTTAAATTTATAAGCTCATTGGAACAAGAACATGCCCTCTTATACTTTGGAAAGCACTATGCAGTTTGATGGTTCTATTTAAATAATGAATCAGAACCAAACACATGGTGACTTTTTTGAGAATGTGTAGACTAGGCCTCAACCTTGAAGCACTTACGCTAGCGCAGACAAAACGGCTTTAACAAAACACCACCAAATAATGCATAGAATTATAGTGTCATAGGTTGCAGTTTTGGTCCATCATTCTACAGAGTGACAAAGTTGTTGTTATCTCACTCAGCGAACAGCGCTCTTGAGCGTTGGGGAGTCCATTCAAGGTACAGTTCTGCAATGCATTCATATCAGAATGCTTGCATGAGTGCTTTGCAGAACAGACACTTAAAGCCACACTCTTTGCCAGAACTAAAACGAAAATGTCCCACCATTCATCTAAGAATAATGGAAATTTGCCCATATAGGTATTCCATTGGAATCTCAGAGAAGCTCACCTGACACATCTGATTTCAATTCCCCCATGCAATGGAGCTTCTATTCTGCATACAAAACAAGGACAGAGACCCAAAAACATACTTTGAGTGCAGCCAAAACCTTGAACTCGAGCACTGCTGTGTTTTGTTTTTAAGCCTTTCCATTTCTGTGAATGGCAGGTCCCAATGGCAAGTCCCAAACTGCATTCTAAACTCCTTTCAGTTTCAGAAACTGTTTTGACATGTGGCTTGAAGAGGCACGCTATGAAAAACACAAATCCAAAGCTCCCTTCATGGATACGCAGAACTAGATTCACAGCTCTTGCAATCCTGGCTAAAAGTTCACCTGGAGATGAGGGAGGTGAATGTACTTTAAGCATCCAAGCCCAAGCTAACTTTTTGCAACATTGGCCTAGGAATCTGGCCATTGCAGACCTCTGCATTGATACAGTCCAGCCTCAAGGACTTGAATTTATGCCTACACACAACTCTCCTAATCTAGCCACATTTCTGAACTGACATTCCCGAAACTCATCTCTTCTGCAACAACTTTCTCCTGAAGATTTTACGCTCAAACACTGACCATAGAAACAATATAACAACCATTTACAGAACACTATCTGTGTCCTTGTATAATGTATTTATGGCCTAACACACACACCCCCACCCCCCAGATCCTGGCTTGGGTAGTAAATTGTTTCCAGGCTGCGAACGGCCAGAAACGACGAGGCTAGCCTTTACCATTCCAACTCATTCACAAAAAGCCAGGGTTTCATACACAAACCCAGCATGCCTTTGCAAGGCTGGACTCGATCTCCCTCTCTGACAGCACCTACGAAAGTACTGAAGTGGTAAGATCTGGTAGCCCTGGCAAAACGGACGGCAGAAGTAAAAAGCTGGGCGACAGTGCCCTCCACCCACCGACCTCCCACCCACCTGGAACAAATCTTAAAACTAACCGAGGTTGTTTCTTAGGCTTTTTCCTTCCTTTCTTCCTAGTGGGACCTTGCAATAACACCTCTGCAGCATTGAGGATGCCCTTCCTCGCCTCGACTTACGAGCCTTTAACCCTTCGCCTACCCCGGCCGCCTCTCGGAAAGTTCCCGCTGCCCCATACCATTTGAAATTAGGGCTAACTTGTGGGGCAGGAGGAGGAGGAAAAGGTGGGCTTGCAAAGCAGCGTTTGGGAAAGGGGGAAACGCTTCCCCCCCCCCAGCCACCCCTTTCCCAATGCAGTTCAGGAGGGAGCGCCAAAATGTTCTTGCGCTCATCTCAGGCCGCATTATAACCGTAGGGCGAGGAAGGAAGGGTACGAAGTGGGGCTGGAGGGGGGGCTCGGCAAGGTCCAAAAAGCAAAACTTTAAAAGGCCGGCGGCGTCGGGGGGGGGTGTCTCGGCGGAAGCGCTTCCCCGGGAGACCCCCCCACTCACCCACCGAGCTGAGGTCTAAAGGGGGCGAAGCGCGCCCCAAACTCGGGAGTGAAACCGTAGTAGAATATAACAGATAACCCGCTTCACCCTCTCTCGCCGCCGCCCCCCACCACCACTACCATCACGCCCCGGAGCCTCTGCTCCGCGGTCCGCCGGCCTCCCCCCGCCTAACCCCAGCCCGGGCTTCGGAGCTCCCCGGCCGAAGCGCCTTCCCCGAAAACCCCTCTCGGAGGCCTAACCCCCCGCTCCGGCGTTCGGGGCCTGTCCGGCGCTAGGCCGGGACCCGTCGCGGGGGGCGGGGAGCCGCTAGGCCAGAAGGCCCGTCTCTCTCTCCCGCCTCAGCCACGCTCCCCCTCCCTCCCCGGCGCCCCTTTCCCTTCGTTCCCAGACGGGCCCGGCCTCCCTCCCGACCCCCGCCGTTCCCGGAACCCCCCCTTCCGAAGCCCGCGCGGCCCGGACCTCCCACGCGCATCCCCGGCCTCGCGTAGCCCACCCGGCGGCTGTCCCCACGCGCGCGGCGCCGCCTGCCGCCGTAGGCGAGCCCGGGGATGCAGGCCGGGCCTGGCTTACCTTTCCAGCTGGCCCTTTTTTTTTTTCTCCTCCCTCCTCTTCTCGGCTCTCTCGTCTCTCCCCCCTTTTTTCTCCCCCTCTGTTGGGCTGGCAGAGCAGAGTTTCCTCCCCAGCGGAGGGACCGGGGAAATGGGTCTCGGAGCTGCTTGAAGCGCTGAGGAAGCTTGCTGCTTGGTTTGCTGCTGCCCCCCTGGCTCTGAGGAGAAAGATCCTTGCTTTTGCTTTTTCTTTTTTTCTTTTTAGGCTTAGAACGGGAGCTCTTTATTATGATGATGATTTAAATAATAATAATAAAAAAAAAATTTTTAAAAGCAAAATAATAAAACAAACAAACAAACGCTTACGAAAGTGCTCGGAGAGGGTAGGTGATTATGAAGTTGGGGGTGGAGGTGGGGGGGGTGGAAATTCCCTGAATATATTCTCCAGCAAAGAAGGCAGGGCTGCTGGGGCTGCTCTCGAGAAAGGAGGAAAAAAAGAGAGCTTTGCAGCCCTCCTACAGCACCACTACAGGCACTGAGAGGACATAACACCAGAGAGAGAGAGAGAGGCTCCTCTGCTGCCCGGCGAAAACGACAACTTCCCTACCATCTTGGGAGGGTCGCAGGACAGAGAGAGAGAGAAAGAAAGAGGGGAGGTCAGGACCAGGGGAAAGAAGGATGGGGTGCTCGGGGTTGCCCTCCTTTTTTGGGGGTGCAGAAAATGCAACATTTTGGAAAGGCTCAATTCAATGCAACGCTTTGGAAAGGCGAGGCCAAACGATGGTGGGTTTCCTTTCGAAGCTCAGGGGGGAAGAAACAAGAAAAGGGGGGTGGGCAGCCTTTTAAGGTTTTGTTTCCTCCCCCCCCCCTCCTTATTTTTATGAATGAATTTGCTGTTTTGTGTGTTTTAAATTAAAAGCCAGGGGCAGGTGCCTCGCCATCTTCTCCTCCATCCTCCTCCATCGCATCTCGGAAGTTTGGGACGCCCCAGGAGGTTCTGCAAAGGTAAGTCCCAATAAGGGGCGCGGGTTGGTTTTTTGGGGGGCGCAGAAGGGATCTTTTCCTCCATGGAGGTGAGCCCCCCCCCCCCAAATAGGCATCGGGCTCCAGGTGAGGGGAAAGAAAGGTCAGAGAGGATTATGTATGCAAGGGCAACTTAAAAAAACAAAAGTAAAAACAAACTGCTTTTTTTGTTCATAGCATTTTTGTTTCCCCCTCAGGTTGCACTGGGATCAATAACTAAAAGAAAAACAAAAAACAGTACAGTAGTGGGCTTTTGTTATATTTTCAATGTGTGTTGTTGTTGTTGTTTTGCAGGTGCTTGTGCCCTTATATAAATTTTATTTAATCTGACTTACGGTTTTGTGCCTGAGTCACTAGTTCTGATGTCTTTCTCATAGTTAGCTTCCTGAACTTAACAGAGGCTGCTTTTTTCTCAGAAACCAAACTGAGGGTGGTTGTCTGTGCATGCACACGAAAGCTCATACCAAGAACAAACTTAGTTGGTCTCTAAGGTGCTACTGGAAGGATTTTTATTTTGTAAGAATGTGTGTGCAAGATACTGTATAACATTGCGAAATACTCTTGTATCGTTCATTTCGACTTAATCTTTATAGGTCGAAGCGCTGCAAAAGCACTTCCGACTGTTTCCAGAGATTTCCAGTACACAGTTGCTGATTTTGTCACTTTTTTAAAAAGTGCTGCTGATTTAGCTGAAAACCACGTGGTACATGCAATGGCAACAGTGCAGTGGTTTTAAACTGGCATTTGCTGCTGTCTTGTGTAATTACAAGCTTGTCTATCAGGTATTCTTTTTTCACCAACTCAGCATTGACTTAATGTTTCAGAATTTCTGAGATGAACTATGATTATAGATACTGGATTTTTAAAAGACGCCTTTTTTAAAAAAAAAGCACTGAATAGGACACCTAAGATATTTGAAATTACTTTCCATTCATTCTCATGAAGCTTTCTTTGTGTCTCAGTATTCAAAGAAAGAAGCCACTATTCTGCAAACCTTACCGGCTGTATCTTTCTCCTGGAGCAGAAATCTTTTCCCTCCAAATTTGGCAGTGTTATCTGTTACTGCTGAATATTCTTGTCAAAGGAACTGACAAACTTCCCTTCAGTTCTGCATGTTTGGCAGGAGTACTATTCCTTTCCTTGATAGTTTTTGTCCATTTGATGGGAAATTCTCTTACTCCTTAATAGGATTATAGTGTCTCTACTTTTAGGCAGCACTGGGTTATTCTAACTTCATATAATGTCAGAACTTGTGGCCAGGCAACAAATATCTGGGGACAGACTTAACTTTTGGAAGCTTTTGTATTTGGATCCATTACCAGTAAATACAAACAGGGTCTTTCAAATCATCTTTTTATTCTTTAAACTAGAAATCTGCCAAACGCTTACTGACTTTAGGTTTAACAAAATCTACCATCTGCAGTATTCTTTTTCTGCTGTATATAGGCAGTCTGTGCATCTGTCATCTTCATTGGTTGTATGTTGTCTGAAAAATGCTGTCTGCGATGTGGCTCTTGGTAATATAATTTTCAGTAGTTCTCAGCTGTTTCAGGTCCACTATTTGTTAGTACCCTCTGTTGAATGTGAACAATGTAAACATAAGGACAGTTGGAACAGTGATGTAACCAATTTCTTTTATTTTTAAAAATAATTTTATTAATGTTATATTATTAAACTTTCTAGCCAAGACAGTTATACATCAAACGCCTCTCATTTAAATCGGAACCAGTGAGGGCAGTGAGTGTCCTGTGTGAGTGTCTGAAGGCAGTCAGAGGATGAATGGTGGCTAACGGATTGAGGTTGAATCCTGACAAGACAGAAGTCCTGTTTTGGGGGGACAGGGCGGGCAGGTGTGAGGGATTCCCTGGTCCTGAATGGGGTAACTGCCCCTGAAGGACCAGGTGCACAGCCCGGGGGGGGGGGTCATTTTGGACTCACAGCTGTCCATGGAGGCGCAAGTTAATTCTGTATCCAGGGCAGCTGCCTACCGTCTGCTGGTACACCGGCTGAAACCCTACTTGCCTATGCACTGCCTCACCAGAGTGGTATATCGGCTGGTTATCTCCTGCTTGGACTACTGCAATGTGCTCTACATGGGGATACCTTTGAGGATGACTTGGAAACTACAACTAATCCAGAATGTGGCAGCTAGACTAGTGACTGGGAGTAGCAGCTGCAACCATACAACACAGGTCCTAAAGGATCTACACTGGCTGCCAGTACATTTCCAAGCACAATTCAAAGTGTTGGTGCTGACCTTTAAAGACCTAAATGGCCTCAACCCTGTATACTTGAAGGAGCATCTCTACCCCTATCGTTCAGCCCGGACACTGAGTTCCAGCTCTGAGAAGTGAAATTACAAGGAACCGGGCAGAAGGCCTTCTCAGTGGTGGCACCCACCCTGTGGAATGCCCTCCCATCAGATGTCAAGGAGATAAAGAACTATACAACTTTTAGAAGACATCTGAAGGGCAGCCCTTTATAGGGAAGTTTTTAATATTTGATGTTTTATTATACTTTTATATTTGTTGGAAGCAGCAACTCAGTCAGATGGGCCGGGTACAAATAATAAAATTATTGTTATTATTATTAAATAGCTCTGTGAAACTCAATGAACCTTATTTATTTATGAGGAGATATATTTATAGGATGTCACTGTAAAAACTGGGTGAAAATCAATGTTGTGCTTACATGTTCTGTCTACACAAAGCTTTGCAGCTTGCTAGACATAAATATTCCCATTTAGTTGTTTGGGAGGTTGTCATTTTTGGGGGGTGGGGTTGTCAGGAAGCCCCACTGCACAAGTGGAGAGAATCCCACTCATTGTGCAATTTACGGTTCTTGTCCCAAAGCATTTACTTGACTAGATAATTAGATAAACAGAATCGAAGTCTTGCTGTGCTTATAAGATCTTCTTTTATTGTTGTTTTGCATTCTGATGGATTTGTTTTTTCTTATTTTATTGTTAAGATGCCACTATAGACAGGAACATGAGAACTGGAAACAAATGGCTAAATTAAATGAGAAATGGAGAGGCTTCAATTAGCTGTTGTTCATACTGGTTTGTTATATTGCATTTGTATTCCTAGTTGTTCAGAGCAAGTGTCAGTCAGTTTCCCACACAGTCTGCAGCCAGACTTACAGCCACTTTGTAATAAGAGTAACAAAGTGCTTCAGAAAATTATTTTGGCCCACTTGTAATATTTGCAATCTAACTAATTAAAATGTTGGACACCTAAATTATGGTGCAACAGAGATTTTTCCTTTTCCTCATATTCCCTCCTTTAAACTCAGACTTATGCCTGTTATCTAGACTTAGTAGTTACACTGTGAGTGAGCCTGCAAGTACCACTCCGCATCCTAGCATCGGCACAGGTGCCCATTTTCATAATCATGTAATACTCTGTAGATAAGATTAAAAGGAATTCCTATACATGAGCAATGTCTACATAGTATTTTGTTCATAGTAGTCCTCTGGTGCTGTTATTAATTCATTTGTTCCCCACCCTAAAGTCCCAGGGTGGGTTACAACATGTTAGCCTTATGGAGATTAGAAGGGGTAACACTGCTGCTACTACAAATGAGGGAAACAGGGAGGATTCTACTTTCTATAATGAAAATGGATGAAATAAGTTGTATAATTGGGGTGGTAGGGAACTCTCTCTTACAATACCTAAGGACCACCTTCATACTTTTTAAAAGTGTACCTGTAGCACATGATGGGATATAGGAAGAACATTGGGATAATATCAGAACCTGGGCTAGCTGTAGCTGCTTCAACATACATGTTCTTGCTGCTTCCAGTGAAAACCTTTTTTGAAAAACAGCTTACCGGTAAGTTTATGTTGACTTGTCAAGAGGCAAGATAAGAGGTAAACCAGTCCTTTTAGTTGCTGGTGAACTAAGCCAACCCTTCCTGGATGTCTTTTGACAGCACCGGTTTACATGCCTACAAAGCAACATACATCCCCCACAAAAGGAACAAACAGACATGCTTTAATAGGTCTGTACGCACATTATTATTTTTTTTAAAATGGGGGATGGTCCTTCCAATACAGTACTTCTGCTGTGTGGCCACAAGCAACAGTGCTGGCACTGGGTGAGAGGAAATGGGGCAAAGGCAGCAGGGAGGGAAATTTTGGGCTGGCATTTATCCATACCTATACTCATATTATATATTTCTGCAGTTTATTGGGCTTATACTAGTAACTGCAAAAATTAAACTGTCACATTAGGACCAGTCTAAGAAATAATTAAACCTGTGGGCTGGCACTTTTGATCCTAAATAACATTCAGATTGTCAGCGAGTAGTACATAATTTCATAATATTACGATGTTAATATTTACCGTAGCATTCAAACAAATTATCTAAGAGCTTGCTGTTTCTTCCTCTAGTCGTTTCCAGGGATTTTTGAGAAAGTAGTCACCGGTACAGCAACTTTTATAAGAAAGCTACTTTAAACCACAGTTCTTTGGCATGTCAGTTCTTATGCTGGACAGTTGATCAATAAATAGTGCTAAAATTAAGTGTATGTTTTGGTGCAAATAAGAACCACTACCAGCTGGTAGTGAGAACTTCTAGTAACAGCTACAACTGGGATTCTAGACATTGATTTGTACATCACTATTTCCCACCTTACAACCCCCCCCCAAAAAAAAATGTTCACGAGAACATGTGTTAAAATGGTATGTTTGGGGATGTGCCACCCCCCAGGCTGCACATAACACAGGACACATATGGACCCCAGCCTCTCTTATTCAAAACAGTAATTCAAAAATCAGACAGGTTATGGTCTGGCTCACATGTAATGCTAAACCAGAGAGGAGCATTACATAGATGAGTCTACAGATGCCCTCTGTCTTATTTTTGCTTAGATGGAACAAGTCCGAACTACTAGGTAAAGGCTTGTTATGAGATTCATTCCCTGAGTTCAGTCATGGGCTTATTGTTGCTAATTGTTGTTGGCTTATTGTTATGAGATTCATTCCCTGAGTTCAGTCATGGGCTTACTTTTGCTAATAGCACCACAGAACCAAAGGAACTGAAAGCATTTTGTGTTGTTTCACGTGTTTTTCTTTCCAGGTTCGCAGCGCAGCTTGCTTATAATTATCCAGCCAATACGACGTGCTTGTTCTGATATCAGAACACAACCACCCAGAAGGACAGAAATTGATTGTTCTTTACCATGTTGTGTTCTGATATCAGAACAAGCACGTCGCATTGGCTGGATAATTATAAGCACGCTGCGCTGCGAACCTGGAAAGAAAAACACGTGAAACAACACAAAATGCTTTCAAGGCTACCATGTTAGTTGAAGGATATTAGGATAGAATTAAGATTGTGCTGGACTGTCAAAAGCCATCTCTTGTTCTGCTGTACTTTTAAAATAATACAGCTCTGAGCCATTGTAAAACAAAACTCCTATGTCACTTTTCCTTATTTTCAAAGTTTTTAAGATGTACCCAAACTGTAAAGTCTAAATTTCCTTTGAATTGAAATAGGGCCAATGTCACATTAACTAAATGTTTCTACAAAAAAAAGGTAACAAGATGCTTGCTACATTGTTTCACATTGCAAGTGTTAGATTTCACCTCTGTCCAAAGTTTGCCATCTGTACTTTAAGCGAATTTTTATATTTAACTTACTGGAGAAACACAGTGCAGAGAAACAGTATTACATATGTAAAACTGATTTAATTTTACATCATGTTTGTACACAATCAGTATACATAATATGTATGTCTAAACACATTTAAGTTGTGCTGAACATAATTAGCAAATGAACACTGGACAGCTGGCTTTAAATAAACTTTCACCGGCATTCATAAAGAAAGTGGAAACCTAAATAGACCACCACAAAATTATTATTTTTGGAAAAAAGTCATAAGAATGCCTGATCTGACACTGGTAACTCTAGGATTTCCTTAGCAGATGGAGGGTTCTTCAACAGCCTTGGCCCCTTCGGTAACAGCTTTAACACATTTAGCCATTGTCTGTGATGCTCTACTAATGGGATCTGCAAAGAAAAACATGTCTATTACCTCTAGAAGTTTTAAGACTTACAAGTGTTCACTGAACATGGTATCTGCAATTAAAAGTATTTTACATGGAAACAAAATTGGTATGCCTCTCAAATGAAGAAACAGGAAATATTATGTATCCATGTATTAAGTAAGACACACAATTAAGATCATGTACTGCTGTTACCTGTCATATAGAAGTCTTTAACTGTGAGCTGGGGTGGAACAAGAGGGTCATCAAGAAGTTTCTGATTAACTGCCTGCATTGAAAAAGAATAAGCAGTCATCTTTATGAAAATAATTGTTCTCACTTGCCCTGTGGTACCTTTTTCAGCAGGAAACAAGACACACTTATTTTGCTATAGCTGCATAAATGTAGAACCCCATACCTTTGACAGCTCATTTGCTTGGCTAAAGTAGTTTGCTTCTTCCACATCATCATATCTGACCAAGTTAGGAGACACTTCTTCTAATCTGCTCCTCACTTGATCAAGTGTGTCATATGGGAGTCTCATGCCAGCTATCTGAAAGAGAAAAGTGGGAGAAAGGAACTCAAGACTGGGTTCAGATTTGTTTCTTGTTGGAAAACACACTACCTCTGCAAGGAACATGCTTAAGAGGGTACATCTTGAAATGTACAGGATTGTATCCAACTTAGTTATTCAGAGTAGGACGCCATCTTGAAATCAATGTACCTCAGTTAGTCACATCCATTAAGTTCAATGAGTCTACCTTGTGTAGGACTAAGATCGGATACAATCCATAATTATTAGGGTAAATAGGGCAACCATTTAGCAAAGTAGAATTTCTGATTGGCTCAAGTACAAGAGGAAGTGAAATGGTTGGCAAATTTGTACCCAGGTTTGTAAGAATTTGTTCAGTTCCAAACGGTGTGTCTTAACTGATTCAAACGACTGAGCAAAATCAACAATATGTTACCATCCTTCTCCAGACAGTCAAGCATGCAAATATGTCAGTCCACACACACTTTTAGCAGGACTTGCCAGATTCAACCGAAGTCCTAATTCAAGAAAAGATATTTCACATAAATGGTCTATTTCTAATACTTGCACTTCATAGCAATTCATTTTGGAAGACTGCAGTCCAGTAGAGCTTCCAGATCAATATAGGATGTCCAGGCCAGAATGCTCATGCCAAAGTTTGGTTTGTCATGACGTCTGAACAAAGGTATGATTGTGTTCCTCAAACCAACCAGAAGCATTAAGCCAAGAGCAAACTTGGTTACTGCTCTCTGGTTACTTGGGGAGAGAGAGAAAACACAAGCCTGGGTTCTGGGATCACAACAAGTCAGACTTAACTTGTTTCCCAGCAGCAGCAGGAGCATGGAAGGAATTGATCGAGAACTTCTTAGCAACATATACCAGCACATTGCTTGTTCATATTCAACCACAGCTTGGTTTAAAATGTGTAGTGACATGACATGAGAACCAAGCCAGTATATAAATGCAGTATGATAATAAAAAGACTGTTACTGGAAAGCTCCATTTCTACTACACTTGCAGTACCTCAGAGATTGCTCTAATTATTTTCCAGTCTTCTCTTGCCATGCCAGGTGGTGTTACGGCTACTCTGGTTTGTTGAGCTCTACCTTCAGTGTTCACGTATGTTGCAGCCTTTTCGGTATAAGCTGCTCCTGGAAGAATAACATCAGCCATAGGAGCGCCTACGTCACCATGGTGCCCTAAAAGGGAATCCAGGAAAAGTGTCAGTAGCAATGGGAAACTTCACAGTGTGACTGTACTGTATGTTTAAATTTCTATATCTATAAAAGTCTAGATTACGTTTAGATAGTTAGGTGAAAATTGCACTCCAAGAACTTCACTAATTTCTCTTTTCCGCTATCTTGAGAGCCAGTGTGGTGTAGTGGTTAAGAGTGGTAGACTCATAATCTGGTGAACCGGGTTCGCGTCTCCGCTCCTCCACATGCAGCTGCTGGGTGACCTTGGGCTAGTCACACTTCTTTGAAGTCTCTCAGCCTCACTCACCTCACAGAGTGTTTGTTGTGGGGGAGGAAGGGAAAGGAGAATGTGAGCCACTTTGAGACTCCTTCGGGTAGTGATAAAGCGGGATATCAAATCCAAACTCTTCTTCTTCTTCTTGGCTTGATTAGTCTCCTTCAGTTCTACTTTTGACTGGCAGAAGTTTGCCAGAAGTGTCTTAGTCATGCTGGTCACATGACCTGGAAGTTGTCTGCGGACAAACGCCGGCTCTCTCAGTGTATAGAGCAAGATGAGCGCACAACCCCAGAGTCGTCCGCAACTGGGCTTAACAGTCAGGGGTACCTTTACCTTTAATTTAGGAAGTAATCTGGCTCTCAAACACAAGCCACCTACTCTAGTCATCATAGAAGGCATAGCGCAAACTCTGACATTAGGTTTAATTTATTAGGGATAAAGTCCCCTTAAAACACAAATCAGCATTCAACACTTTCCATTTTTTCTGCACCAAAGTTAAGTTTCTACTTAACAGCTACCGGTACTTCTGGCCTTCAAATCAGGAAACAGAACATAAAATGTACAGCTTTAACATAAAACAAAAAACTCTCTTAAACAAGTTTTTGAGAAAGGCAGAGGGCTAAGGAAATGATGCTTATTTTCTAAGCGCTTATTTGATACCTGGTATAGTGAACCTGAGGCAATTGGTATGTGTAAAGGCAAACATTTCAAACAACAGGTGGAAACATCTGAAATAAGCACAGGTACAACTGGGAGTTAAGTCATTCACCTGACATATACTTCAGACTCAAACACATGTCCTCATTGCTTTAAGTAAGGTAAAGGGACCCCTGACCATTAGGTCCAGTCGTGTCCGACTCTGGGGTTGCGGCGCTCATCTCGCATTATTGGCCAAGGGAGCCGGCATACAGCTTCCAGGTCATGTGGCCAGCATGACAAAGCCGCTTCTGGTGAACCAGAGCAGCACACGGAAACGCTGTTTACCTTCCAGCCGGAGCGGTACCTATTTATCTAACTTGCACTTTGACGTGCTTTCGAACTGCTAAGTTGGCAGGAGCTGGGACCAAGCAACGGGAGCTCACCCCGTCGCAGGGATTCGAACCGCCGACCTTGTGATCAGCAAGCCCTAGGCTCTGTGGTTTAACTCACAGCGCCACCTGGGTCCCTCATTGCTTTAAGTAGCCTACTCCAATTCTTCATTTCTTAGGGATGGATTCAATTAATAGTTGAATGAGTGGGAGCCAGCACAAGGAGTCCTGCTAGTGAAAAAGGACTCTCCCCACCACCACCAAATTGGCTTAGGAGGTCAGGAGAAACCTCACAGCAGGGGCAGGGGCAGAGGAGAGGGGAGATCATTCTACCAGGAAAGCAGAAATGCTTGTGGAAGTGAGGAAATTAGAGCAACATTAAATTCCTCCCTTAATTTGTGAGCAAATGGTTCTACTTACCCTGATAAATTACAAAGCAATTCCGAGGCAAATCTTGCCGAGTAACACAGCCTGCATCAGCTCCTAAAAGGTACAAGACTTTAGGAGGGTTCTCCCGGATCGCATCCACTCCTGGCTTGTAGCCTAGGTCAAGGGCAGCTACTTGGCTTGCAACCCTGTCGAGGAAGAGATTACAATTTCACCCGATTATCTAAAATTCCTCTCTCAAAATCCAAGTAAATTCTAAAATATCCAGGGAGCATAAATCCTAAGTTATTCGTTCAGATCCACAGCTATAAAACATGCTGAACGTTACCAGGACAAAGCCCAATTATCTGAAGCACTTTCTAAACTCTGTAACAATGCATGAAAACATACAATCACTGAGAAATGTGGGGGGAGGCTAATTTGGGAAAAATACAGGTGAAACTTGAAAAATTAGAATATTGTGGAAAAATCCATTTATGTAAGCAATTGTTTTCATTAGCTACTGGAGTTTAATATATGCGATAGACTCATGACATGCTAAGCGAGATATCTCAAGCCTTTATTTGTTATAATTGTGATGATTATGGCGTGCAGCTGATGAGTACCCCAAAGTTGAAATTGTTACTTTGGGGTTCTCATCAGCTGTACGCCATAATCATCACAATTATAACAAATAAAGGCTTGACATATCTCGCTTGGCATGTCATGAGTCTATCTCATATATTCGTTTCACCTTTTAAGTTGAATTACTGAAAGAAATGAACCTTTCCACGATATTCTAATTTTTCGAGTTTCACCTGTATGTATACTGTACACAAAAAAATGAGCTTTTACTTAGAGTCCGTGTTCCATGCTCAATTTTGAAACAAGTTTCTATTTGGCTCTGAATGCGTATGAGCATGTCCTGCTAATGCCATTACTGGACAATACTCCCTTTATAGATTAAGTTGACAAAATGTTTGGTTCTACAAACAAGCAACCTTTTTGCGACACTTATTTCCCAGTAGATCTCTATCTTACACTTGAGCCAGATGAATGAAGCCAACAGCTTTGCCCTAGGAAGCCTTTAAACCTCACCATACAAGACAATAAAAAAGGGACGAAGACATGTTGAGCAAACCTATGAAGAATGTTCAGGACTTTCCAGTTGGGATCAGCTCCACTTTCTGTACTTGCATTTTGTGCAATGGTGGAAATGGCTGAATGAATGGCTGCCCCATCACCACGCTGAAGTGCTGCACTGCCAACCACGACCATTGGCTTTTTAGCCTGGTTCAGGACCTGTGCGGAAGTTGCAAGAGAGCAGAATGTTAACCTCAGAGCTAACATACTGGATGAAAAGGCCAACAGCAGCTTTTAAAAACAAATTTGTGGCAACATTTGCAAATGCGCCTTTAGTAGGCAGTTTCCCTATCTGGATGAGGGAGGTAGAATCTCTTCTAGTTGGGGGTCATGCTCCCCCTAGAGGTGTCCTAGGCTTGGGGGTGCTCCTGGGTCCTTCATTTCCATTGGAGGAACAAGTGGCCTCTATGGTGTAGAGTGCCTTCTACCAGGCTGTTCTCAAAAGCATACAAAATATGAACCCATACATGAGTACTAAATATCACCACCATTTTACAAAATTTAATACCTTGCTAAAATCTTTGATTGTAATCTACCACTCCAAAGCACTGCATTTTTTTAAAGGTACCTTGCTGAATGGGTGTTTTTCTGAAGCAATGTCCAGGAGTATCTGTGGGGAATCTCCCAGGTGATCATATGTGTAAGTCAAGTCAACTTCGCTGCCCACAAGAGCCACTTTAAGTTCATTGTGTAGCCAGCTGAAAATGGAGCACGAAAAATGCTATTAAGGTTTTATAACGTGCAGAGAAATCAGTGCATGATCATTTTATTTTTGCACAATATATTCTTGCAAGAGTTCCTTGTACAGAAGCTGCTGGAACTAACAGATGCGCTGCACCCAAAGACAGGTATGAGGAGTGCTTTTTTTCAGGGGGTTCTCAAGGGTACGCAGTACTGGCACCTCTTTTTGTTGTTGTTGTTTAAAAAATGTGGCCCTTACTGTAACAACTTCATGGTGAGTACCGGTACCTATCTTTCTAGAAAAAAGCACTGAGTAGGAGCCCTAATTTTTAAGACAGAAAACAGATGCAACACCTTAAATGTATTCAATTGACATTCTCTCCTGATGCATTGCATCAGAGAATGTTGTACTATTTCCCAGCTTTTCAGGGACAGTTTGCTAGGCAGCATGAAGACAACTCTAGCAAGGAGACTGTATGAACTGCTTAAAAAGTATTGAAGATCTATGATCTTATGAAATGCAGTTTTGGAGCCCCTGCATTTTTTTATTCTGAAAGTACTCCTTTTTCTTAGTACAATAACCACAACAGGCACAGTCCATTAATGTGTATGTTGCATTAGCACAATGCACAGCAAGTGATATAACTACAGCCCTCAAGACATTAAGTCCAAATTAAATAGTTCCCAGTTTATGTTCATACGTAGCAGGACCCAATAATCAACTTTCAAGATGCAGTTTCTCATTTGCATCTACTACTTTCATGAAGCTACAAACCTCTTTCGGATTCTGGCGTTGAAGAGAGGTGCTTCAAAGCGTGGATTGGTGCCAACCAGGAGCAAGACATCTGCCTCTTCCACTCCTGCAATCTTGGTATTAAGCAAGTAATTAGATCGCAGGTCTGTTCTGTAACAGAATACAGACAAAAAGGGGGAAATATGACTGGCGTATTCCAATGGGAAGGACTCTGAAATACCTCTGTTAAGAATACTTTTATTTAATAAAAATGCTAGATCTCAAAATAATAAATACAAATCCTGGTCCTGGATTCCACTGTGCATTAAAATAAATTAATAGGGTGATATGACCATTTTCACTTTCTTCTGTGAAAATGGCTCCATGCTTACTTTATACCTGCAGTCAATGCTTTTCCTAACAAGATGGAAAACTATGAAGTCATACAATACTGTGTGGAGAACAGTCTAGAGCAGGCTTCCTCAAACTCGGCCCTCCAGATGTTTTGAGACTACAATTCCCAGCATCCCTGACCACTAGTCCTGCTAGCTAGGGGTCATGGGAGTTGTAGGCCAAAAACATCTGGAGGGCCGAGGTTGAGGAAGCCTGGTCTAGAGGCACATCAATGAAAAGCACTGTTATGATACTATACCTGCCTCTACTAAAATGTACGTGGTCCTCTTAATATATACAGTTCTGATATGTCAAAATTGACAACTCACAGGCTGATCTGACATCTGAAGGCAGCCCTGTTTATGGAGGTTTTTAATGTTTGATGTTTTATTGTGCTTTTAATTCTGCTGGGAGCTGCCCAGAGTAGCTGGGAAAACCCAGCCAGATGGGTAGGGTATAAATAATAAATTTATTTTTTATTATTATTATTATCCGAGGGTATGCTTTTCAGGGCCAGCCCTACCATTAAGCAGAATGAGGCACTCACCTTAGACGGCAAAGGCTGGGCAGTGGCAGCAAGGAGGACAGCCCAGCCAGTACCCTCTAAGCTAGCCTGCTGCCCTCAAAAAGACATAGCCTTATCAATGTCAAATAAAGATTCAACTGCCTGTCCAATCAGCTTCTGAACATATTGGGCTCTATCTTGTCCTAGTCTCAAGCAGAAAATGACTTGGGCTGTCCCTGATGCTTTTAATCCAGTAGTAGTACAGCGGTTAGCATTAACTTACCCAGCTCCTGCAGTAGGGAAGACCTCTTCAGTACACAAGTTGTCAGAGTTTACTCTATTCAGCAAGTCTTTAAGAGATACAAGTGCTTCCGCATCCACAAGTCCTCCTGCGATTGCAGCTATATCATTACCTTGGCTCCCCTGAAGCTGCAAATGAGGAAACAGAAGATGGCGCGAGATATTACCGGTATATTAAAATTTTAGCAGCAAATTTGGTATGTTTTGTAAAAAAAAACCAATAATGGAAAAGCTTTCATCTTCGACAACTTGAAAAATAGAGAACGGTAAGCCAATTTCCTCCCCCCCCCCAAAAAAATGCAGGTGGGACACATTGCTTATTCTTCTAAATATCCACAAGATTGCAGAAGAGGAAGCAAAACTATCCTGAAATGTAGAAGATGACATTCAAGATATAAAATGGCTCTTCAGAGTCCACAATGCAAAACAAGTTCCTGAGCTACACCTTAAAATTACAAGATATGTAATGCAATTAACCCCTGAATTCTAAAGTGAAGAAAGCATCACTTAAGTTCAAATTTTGCTCCCCCAAATTATAAGAACTTTAGTTAATGATTGCAGCGTAGTCATTAATAATGATTTCATTAGGTTCAGTACTACTGTGAAAGTAGTCGGTCAAGCACCTTAAAGGTAAAGGTAAAGGGACCCCTGACTATTAGGTCCAGTCGTGTCCAACTCTGGGGTTGCGGCGCTCATCTCACTTTATTGGCCGAGAGCCGGCGTACAGCTTCTGGGTCATGTGGCCAGCATGACAAAGCCGCTTCTGGCGAACCAGAGCAGCGCACGGAAACGCCGTTTACCTTCCCGCCAGAGCGGTTCCTATTTATCTACTTGCACTTTGGCGTGCTTTCGAACTGCAAGGTGGGCAGGAGCTGGGACCGAGCAACGGGAGCTCACCCCGTCGCAGGGATTCGAACCGGTGACCTTCTGATCAGCAAGCCCTAGGCTCTGTGGTTTAACCCACAGCGCCACCTGGGTCCCTTAGCTATGGTCAAAAGTACACTGTAAGAAACAATATTTTCTTACCACTCCTGCCACACGGCTCAAGGCCTCTTCCCAAGACACATAAATGAACCGCCCTTCTTCATTCCTTATCATTGGCTCAATAAGACGCTGGCGTTTCAAACCATCATAAGCAAATCTGCAGTGAAGATCAAGATAATGATGAAGCAACTGCTGAAGGAACAACCTAGCTATCAGCAGCTACTTCATTATTTGAGACCTATCAGCATACCACCTTTTCAAAAAGTTTGAATTACTTTGTCATTTTCTATGGCGCACATACTTAAGTGCTTTGTTCATAACCAGACCTTCTTTAGAGGAAATGGCCAAATAAAGTTTTAAAAATCTACAATTTTAAAATTAGAAGAATACAAACACATTAAGCCCTAAAAATTTCCAGAGGAGATAGCAGTGAATATATTTCTCAATAATACAGTATAAGCAGTGAATTTTTTTTTGTGCTGCAACAGAAGATGATCGACATCCATTTGCAAGTAATTCTTGAACTGTTCCTAAATCTTCAAGCATGGAATGAAGAAAGCGTTGCAAGTGTATTATTTTTGTACTCAAATTCTCTTCTGAGAATATCATGTTTTACATACATGATAAAGCATACCTTGTTTTATCGGATATCCATTCCTCATTGATATCTTCATGTAGTCTTGGCAAAATCCTCATCACTTCTCCTGTTCGAGTGCTTACCACAATGTTACTCCCTACTGCATCAAGAACATCAATGGATTCTGTCTTCCTAAGGGAAAAGAACAGAGTCCTTCAATTGCAAAAGTTCAGGATGCTGTTATCTGGAAAACAGATCTTGCACTAAACATTCCCAAATGCTCCTAAGTTTCTAACAACTCTAATCATGGACAACAAGTATGACTAACCTCCCATAAAGGTAAAGGTAAAGGGACCCCTGACCATTAGGTCCAGTCGTGTCCGACTCTGGGGTTGCGGCGCTCATCTCGCTTTATTGGCCAAGAGCCGGCATACAGCTTCTGGGTCATGTGGCCAGCATGACAAAGCCGCTTCTGGCGAACCAGAGCAGCGCACGGAAACGCCATTTATCTTCCCACCAGAGTGGTTCTTATTTATCTACTTGCACTTTGGCGTGCTTTCAAACTGCTAGGTGGGCAGGAGCAGGGACCGAGGAACAGGAGCTCACCCCGTCGCAGGGATTCGAACCGCCGACCTTCTGATCAGCAAGCATAATATATTGCAAATCAGAAGTCAGCAACTACCAGCACTTAATATAAATTCAGCCTGTAAAGGACTACTGCCTATCTCATTACTACCATTCTTTCCTCACCCTTCCCTTCTCAGTTCTGCATCCTGAGCAGCCTGTACCAGCAGCAGTAATTTTTTGTACCCCACCCATCTGACTAGGTTGTCTCAGTCACTCTGGGCGGCTTCCAACATCATGTACAGAAACAACAGAACAGAACATCAGGCATTAAAAGTGTCGTGATACAGGGCTGCCTTCAGACATCTAGAAAAGGTCGTATAATTATTGATCTCTTTGACATCTGATGGGAGGACGTTCCACAGGGCAGGTGGGCATGACCCACTGCCTGGTTCCCTGTGGCAAGCAATTTTGCTTCAAGAATGGCTGAACTGGAGACAGAGCACTGTTGCTGGTGCCACCATCTGACATGAAGCAGAAGCTACATGGTTCTGAAAGAGACCAGAATTTTCCAAAATTGGTGGAAATGCTTATTATGGGCAAGTTATCCCAGGTCAACAGATGTTGCTGTAGAACACACCACCACTGAATGTGCTCTATGGACACATTCCTGAACCATGATAAATTTTATTTATATTAGCTTTTGTATTATTAGGATTCTTATGACCTTCAAAAGGTTCAAGGTTACAAATACAGTCCAAAAGTCATGGGGAAAAACTACGTTCCCATGTCTGAATTAATCTGGATATTTGGCACTTAACATATAGCACAATAAAAGAATTATATTTAAAGTGACACTTCCGAGTGCCAGTAAAGACACATGCCTTGTCTCCCAGGGTCGAGATGTAAAAGCATACGGCTTGGAGGTAAGGGCACCTACTGGGCAGATATCAATCACATTGCCGGATAACTCTGACATGAACATTTTCTCAACATAAGTGCCGACTTGCATCTCATTTCCTCTTCCTGTTGTTCCTAGATCATCAACTCCTGCAATCTCACTTGCAAACCTGACAAATGAAAGCAAAAACAAAACACAGCAATACATGAAATGTCAGTTTCTCTTTGCAAGAAAAAAAAATTCTTTTAAAGAAACAATCAAAAAGAAGGATTTATAACTGAGCACTTCTGAACTAGCAATAGTTCAGGTGAATGAAAAGCATTTATAGCCTCACGTGTACAAGTAAATTTCAACAGCCCTAGCCCCTGTAAAGTGTTTATTATAATTGTATGATGTTAGCCGCTCTGAGCCTGACTTTGGCCAGGGAGGGTGGGATATAAATAAAAATATTATTATTATTATGCTAGAACCACCCACACCTAGCTATATGACCTGCCTCAACTCACAGGTTCAGGGAAAGTAAAATTAAAAAGGAACTATGAAGTCTACTAAGTTTCCGTTAAATGTAAGTCGCTGTACCACATTAAAATCTCTCTACATTAATTTATCTTAGTCTTGTGGTGCTTCCAGAAACAGCTCAGGCATTTTGTTGCAAAACTCCTGTTCCTTTATGTAAAAAGGAGAGTTACTCTACAACAACCCAATGAAGACTGAACATGCTAAGTGGGCATCGTATGGTAACTGACTACTGGAAGATAAAACAGAACACTGTGGGGGTGGGGTAGAGAAGAGGGAATGAAGTGTCTGGAATCCAAACAGGGAGCACTCCATAGCGCTACACTTTGCTACAGCGGCCAGGTATCCTATTTATAAGCACAAGTGACCCGACACAAAGCTAAAATAACAAATTTTCACACGAGTGCATTTTTATTCTAGATCCTTGTTTGTGCCCACCTGACTTTACATTATGCAAAAGTCATCTGCTCATGTGAAATGAAATACTTTATTGTCACTTGTACAACTTGTATACAGTGAGATTACACTGAAAAATGTGTGGACTCCTTCGGTGCTTCCAGAGAGAATCCAGCAGCGGAATAGAACTACAGAATGATCTTTCATAAGCAACTGAACGCAAGCAACGGGCTGATGAATGTCCCCAGTAACAAGGTAACTATACATACACACTGTTGGTGTACAAAACAGGGTAGCAGTTACCTAATGCATCGAGTACATTGTATGCACCGGGTCATGATAGTTTTCACTAGTGGGCCGATGTTCTTGTCTTCCACTGCACGTTTGCCTTCCAGGAATCTGCTCCTATCACTGCCAAACATCATTGACTGGTCCTAAAGACAAATAAACCCAAGTAAATGAACATGCGTGACTGAGAAGCAAAGTTTTACCCCAAAGGCCATTTTAAAAATCCAAGACGCTATACCTGAAGGTCACATTCCCCACCCTGATCACAGATGGGGCAGTCCAGTGGATGGTTTGCCAACAAGAACTCCATTACGCCTTCTCTGTTGGAGGTCAGTAAAAGAGAAACCACCATATTTATTCAGCATTTAATGTATGGAAAAGACACTTTATAGACTAGTAATACATGAATTCATTTATTTTAATACAGCATACTATTAATAATGTTATATCTTCCTTTGAAAGTGTGTTCAAGCATTAACATTCCTATTAAAAATGAGTCTTAAAAAACAAAACATGCCCAGCTTACTGTTGTAATGTTGAAGACTAAAGATACACCCTGCTGCACACTTGCTTAGGAATGTCACGCTGATCTCAGTTCTGCATAGCATACATTGCATTTTGCACACAATCAGATGGAACTTACCTTGCTTTCCTAGACTTCTCAGAATTTGTCAGAATGTTCCAACCCTTCATTACTGGCATGGCACAAGCAGCTACTGGCTACAAACGCATAAGAAAGCTACATCAATAACCAATTTGTACACATGGATGCTCACATAGTGGCAGGGTGTTATCAATTAAATGCCTCAACTGTTTGCCTTACTTTCATAATAAACTTATTGATAAAAATCAACACCAAGGCTTAAGATCAAAACAAAAATAAGGAAGTAACATTCACACAATACATAAATTAATGTAGCAGCATAGAGGACTTTAAAATCTGACCCAATTCATGGACAGTAGGATTTATCAGAAGCTAACAGCCATTATGATTACATGGAACCTCCATTTTAAGATGCAATTTACTGCTGAATAACAGTTATGGGGGAAGGTGGAGGATAACAGCATGAGATGACAATTGCCTTATCATGGAATAATAATAATAATAATTTAGAATTGCAGCGTTGGAAGGGGTCACAAGGGCCATCTAGTTTAGCCCCCTGCAATGCAAGAGTCATGGGGCTCAAACCCATGACTTTGACATGAAGAGTCTCATGCTCTACTGACAGAGCTACCTTTCATGCCCTCCTTCTGGTCTTCCCTAGAAACACTTGACTTCTGTGGGAAAACAACGATCCCTTCCTCCAAGGACTGGACATGCAAACACTGCAAGCATTTATGAACATATGCTATAGAAATATTTAGATGCTTTTGCCAATCATACAGACTGCCAGCATGAGGAAAGGCTTTCAAGAGACAGTCACAGGTGGCAAGAACGTATTAGCCTTATATGTTCTAGTCCAGACACTTGCCTGTATTTTTTCATCACCTAGTGCTGAGAGATTAAATTCTCAGGCACCAGACATGACACACAAGGTAGGCAGAGCTGCAAGCCTAAAGGGTCCTCAAGCTCTGGAAAAATGGCATAAGTCACAGTATAGGAGTTACATTGTTTGGTGGTTGGATGCAGCATGTTACCACCCTGCTGTGGGTAAAAGCACACACGCACATGCTACCCTAACTGCCAACAGCTTAACTCCCGTTTTTTCAATGGAAACCAAAAGCTGATGCTCCGCTATCATCAATGTGTTTTATAGCATGTCTACAAATATGAAAATAAATGTGTGTAAAAAGATAAAGGACCCCTGGACGGTTAAGTCCAGTCAAATTTGACTATGGGTTGTGGCGCGCACGCACAAACACAATGCCATCCAGCTTTATGTAGGTGAACACAGCATTCACAATAATGTCAAAAAGCAACTGCTAGCAGTGGACATATTGCAACTTATAATTTAGGTGCCAGCAAAGTAGTCATTAGCTGTTCTGCTAAGCGCTTTACACTTGTCATTAGCTGTCCTAACAACAATTTATGAAAGATAAAAGTATTAGCAACCTTGGGAGCCTTCTCTATCTCCACGAGACACATCCTACAATTTCCAGCCACTGACAATCTGTCATGATAGCAAAATCGAGGGATCTGCATTCCAACCTTTTCACAGGCCTACAGAAAAGACAAAACAAAAGAGAAAAAGTGCCAATGTACATGTTAGGAACTTTTTAGCATAATATGACTCAGGCTGCAAGTCTATAAGCATTTACCTAGGAGAAAGTCCCATTGAACTCATAAGTAATTATCATTATTATTACTTATTCCCCGCCCCTTAACCTTAAGGTCCCAAGGCAGATTACAATGAAAACACAACAGGTCTTACTTCCAAGTAGATATGTTAGGAAATCACTATCAGCATCTCAATTATAAAGAAAAGCTATTATTTTTATCCAAGTACAGTGGTACCTCTGTTTTCAAACCTAATCCGTTCTGGAAGACCATTCGAGTTCTGATACGTTTGAAAACGGAAAATTCAAAATGGAAAACTCGATAAGATAAGATAATTTGTCATTGCACAAGTACAAGCACAACGCTATACAAGTGCAATGAAATTGCATGCCAATACGGAAGCTGCATAGCATGTTTCACTTCTGAGGTGTGTTCAAAAACCTAAATGTTCGTCAACGGAGATGTTCGAAAACCGAGGTACCACTGTACTTATTTTTCTTTGCAATTGGTTTGCAATGCTATAAAGGAATGGAGCCATGAGAAGCAAGGTCCAATGTGCTTTAAAGAGATATTACAGCAGCTCCTGGAGGAGATGCAAATAAATCACCACAAAAATCTGAATGTGAACAGAAAGAGAGAGTGTATCCAAATTTATTCTACCTGAAGTACTGTGGTTCCTGGAGGTACCAATACAGAATTCCCATCAACAAAAACCTCTATCAGGTTGCTGGCTGCTGTAGCTGTTGCACGCACTGAAAGACAAAAGAATAAAATATGGAAAATGTGATTATTGCTCAGAAGTCAGATTAAGTATTTTAGATTCATTTACTAGTAAGTTACTGAAAGGATAAATAGGGCACACAAGCTCATACAGGGGAATCTGCGCTTACACAAGGGGTTCTGTTGTTGGCTTCCACACTCGTCAGCAGAACACGCGCAAGTCCCATCCCATCCTTCCCCTCCTGCCCCGCCCCCTTTCAGTGCCAAAAACAACGCATGTCAGCGGTCACACACATGCTGATCATGTTCGAGTTGAGAGGAGCCTGTCCTGCCAAAAACCCCGAAGCATAATATGAATTTAAGTTGTCAGTCATCTAGGTGCTGGAATATAATATTTTATTAATTTTAACCTATCAAACTGACCTTACAAAAAAAAAAGAGAGAAAACATTTAATTCCCTAGGGTGGTATTATCTGCACAGTGTGTTTTAAATCACGGAATGTTCAGACCATAATTTACCATTACAAGAATGAGCCAGAGCAAGTCCTAGGTTTCTGCGCTTCAGTTCAGTTTTTATTTCCTTTTAGGATTAACTGGAGCTTGCCATATAATCTCAACCTGGACAAATTGGATTAATCTTAATGGTTAGTTGTAATATGCCAACATCAATTCATACTTTTTAAAGCCTGCTTATTTGAACCAACCATTGTTAAGATTAGTCACAGTTTAGGGTCTGACTGATATGCTAAATTGCAGTCAATCCGAAACAAACTTCTGATTCCTTCCTCGCCAGGGGGAAGTGGGGGATGCATTACATTCATATACAGCAAGAAGCTGCTTCTAAGCATTAAAATGAATTATTTCCTCTAAAAGGAGATGTGTTTAAAAATATGACATACTTTTTTAAAATTTCAGGTATTTTTTTAAAAAAGGATTCCTGTTGGTGTGTTATTATTATGACAATTCATTATAGCCCTTACTTCTCCTCTAAATCACTTTGATAGAAATCTTTAAAAAACAATACAGTGCAGACAAATTTTTTTTAGAATTCAGTAAAAAGCTAGCAAGTTTGTATGAACTTCGTTAAGACTTCAAAAAAGCCTTACAAATTAAACAGAATGGTTTCTCCTCCACCAAAATGGAATTTGTCTTCATTCTAAGTCCATAATTAAACTTCAGACATCTGAATTATCTGTGAATTGCTGAGTCTATAATGAAAATTACAACAAAACTGGAAAGAGTTACTATATAAATAGACTGGGTATAAAGGCAACTTACCACATCCTTTAGTAGTCTGGGTGACACCAGCTAAGACCTTGTGGACAGCAGGGAGTCGCAACATGGTGCTGGTAATAAGGTGCTGGCGATAAGACATTAAAATTAAAGTTTAAAACGAGGTTCAAACAAGACCTTGTTAAATATAAAATAAGAACTGGAAAAATAGTTTAAATTTATAACCCAATATTTCTGACACCAAAGCATATGAACACTTGCAGATATGGTCACAC
The DNA here is from genome assembly GCA_034642065.1 of Darevskia nairensis. Taxonomy (NCBI): domain Eukaryota; kingdom Metazoa; phylum Chordata; class Lepidosauria; order Squamata; family Lacertidae; genus Darevskia; species Darevskia nairensis. The sequence continues at coordinate 477,681 of JAWWNI010000806.1, read as the reverse complement.
ATGCAAGAATTACATAAGTCCCATTCAGGTGTTCACTCCCACATTACTCTCACATTCCTACTGCCCTCCATGCATTGTAAGGAAGTAATAATAATAATAATAATAATAATAATAATAATGTATTATTTGTACCCCGCCCATCTGGCCGGGTCCCCCCAGCCACTCTGGCCGGCTTCCAACAAACATTAAAATACATCAAAATGTCACAGATTAAAAACTTCCCTAAACAGGGCTGCCTTCAGGTATTTTCTAAATGTCATGTTGTTGTTTATCTCTTTGACCTCTGATGGGAGGGCGTTCCACAGGGCGGGCGCCACTACCGAGAAGGCCCTCTGCCTGGTTCCCTGTAGCTTTGCTTCTCGCAGTGAGGGAACCGCCAGAAGGCCCTCGGCGCTGGATCTCAGTGTCCGGGCTCCACACCCGTTGGGGGTGGAGACGCTCCTTCAGGTATACAGGACCGAAGCCGTTTAGGGCTTTAAAGGTCAGCACCAACACTTTGAATTGTGCTCGGAAACGTACTGGGAGCCAATGTAGATCTATCAGGACCAGTGTTATGTGGTCTCGGCGGCCGCTCCCAGTCACCAGTCTAGCTGCCGCATTCTGGATTAATTGCAGTTTCCGGGTCACCTTCAAAGGTAGCCCCACGTAAAGTGCATTGCAGTAGTCCAAGTGGGAGATAACTAGAGCAGTGTTTCCCAACCAGTGTGCCTCCAGATGTTTTGGGACTACAATTCCCATCATCCCTGACCACTGGTATTGCTAGCGAGGGATGATGGGAGTTGTAGTCCCAAAACATCTGGAGGCACACTGGTTGGGAAACACTGAACTAGAGCATGCAGGGAACATGCTCTGTACCTGAAGGCTCCACGATGTTCAGCCACTGGGCCTAAGGTTCCCCACTCTGGCTTACAGCTTTTACAAAAATTTTAAAACCTCAAGTACAAAACGTTAAAAGTAAGCAGAATACATAAACGTTTCAAACAATATACACTGTGTGTAGGTTGTCGCCGCACCTACTGAAGAGACTTCTTCACAACTCTTAAAAGTGCAGGAGCTCCTTTGCATTCAGTCCCTAAATCTGCACACTAACACAGAGAAGGATCAGAAGATGCTAGAATTACTGTGGACACTCCCCCAGGGCAGAATATGGCGACAATTACTCCAGAGTAAATGGCAAAAATCCTAAGGAGGTAGATTTTGAGTCTCAAACAGTTCCATAAGCATTGCCACTAAATCTGTATCATAAAAAGAGGAGCTAGCTTGCAGCTGAGCTGTCTATACATGTAGCACTGCTGGCAGGTGATGCCCTGCAGTGCTCTTATATTGTCTTCATAAGGGGAAATGAGCATCTATGGAAGAAAGCAAACAAATGCTAGCCATACAATAAATATAGCATCACTGAGCAGCCAATGGGAAAGTGTATAAAATTGCACCATAAGCAAGCAAGCAGGGCTGGGATCACATTGTGAACCTACTGCTGTTCTTGTAAACAGGTGGGCTTGGTAGGCCTCTTTTCATAGAATTTTAGAGTTGGAAGGGATCCCAATGGTCATCTAGTCCAACCCCTTGCAATGCAGAAATCTCAGCTAAAGCTTGAAGCCATTGGTTTGGATCCTACCCTCTGCAGAAGCAGAAAACAAGCTTACTCCTTCCTTCATGTGACAGCCCTTCAGATAAGATGGCTATCGCATCTCCTCTGTCACCTCTTTCCCAGGTTAAACAGACCCAACTCCTTCAATTGTTCCCTCATAACGCTTGGTTTCCAGACCCTCAATCATCACCTTGAGCAGCCCTCCTCTGAACACATTCCAGCTTGTCTACACTCTACTTAAACTGTGGTGCCCAGAACTGGACACAGTACTCCTGGTGTGGTCTGACCAAGGGAGAAAAGAGCAATGCTATGACTTCCCTTGATCGGAACACTCTGCTTATGCAGGTGCAGCCTAGAACAGCATCCCTTTATTTTTGCTACCGTACTGCATCACACTGTTGACTCAAGTTAAGCTTGCGGTCCGCAAAGACACTCCCCCCCAAGAGACTTTTCAAATGTACTACCGGCAAGTCAGCTGCCCGCCCCCCCCCAAAAAAAATTCTTATACTGGAGCATCTGGTTATTCCTTCTTAAGTGCAGAACCTTTTTTTCAGTTCGGGCCCAGTTCTCCAATCTGTAAATGTCGTATTGAACCCCGATTCTCTCCTCTGTGCCATATTAGCCACGGCTTGGTGTTATCTGGCCCTTTCCCTTTCTTGTACATTTTTCCGTGTTATGCATGCCGATCGATTGGAAAGTTTAATGGGTGGGATGAGATGGATGGGAGAAAGGGATCCCAAGAAGTCATCTAGCCCAACCCACTGCGAAATAATCACCCTGCCCCCCCCCGCCATCCCTGGGTGGGCTCGAACCACCCACCTGCCTGGTTAAGCAGCCAGGCGCCCCCACTCGCTGCGCCACCTGGGCAGTGTGTCCTAGAGCAGTGTTCCCCAACCTTGGGCCTCCAGCTGTTTTCGGACTACAATTCCCATCATCCCTGACCACTGGTCTTGCTAGCGAGGGATGATGGGAGTTGTAGTCCAAAAACAGCTGGAGGCCCAAGGTTGGGGAACACTGAGAGCAGCATTCGCTTGTTTCTGCCGCTGCATCGCGATGCCCGGCTCCTGCTTACGGCCACGGGACGGGGGGGACGGGCACCTCCCTCTCCGCACCCTCTGCCAGCTCACGAAAGGTGACCTTTGGGCGCCCCTGAGGGCGACGGGATACCTGCCTGCTATTTCTCGTCTCCGGTGTAGTAGGGAGCCCGGCGTGGGGAAGAGAATAATAATAATAAATAATAATAGTGTCTTTTATAACCACACGGGGCGACGCGACGAGGGAGGAAGCCGGCAAGTGGAGTCTCGACCGCGGACGCCGAGGGGGCGCAGGCAGCCCGGCGACCTCGCACAAGGGCGCCGCGAAGGCGAAGCGGACAGCGGCCTACCTACGCGCCTCCCTTCGGCCCGGAGCAGGGAAACGGGACGGAAAGCAGCGCGGAGGCCCTTTTGCCCGCCGCGCCCCGACCTTCCTCCCGTTACCTCCTCCTCGGCCCGGCGTGGGGGGCGGGCGGGAACCCGGTCCGGCCTTAGCTACCCAGGACGCCTCCTCAGAAGCGCTCTCCTCAGCGATCAAGATGGCGGCGGGCCCTCGGCGATTTCCGCGACGCGCTCGGCAACATTCGGAGAGGACGCCGCCGACCTCCGCCGGCCTGCACGCAAGTTCCGCCGTCAATTGAAAACAAACGAGGTGAACCAACCGTTGCGTTCCGTCCTTGATTGACGTGAGCGATGATCCGCCTCCTCATATCGTAGCTTCCGGCTTTTAAAACCTGCGGAGGGGAGGGGCCGGTCCGTTAGAAACAAACGGGGAGAAGCACCGCCCCTTCCTTGATTGACGTGAGAGCTGTTCCCGCCTCCTGTCATAAATCTGTAACCCTCCGGCTTTCAAACTAGCGGGGGCGTGTCCGTTGTTCCGGCCTTGAGCGGCGGAAGGACACGTCGGCGGAAATCACCCAACGTGGCGGAGGGATCTGCGTGCGTGCGTATATATAAGAGCAGCAGAGGCCGAGCGCCGCCCTCTTTCCCCGACGGCCTTTGTGGTGGCTGTTGTGTGCGCGCAGCCGGTCGTCGTAGGTCTCTCTTCCCCGCCTCCCGTTCCTGAAACTTGGGCGCCATCATGGGCTTTGGGGATCTGAAATCTGCCTCTGGGCTCCAGCTTCTCAACGCCTTCCTAGCGAGCAGGAGCTACATCGAGGGGTGAGCCTCCCTCCGAAATATTTCCGTATCCATTTTAAACACCAGCAGTAGGTCCCGCTTTTTCCCATTCATTGGCCTTGGCTTCTTCCCGAGTAGGCCCCACGTGGCGGCAGGAAGCGGGCGGCGGCTTAGCAGCAGTTGGCATGAGGACTAGCAACTTGGCAAGCCTCTCTTGGAAACGACGCTTTGCGCGCGTGCGCAGCTATCGGTGGTCGTAGGTGTACCTCTTTTCTAACACGTTATTCTGAGGTATTTTATGTTGCTTTTCAGGTCAGTCTTGTCTCCCGCAGAGGCTCGCATCAGTTAAAAAGAGAAGAGAGGGGCTCTGTCGTAGGCTTGCAGGCTTCAGAGCAGGGGGTGCACAAAGGAAAGCGAAATTCTTCAAGGCCCCAATGCAGCCGCCTTTTAAGAATGAATAGCTGCTGGTTCTTGTTCCTTTGGGTGGTGCAGGGTGCAAGCTGGTCTTTACCCCCTTCCTCAAAGATAGGCAACGTGGCCTTACAATGGCCCTTGGTCCCCCTTCCTTCTACAGTGGTACCTCGGGTTACATATGCTTCAGGTTACAGACTCTACCTACCCAGAAATATTACCTCGGGTTAAGAACTTTGCTTCAGGATGAGAACAGAAATCTGGCAAGGGGAGGCCCCATTAGCTAAAGTGGTGCTTCAGGTTAAGAACGGACCTCCGGAACCAATTAAGTACGTAACCAGAGGTACCACTGTACTTCCCTTCTACTCTCTGATCCCATAAATTATTTTGTTGCAGATTTTGGGCTCTGGGAGAGCGCGGCTTGCCTAACAAATTGATGGTAATGCTCTCGCCAAGCCGTTACCATGTGCCCTTTACTAACACATTTGGCCATTGTTGGGGATAGAAGCTGGGTGGTTTTGGGATGAAGCTATTCTGTTTCTGACTTGCAGGGGGGGATAAAAATACAAAGATGGGTTAGAAGAGTAAACGGGAGAAAAACACGAAAATGGGTTGGAAGAATACATGTGAGAATATGTAAGCTTAAAGTAACTTGTTCCAAGACCACCTGGCAATCTTTGTGGGTGGATCATGATTATTAACATGGGGTTTGCAACCGGCCATAATGCCCAAAAGTGAGACTTTGCATCGTTTAAAACATACATCAGTGCTTTTGATGTGTTGGTCCTACTTGGAAATGACTTGGGCCTTGATTATTGCAGATTCTGTATGAGCTTTTGTTGTGGTTCTCTGGGTGGTGGAGTATTAAGACTCTAACCCAGAAGTAATGGATATGGTTAATTAACCAGAGTTAACCATTTTGTTCAAACTGGGAAAGTGGCGGTTATCAATTCTGGAACAATCCATGATATGAAACAGTTTAAAGTTGGTCTCCTATATTGCTGGAAGCTGGCTTGTTCTGAAGCTGGTCTGGTAACCATAATTTATTGGTTCAGGTGAAAATGACAGTTAATAAGAAACTTCCTGGTTGGTTTCTGGCTTGCACAAAGGGGCTACAATATGTGTATCTGCTTATTTGGGAGACATCTGAGTGTCTTGCTGAGATGGATTTCACTTTATATCAGTGGTGCTTTTTGTTTTGCTGAATGAAACAAGTTTTAACATGAACATGTTTTCTGTAGGTATGTCCCATCCCAAGCAGATATTGCAGTTTTTGAAGCAGTTGGTACACCCCCTCCTCCTGAGCTGTTCCATGCCCTCCGCTGGTACAACCACATTAAGTCTTTCGACAAACAAAAGGCAAGGTAGGGCTCAATTCGCTGTCATTTACATGAACTTTGTATTGGGTTTGCAGTCTTTGTTCCAGACACAGGTTTGTATTCAATGTAGCATTAAGCAACAGAGCGATTCCCCCCCTTCTCTCCTTATCACCCCCCCTTTTTCTGGGAGTTCCCCCAACTCTCCAAAGCAGATTTGGAGATGACATAAGAGGGGCGGGGAATCCCATTATGCTAGTGTAACTATATAAAAAGGTAAAGGTACCCCTGACCGTTAGGTCCAGTCGCGGACGACTCTGGGGTTGCGCACTCATCTCGCTCTGTAGGCCGAGGGAGCCAGCGTTTGTCCGCAGACAGCTTCCAAGTCATGTGGCCAGCATGACTAAGCTGCTTCTGGCGAACCAGAGCAGTGCACAGAAACGCTGTTTACCTTCCTGCCGGAGTGGTACCTGTTTATCTACTTGCACTTTGACTTGGCTTTCGAACTATGTAATGACACCCAAAAACTTTAGAACTCTTTTGTCTTGGACAGCCATATACAGCAACAGCAGTAATCAGTGCTGTGGATGCAACATTTTTCTATTTCTGAAACTACATCAGGCAGAATTGTGCTATTACAAATGGTTCATCTGCACAAGCATTCTAGCTTTCCAGACAGAACTATTCCCTTTTGCCATGCGCGCGCACCAGGGTGGATAAAAATCAATGATTTTTTTTAAAAAATCAAAAAAATCGGATTTTTTTGATTTAAATCGGATTTTTTTGATTTAAATCGGATTTTTTTGATTTAAATCGGATTTTTAAAATAAAATGCTTTTGGAGGAAAAATCTTTCTAAATATAGTCTTCTATTTAAGTTACATTGTAGTCCAAAGGCTATTCATCAGGAAATAAGGATTTGTTTTAAGTTTATCAAGTGTGCTAAAACTCAGTCTAAGTTTTTTTTAAAAAATGTTTAATCACATCAGTTAACAAACATGGATACATATGCTATCATGTTATTGTTTTAGTTAAATAAATTGTTTAAATGGTTATTAAGGAAATGATTATTTTTCTCCTTCCAATAAAGTACAGCAGAAAAGTTGTCCAAATATAAACAGTTAACTTATTAAACCTCACCATAATTTCATAATTATCTGTCTACGTATTTCTAGTAGTATAACCAAATCAGTAATTTTTGATATAACTGTAAAAACCACTCTGAAAATTTATTATTCCAAAAATGAAACCTTCATATGGTTGTAAGTATTAAGATTATACCAGCAAGAATGAGTCTTTCTGTAAAAAAAATATTTAAATCAAGTCTTACTGACTAGTGATTTAAATCAAGCCTTACTGACTAGTGATTTAAATCGTGATTTAAATTGTGATTTAAATCAATTTGATTTAAATCAAATCCACCCTGGCGCGCGCACACACACACAATTTCAGGGGGAATGGGGAAAGTTTCATTGTACAAAAAGGGCTTCCCACCTCGCTGTTGCATCATCATAATATTAATACATTTTTATTTATATCCCGCCCTCCCCGGCCAAAGCTGGGCTCAGCAGCTAACATCATACAAGTAAGACAATGCATAAAAACGAGCTATCAATAAATTAAGTTACATCCCACAATTAATTCAAACAAATTAAAATTAAAACTGAACAAGTGGCAATCTTCAGGTTAAAATTGAGGGCAGTTACCAACTGTTTCCACTGATATTATAAGTACCTGTGAGCGGACTGGGAACCTCCTTCGTGCATGAGTCAGACTCAACCCTGTCCAAAGGCCTGGTGGAAAGATGTCAAATCCCGCAGGGCCCTGGTCTATTGTTCCACCAGGCCCAGGCCAGTCTGATCTCTCTGGGGCCCGGAATCTTTAGGATGTTGTTATTTGCAGACTGTAAGGTTCTCCATGGTGCATACCAGGAGAGGCAGTCCCGTAGGTACGAGGGTCCTGGGCCGTATAGGGCTTTAAAGGTTAAAACCAGCACCTTAAACCTGATCCTGTACTCCACCGGGATCCAGTTCAGCTGGTATAGCACTGGGTGAATATGAACCCGTGGCAGGGACCCCGTAAGGAGTCTCGCCATGGCATTCTGCACCTGCTGGAGTTTCTGGGTCAGTTTAAAGGGCAGCCCCATGTAGAGTGAGTTACAGTAATCAAGCCTGGAGGTGACCGTCTCATGGATCACTGGGGCGAGGTTGGGGCGAGAGAGGTAAGGGACCAATTAATTAGTAACATCAAAAATAGGTACAAAGCGTGTTATAATGGCCAGTTATGTGATTAAGTTTCTGTTGCCTTAATGGAGCTTATACTTGCTGTACTGTATATAGGTGGTGCTATGGTCTAAACCAGGGGTAGTCAACCTTTTTATACCTACCGCCCACTAATGCATCTTTCTTGATGGTGAAATTTCCTTACCTCCCGCCAGTGCTCAATGGAAGGAGGATTCAGCTTGGGCGGTAGGGGCCAGGTTGACAACCCCTGGTTCTAAACCACTGAGCCTCTTGGACTTGCCAATCGGAAGGTCGGTGGTTCGAATCCAAGGGACGGGGTGAGCTCCTGTTGCTCTGTCCCAGCTTCTGCCAACCTAGCAATTTGAAAGCACACCAATGCAAGTAGATAAATAGGTACCGCTGTGGCAGGAAGGTAAATGGTGTTTCCATGTGCTCTGGCTTCCATCACGATGTCCCATTGCGCCACAAATGGTTTAGTCATGCTGGTTGTATGACCCAGAAAAGCTGTCTGTGGACAAACACCAGCTCCCTCAGCCTGAAAATAAGATGAGTGCCGCAACCACATAGCCGCCTTTGACTGGATTTAACTGTCCAGGGGTCCTTTACCTTTACTTTTATATAGCACGCATACACTGGGTGAAGTGCATAAATTAAAACCAGACTAATTCAGCATGATTCAAATCTGCTAAACTTCAGGGCATCAGGAATTTTCTTTATTTTAAATGTTTTTGCAAAGTCCACATCGGTAGCAATCACAGGAATGGAATGGTTCAGTCCAGTACAGATAAGGGGCTGGATTTGCATTTCACGGGTAAGTCATAATTAATGGCTTACTGAAAACATGCAGATGGCTCACCCCATGATCCTTGGCTGAGCATTATGTTTGAACCAGGCATCATGGTTTGTTTTGCTCCAGACTAGATTTGCTCCTTGGTTTGGACATAATGCTAAGCTAGGGATAGTGGTTGGTTACTTGCACTAGGGGCAGCTATGTATGCATTACTGTAGTATGTAAGCTGAAGCAGAATCTTGTAGCACCCTAATTTATTTCTGATAATGATTGCGAAAATATTAAATACCAAAGCTAAGTCACTATAATGCCAACTCCAAATCTCATCTGTAAGAGAAAATGTGAAAGCCATTTTACCCATTTCTTTTTTAGAGAATGTTATTGCTCACGAACAATGCTGCTCCTAGAAATAGGTCTTTGCCTACAGTGACTTTTCTCTGTTCCCGCCATTTGTTCTTCTGTTCCTTTAAAAAAAATCTTTCTAACAATGAAAAGTCAGGGCTGCCAGACAACTTTTGTTGTTTAGTTGATTGCTTGTTTCCGACTCTTCGTGACCCCCTGGACCAGAGCACGCCAGGCACTCCTGTCTTCCACTGCCTCCCGCAGTTTGGTCAGACTCATGTTGGTCGCTTCTATAACACAGTTCAACCATCTCGTCCTCTGTCGTCACCTTCTCCTTGTGTCCTCAATCTTACCCAACATCAGGGACTGAAGATCAGCCTTCTTTGTGGTCCAGCTCTCACTTCCATACGTCACTACTGGGAAAACCATAGCTTTAACTATATGGATCTTTGTTGACAAGGTAATGTCTGCTTTTTGAGATGCTGTCTAGGTTTGTCATTGCTTTTCTCCCAAGAAGCAGGCGTTTTTTGATTTCGTGACTACTGTCACCATCTGCCGTGATCATGGAGCCCAAGAAAGTAAAATCACCGCCTCCATTTCTTCCCCTTCTGTTTGCTAGGAGGTGTTGGGACCAGTGGCCATGATCTTAGTTTTTTTGATGTTGAGCTTCAGACCATATTTTGCGCTCTCCTCTTTCACCCTCATTAAAAGGTTCTTTATTTCCTCCTCACTTTCTGCCATAAAAGTTGTGTCGTCTGCATATCTGAGGTTGTTGATATTTCTTCCAGCAATCTTAATACCGACTTGGGATTCATCCAGTCCAGCCTTTCGCATGATGTATTCTGCATATAAGTTGAATAAGCTGGGAGACAATATACAGCCTTGTCGTACTCCTTTCCCAATTTTGAACCAATCAGTTGTTCCATATCCAGTTCTAACTGTTGCTTCTTGTCTCATATAGAGATTTCTCAGGAGACGGATGAGGTGATCAGGCACTCCCATTTCTTTAAGAACCCCGCATAGTTTGCTGTAGTCCATGCAGTCAAAGGCTTCTGCATAGTCAATGAAGCAGAAGTAAATGTTTTTCTGGAACACTCCTGCTTTCTCCATAATCCAGCGCATATTTGCGATTTGGTCTCTGGTTCCTCTGCCCCTTTGAAATTCAGCTTGCACTTCTGGGAGTTCTCGGTCCACATACTGCTTAAGCCTGCCTTGTAGAATTTTAAGCATAACCTTGCAAGCATGTGAAATGAGTGCAATTGTGCGGTAGTTGGAGCATTCTTTGGCACTGCCCTTCTTTGGGATTGGGATGTAGACTGATCTTCTCCAATCCTCTGGCCACTGCTGAGTTTTCCAAACTTGCTGGCATATTGAGTGTAGCACCTTAACAGCATCATCTTTTAAGATTTTAAATAGTTCAGCTGGAATGTCATCACTTCCACTGGCCTTATTATTAGCAGTGCTTTCTAAGGCCCATTTGACTTCACTCTCCGGGATTTCAGGCTCAAGGTCAACAGCCATACAATCTGGGGTGTCTGGGACATCCGTATCTTTTTGGTATAATTCCTCTGTGTATTCTTACCACCTCTTCTTGATGTCTTCTGCTTCCGTTGGTCCTTACCACTTTTGTCCTTTATCATAGCCATCTTTGCGCGAAATGTTCCTTTCATATTTTCATTTTTTGGACAGATCTCTGGTTGGAGAAGTAACCGCCAATCCACTACGGTATCCCTGCCAAGAAAACTCCATGAACAATAACAACAGGCATATAAAAGTTATGACGCTGGAAGATGGGCCCCTCAGGTCAGAAGGCGTCCAACATGCTACTGAGGAAGAGTGGAGGACAAGTACAAGTAGATTCAGAGCTGATGAAGCGGGTGGGCCAAAACCGAAAGGACACTCAGTTGCGGATGTGCCTGGAAGTGAAAGGAAAGCCGAACGCTTTAAAGGAAAATATTGCATAGGAACCTGGAATGTAAGATCCATGGACGATGGTAAGCTGGATGTGGTCAAACGTGAGATGGCAAGAATAAATATTGACATCCTGGGCATCAGTGAACTAAAATGGACCGGAGTGGGCGAATTCAGTTCAGATGACCATCATATCTACTACTGTGGGCAGGAATGCCATAGAATAAATGGAGTGGCCCTCATAGTCAACAAAAGAGTGGTGAAAACTGTACTTGGATACAATCTCAAAAATGATAGAATGATCTCGTTACGATTCCAAGGCAGACCTTTGAACACCACAGTAATCCAAGTTTATGCACCAGCTACCGATGCTGAAAAATCAGAAATTGACCAATTCTATGAAGACTTACAACGCCTTATAAAACTGACACCAAAGAAGGATGTTCTTCTCATTATAGGGGATTGGAATGCTAAAGTAGGGAATCAGGAGATAAAAGGAACAACTGGCAAATTCGGCCTTGGAGTTCAAGACGATGCAGGGCAAAGGCTAATAAAGTTCTGTCAAAAGAACAGGCTGGTCATCACAAACACTATTTTCCAACAACACAGGAGACGACTTTACACATGGAAATCACCAGATGGGCAGCATCGAGATCAGATTGATTATATTCTCTGTAGCCAAAGATGGAGAAGCTCTATAGAGTCAGCAAAAACAAGACCCGGAGCTGACTGTGGTTCAGATCATCAGCTTCTTATAGCAAAATTCAAGCTTAAACTGGAAATAACAAGGAAAACCACTGGGCCAGTCAGATACAATCTAAATCAAATCCCTTATGAATACACAGTGGAAGTGAGAAACAGATTTGAAGATTCAGATTTGGTGGAAAAAGTGCCTGAAGAACTAAGGGTAGAGGCTCGTAACATCATACAGGAGGCAGCAACGGAAACCATCCCACTGAAAAGGAAATGCAAGAAAGCAAAGTGGCTGTCCAAGGCCTTACAAAAAGCAGGAGAGAGAAGGCAAGCAAAATGCGAGGGAGATCATGAAAGATACGGGAAATTGAATGCAGATTTCCAAAGAATAGCAAGGAGAGGCAAGAGGGCCTTCTTAAATGAGCAGTGCAAAAAAGACAACTTTTAAAAGGCATTAATTATATACTTGGATCAGTGCAGACTATTCCTTGTACAGTCATACCTCAGGTTACGTGTTTTCTGGTTGCGCACCGTGCCAAACCCGGAAGTACCGGAATGGGTTACTTCCGGGTTCGGCGCATGCGCAGAATTGCAACCCGTGCGCACGCGGACACGGCGCTATGGGTTGCGAACTCGCCTCTCGCACAGATTACAGTAAAGATCTAATCGAGGATGATACGAAATTGCTGTAACTTCTGCTCCTCAGAAATAAGTTGGTGCATGTGGAATAAACCCGTGAAATTGAGAGTTGTGTACCACATTTGAAATTTTCAGGCACCAGGTGGAGCTCTTCCAATGCTTTTCAAAACGTTTTATTCCCTTTTCCCCTCCCTTCTCCCGAATTAAAAGCACTTCTGGCTAGCGCTGCATGAGAATATGGCTGTTTTAAGAGAACTCCAGGCTTGTGACAAAACACTTAATCATACTCGGTGGCTGGGCTTAATGAACTGACAGGCAGCGGTGAGATGGAGGGCACCTCAGGTTCGCCATTTATGCAGAGTCACGCTGAGAACTCTGGCTTTTGCGTGGTGATCCCTTGGCTGCAAATGCCAGAGCAGCTACAAATCCAGTTTCAGACCAAAGATTTATGATGGTTGGGAGAGAATACTTGCGGTTAGACAACTTGCTTATGTCTGGTCCTTTCCATGCGGCAGACTGATGTAGAGGAATGGACTGTACCACATTAGGCTGCAGGTAGGGGGGGTATCATCTTCGTTATTCCTCTGCTAAGAACTCCCTGGAATTTGACGTGGAACGTAGCAGGGACAAGGCTGAATCGGAATCTTTCTGCCAGGGTGGATTTGATTTAAATCAAATTGATTTAAATCACTAGTCAGTAAGGCTTGATTTAAATTTTTTTTTTTACAGAAAGACTCATTCTTGCTGGCATAATCTTAATATTTACAACCAGAGGAAGGTTTCATTTTTGGAATAATAAATTTTCAGAGTAGTTTTTACAGTTATATCAAAAATTACTGATTTGGTTATACTACTAGAAATACATAGATAATTATGAAATTATGGTGAGGTTTAATAAGTCAACTGTTTATATTTGGACAACTTTTCTGCTGTACTTTATTGGAAGGAGAAAAATAATCATTTCCCTGATAACCATTTAAACAATTTATTTAACTAAAACAATAACATGATAGCATATGTATCCATGTTTGTTAACTGATGTGGTAAAACATTTTTTTAAAAAAACTGTTTTAGCACACTTGATAAACTTAAAACAAATCCTTATTTCCTGATGAATAGCCTTTGGACTACAATGTAACTTAAATAGAAGACTAGATTTAGAAAGATTTTTCCTCCAAAAGCATTTTATTTTAAAAATTCAATTTAAATCAAAAATTTCCGATTTAAATTTTTAAAAATCTGATTATTTTTTTTTAAAATCGTTGATTTTTATCCACCCTGCTTTCTGCCCTAACAGAAAGATTTATTTGCAGTAAATCTTTTCAAAAATGAGAGAGCACGTGCACTTCATTATAATACAATAATAAAAGAGCACCTTTGGGGGGGAAAATTGCAGTTCATTCTACCACCTTATTTGAACCTCATTCTGTGGCAGGCACAAACCCAATCTCTGATGCTTGCATGTGAGATTTAGTGACTAGCCTGTTGGGTAGCAGGTGCTTTTTCAACTGGTATCTTGCCTTTGAAATGTCTCGATGGTTAAGTGGTGGCTGGTTTGTTAATTAGTTGCCAAAACTGGGACACACTTTTCCAATTTAATTCTGGGTTGTATGTAGTTAGTAGAAGGGCACCATATAATTCCTGTCTGGGTTGGTTTGTTTTTTCTAGTCTGCCTGGAGTGAAGAAGGCGTTGGGAAAATATGGCCCTTCAGATGTGGAGGACTCAACAGGCACAGGCGGAGACAGCAAAGATGACAATGACATTGATCTCTTTGGCTCTGATGAAGAGGAGGTATCCAGAATATTTTTTCTTTCCATTTCCAGCTGCAGAGAGGTCTCATGAGCCCACATGCATTTAAACAAACAAAACCCTGGCAACATGATGAACAAAACCAAATCACCATCTTTCGGCTGAAAACATGATGATTTGTTTTACCTGACATGTCCAGATATACTTGATCACTGTTTGGGAACAGTTGCTTTCTTTTGTCCAACACAATCTCGTTTCTTTTCATAGGAAAGTGAAGAAGCAAAAAGATTAAGGGAGGAGCGGCTTGCTCAGTATGAATCAAAGAAATCCAAAAGTACGTTATCCAACTCCTTTGCCTTTGATTTTATGCACTTTGAATTGCTTTTAGATTAAGGTTATTGTGAATTAAAATCAGCATTAATAAGTGACAGCAGAACTTTATTCCAGCTATTTCCAAAGTGTCCTAATACAGGTGAAACTCGAAAAATTAGAATATCATGGAAAGGTTAATTTCTTTCTGTAATTACACTTAAAAGGTGAAACGAATATATGAGAGAGACTCATGACATGCCAAGCGAGATATGTCAAGCCTTTATTTGTTATAATTGTGATGATTATGGCGTACAGCTGATGAGAACCCCAAATTAACAATTGCAACTTTGGGGTTTTCATCAGCTGCATGCCATAATCATCACAATTATAACAAGCAAAGGCTTGACATATCTCGCTTTTGCATGTCATGAGTCTATCTCATATATTAAACTCCAGTAGCTAATGAAAACAATTGCTTACATAAATGGACTTTTCCACAATATTCTAATTTTTTGAGTTTCACCTGTAAGTTTTGAGCCTAGTTTTGACCAATGTTTTTTCCAGGCTGTGGAATAGAAGCCATAGGAAACAATTGTTTACAAGCAAATCTTGTGCTGTCTTGCTGAAGGGGAAATTCTGACTCCTAATTGTAACCAAATACAGGATCCCACAGCTACTGGCCTGAAACTGCTCTGTACTGTAGCAGTTGCAGTATTCCAACTGTGGGAGATTAGCAGTTACACTGTGCAATGCTCCTTTCTCCACCAGGGAAGAGAATTTCAGTGTAACAGACAGGACCGTGTCTTCCACACTTCGTATTTTTGTAATAACCTAGTTGGATAATCAAGGGTACTTAACGTTTCTGTAATGCATTACGCTGCTGTGTCATGGGATCATGATCATTTTTTTTTTATGCTTTTCTCAACTGGTACAGCTTAAACTTGCAACTAGGTGCCTTTGTAGAGAATTCCTGGTTTTAATCGGAACAGTCTGCGTTGCTGCTTTTCCTGAGCTATCCTTTGGTTTCTCTAGAGCCAGCACTCGTGGCCAAATCATCTCTCTTGTTGGATGTGAAACCTTGGGACGACGAGACGGACATGGGCAAATTGGAAGAGTGTGTCAGAAGTATTCAGGCGGATGGCCTTGTTTGGGGATCTTGTAAGTAACTGGCTGACGATAGGAGGCTCATAGCTGTCTGGCAGAGCACACAGTTTGTATGTATAACGTCTCGCTCAATTCAGGTGGCTCTTAAATTGTAGTCCCGAGAACTTGATGGCGCCACTTTCCCAGGGCAGTGGAACCTTGCAAGTAAGAAGATATGGAGAGCTTCCAGTGGGTGGGCTTAAGACTGCTACAGCTGCATACGGTCTCCCAGTAGTTCTCTTGAGCAGGGTGGATAAAAATCTTTTGGAAAAAAAAAAATCAGATTTTTAAAATTTAAATCGGTTTTTTTTTTTAATCGGATTTTTAAAATAAGATAAGATAATTTATTGTCATTGCACAAGTACAAGCACAACGCTATACAAGTGCAACGAAATTGCATGCCCCCCGTAAAAACAGAAAGAAAGAAAAAACAAAACAAAAAGCAGCACAAAACACACACACACCAAAGAAAGCCACACATACACACACATACTCAAAAAAAGTAAAAACAATAAAAGCCATATGAAAAGCTGGGGGGGAAAGGGAGAGCACTGAGCCGCAGCGTCTATGCGCGCCGCCATCTTAATTGCCAAAAAATGTTTTTTAAAAAATGTTTAACCACATCAGTTAACAAACATGGATACGTATGCTATCATGTTATTGTTTTAGTTAATTAAATTGTTTAAATGGTTATTAAGGAAATGATTATTTTCCTCCTTCCAATAAAGTACAGCAGAAAAGTTGTCCAAACATAAACAGTTAACTTATTAAACCTCACCATAATTTCATAATTATCTATGTATTTCTAGTAGTATAACCAAATCAGTAATTTTTGATAGAACTGTAAAAACTACTGTGAAAATTTATTATTCCAAAAATGAAACCTTCATATGGTTGTAAATATTTAAATCAAGCCTTACTGACTAGTGATTTAAATCAATTTGATTTAAATCAAATCCACCCTGCTCTTGAGTTTGAGAGTTTTGGCGTTTCATCAGAGCTGTTGGATAGATCGTAGGGTCCAGAATGGCTTACGTAATGAACTCCACAATCGCATTCCATTTGTGCATTTGACAGGCGGGGGGTTGCATCTAAATATTTGCCCCCTTGGAGGAAGGTTGGGGGAAAGGAAGGGTAAGAAACCATCTCCACTAGCGGAGGGGTAGCACTGCCAGGGCAGTGCTTGTATATAGCAGGCACTGGGTACATATGTGCAAAGCAATGCTGCTAATGCGCAGCCCTTTGAAAAACAGCAGGGTTAGCAAAGTTAAAGAAGTGATTTGATGGAGGGAGGTTTTGTTTTTGTTTTTTAGTTTTATCTGTGGCTGGGGAAGCCCAGGCAGATGGGCAGGGTATAAATCAAATTATTATTATTATTATTATCTTTGAGGGAATATGTCTCACTTCCCCACTGTCGGTCTAGACCAGTGGTGGCTAACCTTGGCCCTCCAGCTGTTTTGGGACTACAACTCCCATCATCCCTAGCTAACAGGACCAGTGGTCAGGGATGATGGGAGTTGTAGTCCCAAAACAGCTGGAGGGCCAAGGTTAGCCACCACTGGTCTAGAAGAACGGGCTCCTCCTTTAATCTCTTCCCTTTACGGCCAGGGGTATGTAGCTTCCACTTTGAGGGCCTAATCCTGCCCTCCCCAAAAAAGATCCCACAAATTTTGGCAGCAACTAGGGCGGGCAGATGCAAGCACCCTGATGGGGATGCAAATTGCCCCTGTCATCTGATTGAGCATTTGATGAGAGTGTGGAGTCACATCCATTGCAGGGTGAGGCCTCCACAGGGTTGAACAGTGAATGTAGTCCTTGAACCAAAGTTAGATGCCCCTTTTCCTTTTTTTAAAAAAGGGGGGGTGTAGATGTGCGCACAGCTTGCTTGCTTGTGTATTAGATGTTGCAGAGAGGTCAGGTTTAGGCCACTGGCTATACTTTCTCCCTATCGGAAGCCCCGACACCAGCCAAGATGATGGTGGGGCAAAATTCTTGTCCATAACCCTGAGTTTGCGTAGATAGAAAAGAGTCGGAGCGTCGCTTCTTACAGCTCTTTCAATTGCTTTCTAGCCAAGCTGGTTCCAGTTGGTTATGGAATCAAGAAACTTCAGATTCAATGTGTAGTTGAAGACGATAAAGTTGGAACCGATATGCTGGAAGAGAAGATCACGGCGTTTGAGGATTACGTTCAGTCCATGGATGTGGCTGCTTTCAACAAAATCTAAACCCCCCAATAGCACCAGGAATAAAACATTTGCAACACAACACTTGAGGCTTTTTGTGTGTGTTTTGTATGTCCCAAACTGCCGTTTAAAATAATGCATCGTTCTAGTTGCATTGTCACCATTCATAACATGGACCCCTTTTCATCCCAAAAGCAGTCTTCACAAGTGAAGAAACCCAGAGAGCTGCTGCTACCAGTCAGTGTAGACAGTACTAAGCTAGGTGGAGAAAAAGGCCTGATTTGGTATACCACGACTTCCTCTTGTTCCCAGTGCTCAGAGAGGAAAGTGAACTAGGTGGGCAGGAGCCAGGTCCGAGCAACGGGAGCTCACCCCGTCGCGGGGATTCGAACCGCCGACCTTCTGATCGGCAAGCCCTAGGCTCTGTGGTTTAACCCCCAGCGCCACCCGCGTCCCTTAGTGGACCAGAAATCTGTCCCCTAGAAATGGATTCTTACCAGCACATAGGTTTTAAGTTGCAAAGGCGTTGAGAAAAGCTGTCTGTCTCACACTGGGATTTTGACAAGTTGTTTTGAAAGCAGACTGAGCAATCGGCAGTAAATCTCCATAATGCTGTAATTCAGGTTTCGTGGAGTAATGGTTTGCTTGACACAATCTGTAGCCTTCCTGTTCTGTGAAGATAAGTTAGAAAGCTCTAGGATGGGAACAATAGGATTTGTCCATTTGAATTGGGGTGCTAAATGTTGAATCCTGGACATACTGAGTTCACAGTGGCTGACTTGTTTTAGCAAGAAGGCACTGTAATCTTGCAGATGATGTCATGTTTTGATTGATGAATGAGCCTGCCAGCTCGCAGTCGATGCAAATTAGCAAAACTTTCGTGTGCATAACCTTTTGCTTCCTAGCCTTGAGCTGTTGAGAAACGCTCAACAGTGCTTGGTCACGGCTCATTAGCATGGTTATATCCACTGCACACTTCATCTTTTGCTTTTATGGCAGCAAGTTAACTTGTGAGAGTGAACACAACAATTTCCATCAAGGAAAGGCAGGTTCAAATGCTTTGCGAACTGGGCAATAAATAATTAATAATAATAAATTTATTATTTATACCCCACCCATCTGGCTGGGTTTCTCCAGCCACTCTGGGCGGCTTTCAACCAAATATTAAAAATACAGCATCAAACATTAAAAACTTCCCTAAACAGGGCCGTCTTCACTTGTCTTTTAAAAGTAAAATAGTTGCTCATTGCCTTGACATCTGGTGGGAGGGCATTCCATAGGGCGGGTGCCACTGCCAAGAAGGCCCTCTGCCTGGTTCCCTGTAACCTCGCTTCTCGCAATGAGGGAACCGCCAGAAGGCCCTCAGCACTGGATCTCTGTGTCCGGGCTGAACGATGGTGGAGACGCTCCTTAAGGTATACAGGACCTAGGCTGTTTAGGGCTTTAAAGGTCAGCACCAACACTTTGAATTGTGCTCGGAAACGTACTGGGAGCCAATGTAGATCTCTCAGGACCGGTGTTATGTGGTCACGGCGGCTGCTCCCAGTCACCAGTCTAGCTGCCGCATTCTGGATTAATTGCAGTTTCCAGGTCACCTTCAAAGGTAGCCCCACGTAGAGCGCATTGCAGTAGTCCAAGCGGGAGATAACTAGAGCAGTGTTTCTCAACCTTTTCTGGGCAAAGGCACACTTGTTTCATGAAAAAAATCTTGAGGCACACCACCATTAGAAGGGGTCCCAAGGATCATCCAAACCAACCCCCTGCAGTGCAGGAATCTCAAAACACCGCCCCCCTCACAATTTGAAACCATACCAGAGACCCTGCTTAGCTTTGCAAATGTGCCAGCAGTCAATTGTTTAGTCCCAGGCTAGAACCTGCGGACTTCAGCATCGCCCAGCCCTGCAAATTGCCAGTCGATAAAGGAGAGCTGTTCCCGGCTCATGTGCAGAGCGCTGTTCAATTCCCACCCAGGTCTCGCGAGTGAGCTGTGGACACTTTCGGGGATTATAGGGGTTACAGAAAAGGGATCTCCCACTCCCTTAGAAACAACCCTCCGCTCTGTTATCTACCCCGCCTGCCCGGTGCCCGATCCTTTTCTCTCCCCAGGATCTACCTCCGCGCCGCCGCTGCTGCTGCTGCTGCTCCTGCTGCTCCCGCCGCGCCCGAGAGGCCGTTTCCTGGCGCGCGCCTCCGGCCCGGCTCCGCTTGGGGGCGACGGGGCCAAGGGAGTGCCCTTCCCCGCCAGGGCCTTCGGGAACTCTGCTGCCTTTGGTCCGCGCAGAGGCGGCCGGCCGCGGCTGCAACGCGCAACCTGGCCGGGCTCTCCTCGCCGCCCCGCAACCTCCTCCACCTTCTTCTTGCCAGGGAGGGAAGCAGCAGCGTCGGCGAGCGAGTGTGCGCGTTGGGGGCGCGCGCGGCGGTTTATTCCCCTCGCGCCGAAGCAGCAGCCGCTGCCGGGCCCGGGCGAGGCCGGGTTCACCTCCCTCGCGGGATCACACGGCACACCAGGCACCATCTTGCGGCACAGTAGTGTGCCGCGGAACAGCGGTTGAGAAACACTGAACTAGAGCATGCACCACTCTGGCGAGACAGTCTGCGGGCAGGTAAGGTCTCAGCCTGCGCACCAGATGGAGCTGGTAGACAGCCGCCCTGGGCACAGAATTGACCTGCGCCTCCATGGACAGCTGTGGGCCCAAAATGACTCCCAGCCTGCGCACCTGGTCCTTCAGGGGCACAGTTACCCCATTCAGGACCAGGGAGTCCTCCATTACATTCCTTGGGTGACCTTAGAGTAGGGGTGTGAGAACTTTGGCCTTCCAAACGTTGGATCCAAGTCCTAGCCAGCATGGCTGATGGTCAGAGATGATGGGCTTTGTAGTCCTTTTCAGTGCTTCCTTAGTGTAAACGATGAGGAAGACGAGAGAGAGACCAGCACATTGGGAGAAGCCAAGGAGATTCTAGCCCTCTGTTGTATTGGCTTTCTCTTTGTATTCTGTTTTAAATGCAGGGGAGCGGTTGAAATGTAATATCCTATTTATAATTTGGATTGGTGTGGTATAGTCCATGTTTTCCCCCCTTACTCTGTCCTAGCAATTGTACATTTACAATATTGTGAATTGACCTAAAAGTAAGAAACTGGATGACAAAACAGTACTCCATTCTACAACTGCCCACCTGAGATTCCTGGCAACTGGTATTCAGAGACATAGTACCTCTGACAGTAGAGGTAAGGTAAAGGGACCCCTGACCATTAGGTCCAGTTGTGGCTGACTGTGGGGTTGCAGCACTCATCTCGCTTTATTGGCCGAGAGCTGGCGTACAGCTTCCAGGTCATGTGGCCAGCATGACTAAGCCGCTTCTGGCGAACCAAAGCAGCACACGGAAACGCCGTTTACCTTCCTGCCAGAGCGGTTCCTATTTATCTACTTGCACTCTGACGTGCTTTCGAACTGCTAGGTTGGCAGGAGCAGGGACCGAGCAATGGGAGCTCACCCCGTTGCTGGGATTCGAACCGCCGACCTTCTGATCGGCAAGCCCTAGGCTCTGTGGTTTAACCCACAGCTCCACCTGCGTCCCTATTTTTTACAGTAGAGGTAGAGTGTAGCTTATTGCCCTGAATATAATGTCTGCGCTTAACCTGAGGGAAACCGAGCTATGGCACTCTGTCACAAGGGAAACACTGCACCAATTCCCAAAGGTTATGGATTAGGTCTCGGTGGAAAATGGTGCCAGTAAATGCCAGCTGGCTGCCAAACACTCCTTCCATCTGCCACCATTCTCAACTCAACTCATTTTATTTCGGCTTTAAGCCCATAGACATAACAACCAAAAACAGAAACAGCACAGTCTGGTTTACAATTGCTAACAGTAAAATAGATTAAAAGGGATACTCAATTGAATAAAATGATAAAAATTAAATTAAAATTTCAAGCTGTATATAACAATCCATTGCGTTTCTTAAGTCTCAGAACTGATGTCAGAAACTTTGCCATATGTAGGGTTATAATCGGGTCTGAATCTTGCAACAGAAGAGCAAGGTAAGACTCTTCCAAATACCCTGGTAATTTTTGAGTTAATGGAAGTAAGAGAGTCTTTTGGGCGGCAGAATACAAGGGGCAGACAAACACTATGTGATGAAGAGATTCAATCGAACGGTTATCACAGGCACATAAGACCGAAACTGGGCCCCTAGAAAATCTATGAAAAAGGACGTTTGAGGGGAAGACATTAAACTGTGCTTTAATAAAAGTGAAACGATGACTAGCAATAGAAAGAGTTGAAAGATAGGCTGGTACTTGAAGTGGGGGTACAATGCCCAGGGATCTCGGTGAGCATGTCCCCCTGCCCAGCATAACATTGCGTTGCAACTCAATATCATCCAATCTTTGAGAGATGGTCTTTTTTGCTGCATTTAGAGATGGTCTTTTTTGCTGTATCTGCCACCATTCTGTGATGAGCTCTGCCTCTGCACCAACGTTTTCTGACCGATTTCAGCCATCTCTAGTGGACCTTGCAGGGTAGAACGTTCTGGGGCGATGCATTAAACAAGGTGACTGCCATGTGTCAAAACATACTTTTTGAACAGCTTGCCTTTGGCCTTTGTTTTAATTACTTGCATATTGCTGCAGAACTTGGTGTTTCTTTTTGTTTTAAGTCCCGGTAAGTAGTGAAAGTGCCCTTCTGAGAAAGGTGCTGAGTTGAGGCGTGTGAGGGAGCCAGGTGCAAGGTGCCTGCTTCAGCAGTTCTCCTTTTCAAGCACCAGTAAACAGTTTCTCAAAGACCAACTGGGGAAAAAGGAAAATACATATTCCAGCAATTTGCTTAAGCAACTGCCCTGTTGCATAAGCTTCGTGGATCAGAATAACGGGAAAAAGCATACAAAACAAATAGCATTTTAATGAATACGGCTTTGCAGGAAACAAATACTTGTTTGAAGGAAGTGCTGCTTAACTCAATGGATCTTACTTTGCAGTAGAAATGCATAGGATTGCACTGGGGGGGGGAATGCTTTCAGAATCTTCCTTTGACATCAGTGGCTTCTATTAACCTCACAGAAATGAACAAAACGTGAAAATGGGTATCCTTCACAGGGCCTTGTTCAGGACACTAGTACTAGCATGCCTCCATCTTCAGATATTGCATAACCTTGCTTAGATAGATAGATGATAGATAGATAGATACTTTATTGTCAACGAAATTGAATGCCATCCCACATTTACAGCCACATTTATACATTTACAACCACACATACACATACATACCATCCATCACGACTCCCCAAAGATCATATCATTTGGTCACAGCTTTTAAAATTGTTATAGCTCTTGGATAAAAACTGTTTTTTAGTCTAATCGTTCTTGATTTAATTGTTCTGTATCTCTTGCCCGAAGGCAACCGTGCAAACAGGCTATATCCAGGATGAGATGAATCCTGTAAAATATAGGAATTTACTAGCAACATATTCTGTGATCTATTAGGCGAACCTTCACGGAGGCCAGGCCAGCTCCCAAAACAGCACTATTCCAGTTTTGAAAACACTCCACAGTAAGTTTGGCATGCATTTTGTTTTCTGCAAAGCCAGTTGCTCAGTCACAAGTGCCAGCTGTTCTGCAGCCATTTGCAGCCCACACAGACTTGTAGAAACAAATCACGTATATTTCACTAAAGTACTTTTCCACAGTACATAATTTTTTCTGGTGTTATTTCTCCCATAAGGAGAAATGAGCGAGGAGCTATGAGCGAAGGACAAACTGAACGTGACAAACACAGGCAGGTGTGTTTGAACACGGGACTGCCCATGGAAAGAAATCTTACAGCAAAAGAGGGCTGTCCGTACAGATCGACCTAATGCAAATCTATTTCACAGACACAAAGCAAGAGCTTAAAGGCGACTCGAAGCAGGTGAGCCCGGCTGCACAGCACACGGCAACATGCAACACACGAGGGAATTCCATTTAGAAGACATTCTTGAAACCCATTTTACAGAACATCTGAAAGCTAGAAACTCCGATCAAGAGATCACTAAATCTAGGACAATTAATTCAAAACACAAAGCAACCCGCACCATAACTACAACAGATTCAGTGAATTTATGGAGAGAACTCTTATGTCCCAACCAATATAGAACCCATGAAGAAATGAGCTAAGTCGCATGAGAATGAATGGCAAGGAACACAAAACATGTACAGAGCTGATTGCTCGAGAAAGCAAAGCAATTTAGCATAATGTGGCCAAGGAATTAAGCATCAAGAAAGCTTTTGCTCATTTCACATTCCTCGCCATACATACAAACACCATTATTTCCTACCCAGAGGTTCAGAAAAGCTAGTCTTCTCCCTCTTCTTCCCAAAACACACACAGCTGGCAAATCTTCCCAGCTCACCACATTTATATTGGCATTATGAGTCAAAACCAAAGAAAACAAAATTAATCTTAAGAATTTATTTCAAATGCTGTTTTCCTTGCTTTGGCAATATTATGATTTTAAAATATGGCCACAACACATTTGCAGGCTGCATCAATGTAAATAATTTCTACCATACGTCTCAAAGAAATGTAATGCACATGCAATGTAATGCATGTAAATTGTTTTCTGCAAACAGGATCCAAACATGCTTTTACAGACAAGTCCCATTGGAAATATACATTCTGTCCTCCTTTCACGAAGCACATTAAAAAGTGCATTTGCATGTTGTTTTGTGTGACATTTCCCTATGCGGTTACTTCAAGGGAGAATCAATGTCTTTGTTTAGAATCATAGAATCCTAGAGTTGGAAGAGACCACAAGGGCCACCCAGTCCAACCCCCTGCTAAGCAGGAAACACCATCAAAGCATTCCTGACAGGTGGCTGTCAAGCCTCTGCTTAAAGACCTCCAAAGAAGGAGACTCCACCACACTCCTTGGCAGCAAATTCCACTGTCAAACAGCTCTTACTGTCAGGAAGTTCTTCCTAATGTTTAGGTGGAATCTTCTTTCTTGTAGTTTGAATCCATTGCTCCGTGTCCGCTTCTCAGGAGCAGCAGAAAACAACCTTTCTCCCTCCTCTATATGACATCCTTTTATATATTGGAACATGGCTATCATATCACCCCTTAACCTTCTCTTCTCCAGGCTAAACATACCCAGCTCCCTAAGCCGTTACTCATAAGGCATCGTTTCCAGGCCTTTGACCATTTTGGTTGCCCTCCTCTGGACCTTGAAGGGCAATGTTTTGAAACTGAAGAACTATAAAATAAGAACACTCCATGACACACAATATCTTCCATGATCCTAAGTCCCTGCACAAACATCTTCCCTCCCTCAGCAACTTGAATTTGGGGTGGGAGAGATTATAAGCTCTTCTATTGTGTCTCTTAACAGTAGCTTGATGTTCAGAAATTGGCAGATAAAGCTTTAAATGGCATGGGGATAAGGATCGCAACATTTTAATGATGGCTCCTCACGAGCATGTGAGTTTTGGAGGCTTATAAGTTTGGCAACCCTACGAACAATTGAAGTTGCTTATAGACTTCTGTTGTTTTGACCTCATTCAGACTTCCAACTTCTATCATGGCCAATGGTTAAGGCTGATGAGAGTGGCTGTACGGAACATGCGGATGACATCACAGTGGCTACCCTGGCTTTGCTAAACATGTGTCCTTTTACGAAAGAAGTTTTACCAGAAAATATATGCCGCTCATGGCAGCTGAATGGGGTCAACTCAAAAGGAGTTCCACCTGGGAAGCACCACCTTGGCTACCCTTGTGTACAGGTAGGTAGCCGTGTTGGTCTGCCGTAGTCAAAACAAAATAATTTTTTTTAAAAAATGTTTTAAAAAATCTTTCCAGTAGGACCTTAGAGACCAACTAAGTTTGTTCTTGCTATGAGCTTTTGTGTGCATGCACACTTCTTCAGATACACTGAAACAGAAGTCACCAGACCCTTATATATAGTGAGAAGGTGGGGAGGGGTATTACTCAGGGTGGTGGGAATGGGTGATAGGCTGATAGCTGTGGTAAACTTGTTAACGACTGCAATTGGCCTTACAGGAAAAAGCAAGGGGTGAGAAGGTTAAAAATAGCTTTGTCATGTATAATGAGATAAGAATCCAATGTCTCTATTCAGGCCAGGTCTCTCCATGGTTTTAAGTTTGGTAATGAGTTGCAATCCAGCAACTTCTCTTTCCAGTCTATTTCTGAAATTCCTTTGCAATTCTTACCCTTGTGTAGCGACGGTTGGGTTACAAACACCCCTGGTGTCTAGATCTTAATAAGGTGGGCATATTGCAAAGTGAGTGCCCGTCAGGGAGAGATTTCACCCAGAGAAGTCTCGAGCTCAGACGCTTCGCCCTGCTGTAGACTCAAAGAATTCCAGACTTGCTCGCTGACTGTCCCAGACCGGCTGACTTCCCAGAGGGTGTGTTTCACCAGTTCTGAAAACGTCACACTGAAACAGGACTGCAGCTTCTTGCTGAGGAGAACGTAGAGAATGGGGTTAAGGCAGCTGTTGATGAAAGCAAAGCTGACGGAAAGAGGAATGGCGTCGCGTAGCAAGTTGTGCCAGTAGTTGTCGTGGTGAGCAGATAGCTCAAGGATGCTGAATATTTGGTATGGGGTCCAGCAAACGAAAAAGACCACCACCACAGCCAGAACAGTCCAGAAGAGCCTACTGGAGGTCAAGATGGCACTTTTCTTCACCTGGCATATCAGAAGAGAGTAACAAACCATCATGGTTAGCAGAGGAAAGAGGTAGCCGCAAATGAACCTCACCCAGGTCAGAACATGGTGTCTGAGGATAATCAGATCAATGTCCGTGGGGTGGAAGTTGTTGTAGCAAATAGTGACGTTGTTGTGTAGTGTTAGGGTATCTCTAAAGTACAGCGCCGGGCTTCCAATGAGCGTGGCCAAGATCCAAATGAAAGCAATCATAAAGAAGGTGTTCTTGAGAGTCCGGTGCCTGTAGGAGAAGACAGGGTGGATCAGATGGACGTAACGGTCAAGACTGATGGCTGTCAGGAAGAAGACGCTGGCAAACATGTTGAGCAGAGCAATGAAGGAGTTCGCTTTGCACAGCCACTTCCCAAAGGGCCAATGGAAGCCCGTGGCCACGTAGGTAATGTAGAGAGGGAGGAAAAGGACGAAGATGAAGTCCGCAATAGCCAGGTTGAGGAACCAGAGGGAAGTGACGGTCTTGTCCCATTTGAAGCCCATAATCCAGATGACGATTGCATTGCCAGGCACTCCCAGGAGAAAAGCCACGCCGTGGAACACCAGCGAGGCCAGCTGCGCATGAGTGAGGTGGGACACGGGGGGCTCGTCCTCTTCGTAATTCCCAAAGTATTCCGTGAAGTTGTCCTCGTACTCCATGAGATCTGCAGATGCCACGGTTGCTGACTGTTTGCTGAAAGGAAGGGGAGTGGGAAAAAGGGGGAAAACAAGAGGGGGGAAGTAGCGCTCATCAAAATAAATAAATTCTCCTTGAATGCACACAGCAATGGCCTTTTATAGCAACCTGCCAGCATCGATCTGCCATAGGTCCTGATCAAAGACCCATAAACTATTTTACCCATCAAAATATTTCTTTCCAAACTGAGGCTTTGGGGTGTTTTAGTTTCACCCACACCACACATTTAAAGCACTTTGGGTTCCCTCAAAGTATCATGGGAACTAAGGGTGCTGGGCATTGTAGCTCTGTGAGGGGTAAACTACAATTCCCATGAATCTTTGGGGGAAGCCAGGTGGTTTAAATGTATTGTGTGGATGTGACCCAAATCAGTGCAAATGCCCAGTGTTGGGATAGGCATTCAGTTTGGAGAACTATGGTTGTGCAAGATGTGGTCTAACAGTGCCCTCTAAGGTTACCAGATCTTTTTCAAAGAATCCGGGGACACTTTTTTTTTTTAAAAGAGAAAAAAAAGTTATTTAAAAAAAAGTTATTTTTAAAAAATATTAAGAAATAATATCTTATATTCTCTTCTGTGGTCTCCTCTGGGCCCGGCCTACTCTCTTGGAGTGCAGCCACCTTGGAGTAGGCTTAGGTCGGGCCTGGGCTCGGCCACATGTCCTTGCCCTCCTACCTCTCCTCCTCAGCGGCGGCAGCAGCAGTGGCGCGGCAAAGTTGGGGCTCCCCTCTTTTTTCTCCTTCCTCTTTCTCTCTCTTCCTCTTCCTTCTCCTCTCCTCCTTCTCCCTGCATTGGCTGCGGGGTTTTCCTGGCCCCGGAGCGCCGCTGGGCATTCAGCCAGGCACTCTTACTCCCGGCTCCATTTGGGTCATGGGGGGGGGGTCCCCCCGGTTCCCCTAGTTGATGTTCCGGGCATCCCCTTCCAGTTCCCCTTCGGCAGTGGCAGCAGCAGCGGTAGTCTCAGCAGCCCGGAGCCAGCCTGGTAGCACAGTTGGCTCTGGCTGGCTTCAGGAGCTGCTCGCTGCCGTGGTGCCTGCCATTTTGCCTCGCCGGATGCCCCCATATGATGTGTCTTGTGCCGTTCAGCCAATCACACAACATTCATTCCCTACTAATAAATCTACACACTTAAAATATAAATCCAGGGACATTAAATGAAATCTGGGGACATTCCGGGGATGGATTTTGTCCAGGGACAGATTTGTAAATCCGGGGACTGTCCCTGGGAAACAGGGACATCTGGTAACCATACTAACAGGATCCCTGCTTTGCCCAGGGCAGGGAAGACAGCTCAAATTGATCTGTGGGATATGGAGATTTGGGGTTGGATGGGAAAAGGCCCTGTACCTCCCTAACGTTCCTTGCTTTACTGCCTAGAATTATAAAATTAATCACTGCTTTCTTTCTTTTGTTACCTCCTCTGGAAAAGTAAAAACGTTTAAAAATAAATGTAATTAAGTAAAAATGGCAATATGGAAAGGGCAAGACCTTCCTACCTTTCAGAATGGCTGAGAAGCTTTGCTACTTATTGTCCGTCCAAAGTTTCGAGTCAGCAGCAGCTCTGGTTGGGCACTTTGCTAATAAAGTCTAAAACAGAAATCAGAGACGAAGAAAAGAAAACAGCATGAATGCAAGATGGGAAACATAACTGGAATGTCAGAAAGCAACAGTATGTGAAAACATGTCACTATCAATCATAATCAAATTAAGAATTGGAGTCTCCTTGGAAGCTTGGTATGAATGGTTTTTGTGACAGAATTGTTCTGGGAAACTCAATGTAGCCCCATTAAAAAGGCATAATTGGGGGGGGTAGGTCATGGCTGTGATTTGACTGTAAGTGTAATACAGTGGTACCTCGGGTTACAAACAAACGCTTCGGGTTACAAACTCCGCTAACCCGGAAGTAATACCTCAGGTTGGGAACTTTGCCCCAGGATGAGAACGGAAATTGCGGGAGGCCTCATTAGCGAAAGCACGCCTCAGGTTAAGAACGGTTTTGGGTTAAGAACGGACCTCTGGAACGAATTAAGTTTGTAACTTGAGGTATATTGTGAGTATCAGCCTACGACTGTCTCCCACTTTACCTGTAGAGGTAAAGGATAGTTCTGTTCAACACCTGCATGCAAGGTGTTGTGTATTGATTCAAAGTGTTATCATATCTGTATTACTATTGTCTGTAATCACATGAGGGTAAAGTAACTGCCTTCCTGTCCCAGAAGGAACAGTTACTATTGGTGCATTCAAGTTGCTGCATTTGGATCCTCAGTCTTATTGGTTCCCACCAAAAACCAGCTGTGTGATTGCTTGAGATTGTTCCCTCCAAAATGTATCTTTTCCTAGCCAGTCCTCTGTCCCTATAAATGTAGCTTCCCCACCCTCAGTTCCCTCAGTCTTGCTTGCCTGAATAAAGAGTTGTTACATGAAGAAGCTGTCTCCTGCCTGCTATGTCAGAGAGCTGAAATCACTTGCTGAAATCATTAACCCACGCTACTATACAAACACAGGCAGGTACTACCACCTCCCCTTTTAGCCAATAAATTGTTTCTCAAGCATGCCCATTTGGAAGTAAACTGCATTCAAAGCAAAGGGATTTTAATTAAATATGCTTAGGACTGGAGTGTAAAAGGTGAGCACGCGCATCTCATTCAAGCATCTAGAGTCACTCTACGGAGATTTTCCACATGCCACTCAACATCATTAACTTTAATTAACTTCATTTCTAATGAAATCAAAACACGCCGTGCAAATGTTCTTGGAACAGCATGTGCAAGAGCGGCATGTTGGATTATGCATATAGGAGCAATTGATGGGGCCATTCTGCAAATTAATGTTAAAAAATGTTGATGATCAAACCCAGCTTGAGATATCTGAAGATTCATTCTGTTCGCAGCGGGGGAGGTTTCATTCCTAGGTGTTTAGTATTTACACTAGTCTCTGCAATGACGGAAACCTCTGAATGAAGCCGGTGTTAAACAGCTTGTGCAGAGCATGTGTTAGGAATGCAAATCTCTGCCACCCTCCTGAGAAGACTATCTAAGCCACAAACTGATACTAGTTTTATCAGGGTGGCCTCCATGTGCTGTACTTTACAGAAGGCAGCCCTTCTGCTTCTCTGCTTGCATGGCTGCCCAGTTGAAATCCAGTTTTAAAATAAATAATCCTAAGAAGGGAGAGAGCCAGGAGGGAGGTGTCAAAGTCATCCATCAACGATGTTGGATGGGAATTTTATTTTACGAGGTATTTCATAATGTGACCCAACACCACCCATAGGGATCTTAAAGGTAAAGGGACCCCTGACCATTAGGTCCATTCGCGGACAACTCTGGGGTTGCGGCGCTCATCTCGCTTTACTGACCGAGGGAGCCGGCGTACAGCGTACAGTCATGTGGCCAGCATGACTAAGCCGCTTCTGGCGATCCAGAGCAGTGCACGGAAACACCGTTTACCTTCCCGCCGGAGAGGTACCTATTTATCTACTTGCACTTTGACGTGCTTTTGAACTGCTAGGTGGGCAGGAGCAGGGACCGAGCAACAGGAGCTCACCCTGTCGCGGGGATTCGAACTGCCAACCTTCTGATCGGCAAGCCCTAGGCTCTGTGGTTTAACCCACAGCGCCACCTGTTTACTACCCAGCAAATCTGAAGTTCGCCGAAGTCTCCTCACCTTCTGACCCAAGCCGTGATAGGTCAGACAGGTTCAAATGATTTCAAAGACTGATTGTGCTTTAATAACTATGTTGGAATGAAGAATGAAGAAGAAGAGTTTGGCTTTGATATCCCGCTTTATCACTACCCGAAGGAGTCTCAAAGCGGCTAACATTCTCCTTTCCCTTCCTCCCCCACAACAAACACTCTGTGAGGTGAGTGGGGCTGAGAGACTTCAAAGAAGTGTGACTAGCCCAAGGTCACCCAGCAGCTGCATGTGGAGGAGCAGGGAATCGAACCCGGTTCACCAGATTACGAGTCTGCCGCTCTTAACCACTACACCACACTGAATGAATAGGAAGCAACGGAAGACAAACAACAAATACCAAGATTTCTTACATGCCTTACTTCTCCTTTCCTGCTCTTCGTTACTTAGTCCCTCCATTCCAAATTTCACCCATCTCTCTGCTGCTCGTATCTATTGGACCATAGCATTTTTCATCACTTTTCTCTATCTCCATCCAATTTGGGGTGTCTCTTTCTGAATAGCTCTCCAGATTTTTGTCTGCTCCTTGGTGATAGTCTCTCACCTAGTTCCTCATCTTGCTGTTCCAGCTCGATCAGCAAATGTGGTTCCTCGTTTAGACATTTGTCACATGCTGCCTTTACCCAAACCCTTGCATTCATCAACTTTCTCTTTAAACTACTGCCCAAGCATGCTTGGTGTGCCTTACGGTACTTTGCTTCTGTTGTAAGTTCCTGTCTGCTTTTAGCTACGAGATGCTGTTGGACTCATGATTCCATGCCCCCATAATCTTGAACCTTCTAGATTTCCCCTTGATCAATCCTAAAATGACCTATCAACTATATACTTATATTTATATATGGGCATGTTATTTTATTCCTGCAGTAGCATCTTGATGGACGACGCGGGTGGCGCTGTGGGTTAAACCACAGAGCCTAGGACTTGCCGATTAGAAGGCCGGTGGTTCAAATCCCCGCAACGGGGTGAGCTCCCGTTGCTTGGTCCCTGCTCCTGCCCACCTAACAGTTCGAAAGCACGTCAAAGTGCAAGTAGATAAATAGGTACCGCTGCAGTGGGAAGGTGAACGACGTTTCCGTGCGCTGCTCTGGTTCGGCAGAAGCAGCTTAGTCATGCTGGCCACATGACCCGGAAGCTGTATGCCGGCTCCCTCGGCCAATAAAGCGAGATGAGTGCCGCAACCCCAGAGTCGTCCACGACTGGACCTAATGATCAGGGGTCCCTTTACCTTTACCTAACATCTTGATAGCACACTGAGCAGTCACACAGGTCACCTGGTCAGCCTTCTCAACTATGATGGACTGGTAGATTTCTATTTTCAGGGCTCTTTCTCTCAAAGGGCTCTGAATGTGGAAAACCTGTTCTGAACTTTTCCTTGGTTTTGGTAGTGGGATGATTACACACCAGAGGTGGCCAATGTGGTGCCGTCCAGATATTGATGGACTATGCTCCCATCATCCCTAGGTATTGGTCATTCTGGCTGGGATGTCAGATTTTTTTTGTGCTTTTAAATATGTTTTGAGCTGCCCAGAGCGGCTGGAGAAACCCAGCCAGATGGGTGGGGTATAATTAATAAATTTGTTATTAATAATAATAATAATTAATTATTATTATTAATATTAGCAGTAGTGCAGCAACACGGATGGGATGGACGGACCACAACGGCTTCCCCCTGCTACACATTTAGGTATATATCCACTTTACCCATTCGTATTTGTCCTTCCATCTATCTGTTCTCCCACCCCCAATCCATTCATCTCTAAATACACACATCAAGAATGACTGAGCTGCATTTGGCCTTTCTCATCCAAATTGAAGATGACACTTTCCTTTTCTAGAAAAAGAGGTGCCAGAACTCACCACAAACGCCTCCCTTGTTCTCTCATAAATGGCAATGGCACCCACCTAAGAGGTGGCGGAAGTTCCGGCTGAAAATAAGCCCCAGCTAAAATAATTTTGTTTGGGTCCCTCCCTGCTCCGGATAAATTCAACATTTGCAAAATATTTCTGTTCCAGATTTAATTGAGATACACGCAAGTCATCATCTCTCCCTTGGGGGCGTGAATTCTGCTCAAAATAACAGCACCACCCAGATGAGTCATTTAAAAAAATATATTGTAAACATGAAGAAGTCATCTTAACAGCTGCAGTTAAAAAGCAATTTTGAGCATAAAAGGAAGTTTTTGGTGAATATAAAAGGAAGGTGAGGGAAAATAACTATATTTGTCTGTGGACTTCAAAATATTTGAGATATATATCTGAGAAATAGACTTTCTGCCCACTTTGTGCAGAGCTAGCTTAAATAAAGATATAGGCATGCTCCTATAGACGGGGTCCTATAGATGCAAATCTGTGGATCAAGGTGGAGGGCACAAATAGAAACCAGGCACAAGTAATGAGATGTCTGATGGACAGAGTGTCAAGAGGCAACGTTTTCCCCATAATTGTATTTCCGTACAGGAAAATGCTAAGCCTGCTGAGCTTCTGCCTTCTGTATAGCTGTTAAAAACACAAGAGCTCTGGTCTCCCCA
Organism: Darevskia nairensis; assembly: GCA_034642065.1. Taxonomy (NCBI): domain Eukaryota; kingdom Metazoa; phylum Chordata; class Lepidosauria; order Squamata; family Lacertidae; genus Darevskia; species Darevskia nairensis. Next base: position 444,607 of record JAWWNI010000806.1, on the reverse strand, counting down.
CAATTCGAACCCTACACTATGCAAAAAAACAACCTTGTTTCATGAGTTGGGAAAGAGCTAGGGTCTTTCGTAAGTTGTTCTTAGGCTACAATCACTGCAAGGCCAAGGTCGACATGACCACGTTTGGATAAATTAAAGAGAAAATTCCAGCCACTGTAGTTTACCCCTCACAAGAGCTACAACTCCCAGCAACCCTTAACAAGCGACAGCACCCAGAATTCTCTGTGGAAAAGAATGTGCTCCGATTGTGATTAAAAGATATAATGTGCCCATGGCCTTAGGTAAAATCCTTCCCTTCCCTCCAGCTTAACCCACCCCTAAACAGGGCTGCCTTCAAATGTCTTCTAAAAGTCAGATAGTTGTTTATTTCCTTGACATCTGGTGGGAGGGCGTTCCACAGGGTGGGTGCCACCACCAATAAGGCCCTCTGCCTGGTTCCCTGTAACCTCACTTCTCGCAGGGAGGGAACCGCCAGAAGACCCTTGGAGCTGGACCTCAGCCTCTCCATGGCATCCTCCTTTTTGCAGCTCATAGCGGCTGCTGGAGAGTTGGAGGAAGAAAAGAGGCTGGCGACGCTGATGCCCAGCACCTCCAGCCTGCCCACTCCAGGACACACCGGCACGGCTGGTGCTGCGAGGGGCTGTCCTGACCCCCCTTCCCCTCTGGAGTCTGACAGAGGAGAGGAGCAGCAATGCTGCCTCCACCACTTCTGTCCCTGGGTCAGGCCTGATCCAGGACTGGAGCTGTGGGCTGGTGACACTGAGCCAGCACCAAGGAAGCAGTCTCCGTCGCTTCCTGGTGTGTCATAGACTAGTGGAGGAGAGATGCTCCTTCTCCCCGTCACTTCCGCCCCTTTGATGTCCCGGATCCATAGGTAAGAATGTTGGTGGGTATGGAGTGTCCCAAGGGCCACATAGAAAAGCCTTGAGGGCCACATCCAGCCCCGAGGCCTGAAGTTCCCCAACCCTCACCTTGGTAATCCAAAGAAAGCATCTAGGACTCCTAGTGAACTTGCAAAAATGTATAAGTGAGAATCGGATGCGTGTTGGAAATGTAAAGAGAAAGAAGGTACTTTTTTCATATGTGGTGGTTATGTAAGACAGCAAAAGCTTTCTGGGAAATGATTTACAAGGAGTTGGGGAAAAAACTGAAGTTTTTCTTTTAGGTATAATTGATGGAGAAGCACCCAGTTAACAGGGGAAAAAATGTTTATCTGTGCTGCCACAGCTGCTCAAATTATTTATGCTCAAAGAGGGAAGGAAGAAACAGTTCTGACAAAGGAAGATCGGCAATTAAAACTAATGGAGTACACAGAAATGGCGAAACTCACCGGCAGAATAAGAAACCAAAAGAGACTTTCTAAAATAGAATGGGAAAAAATTATTGACTATTTGAAGACATATTGTAAACGAATCAAAACATTAGCGAGACTGATATAAACACGTGCAGTAAGAGATAATTAAGGGGAAGATAGGGGAAATTAGTAAAAATATTTGAATTGGATATGCGGTAATAAAAAGATATAAAATACCGGTAAGTAACCGCAGAAAGGAGGAGAGGGAAGTTGAGGGGAAGGTAAATGAGATTTGTAAATATTTTGTTTTTCTTGTTAAAAATATGTGGAAAAGGTGAAAATTGAAGAAAAAGAAAAAGAAAGCATTTAAGCCTTGCTGTTGGGCAGCTATCTTTTCCCCTTTCTAACTAATATCAAGCATGTTCCTGCTGCATCATGATATAGCATAGTCCTCATTCTCAGTTATGAATGCTGCCAAGCCAGAGACACACTAAAAGACGGCAACTCTCAGCCACACTGTACCCCCCCCCAAAAAAACAAATCTCAGGATTTAAGATTAACAGTGGAGGAAATCTCAGGATTTAAGATTAACAGTGGGAAAACAAAGATGATGGTTAAAAATATTAAAAATAAAGAATTGGAAGATCTGAGGCGAAAAGTAAATTGGGAAATAGTAAGGAAAATTAAGTATTTGGGAGTTGTAATTTCGGAAAAGAATATAAGATTATTTGAAGATAATTATATTGCAACCTGGAATGAAATCAAAAAAGATTTGGAGAGATGGAGTCTTCTAAAATTATCAATGATGGGGAAGATATCGGCAATCAAGATGTCTGTTCTGCCTAGATTGCTTTTCCTTTTTCAAATGTTGCCCATTGTAGAAAAAAATGAAAATTTCGAAATTTGGAAAAGAGAAATTAGTAAATTTATTTGGGGGAATAAGAAACCAAGGATTCAATACAAATTACTTACAGAAGCTAAAGAAAGAGGGGGGTGGGGGGTCCCAGATTTAAAATTATACTATGCCGCGGCGGGAATGTGTTGGATTAGGGAATGGGCAATTCTGGAGGATGAAGAATTACTACAATTGGAGGGGTTTAGAAATATAAATGGATGGCATGCATATTTGATACAAGAAAATAAACATAACAAAAAAGAGTTCATAGACCATGTGATTAAAAGATCTTTATTAAAAATTTGGATAAATTACAGGGACAGATTAGAGCCAAAAATTCCAAAGTGGCTTTCTCCTTTCGAAATCGTGGCAGTATCTAAGAAAAAAGATAAGGAAAAATGGTTAACGTATGAGCATATAATAATAAAAGAAGTTGATAAGTGGAAATTAAAAACATACGAACAGATTAAAGATAAATGCACAAGTTGGCTCAATTATACCCAAATTCATAGTATGTTTGCAAAACATATGGAAATAGGTTTTTTAGAGGGGAAATCCAAATTTCAAGAGCTGATAATAGAAAATCAAAAGAAACCATTAAGTAGATTATACAAATACTTACTTGATTGGGAATTGCAGGAGGAGGAGGTGAAACATACGATGATCCGATGGTCGCAAGATATAGGAAGAACAATCTACCTGGAGCAATGGGAAAGTATATGGAGGAATAGCATTAAATTTACCGCCTGTATGAACATCAAAGAAAATATGCTTAAGCTTTTTTACAGATGGCATTTAACACCTAAGAAAATAGCCAAAATATATAAAACAAAGGCAAATGAATGCTGGAAGTGTAAAAGCAAAATAGGCGATTACTACCATTGCTGGTGGAGCTGTGAGATAATTAGGAAATATTGGAACATAGTCTATGAAAAAATGAAAAAACTATTAGGAGTTACCTTCTCCAAAACACCAGAGGCAATGCTGCTAAGCATAGTGCCAAATACCATACCAGGGGACAGGAAGAACCTTTTTTTATACGCCTGTGCTGCAGCAAGGATACTATTAGGCCAATATTGGAAATCAGAAAATATGCCAACATTGCAAGAATGGCATGGCAGATTAGTGGAATATATGAACCTAGCTAAAATGACGGCAGCGATAAGGGACACAGCGAAAAAGAGGATCAGAGAGGAATGGAAATATTTGGAAATATATCTAGGGAAAGAGGGAATTAGTACAAAGTTAACGATCTGCTTAGATTAAGATAAGGGGTAGGAATTAATAGAAGTATAAGAAGATGCTTATCTAGTATGGATAGGTAGGGTAGTATTAAGTAAATAATAACAATAGCAAATCGCAGAGTAAGGGAAGAAACACAATGAACACATGAAGAGGAACGGTAGGAAGTTTTTTGTTTTTTGTTTTGTTTTGTTTTGTTTTGTTTTGTTTTGTTTTTTTCTTTTAAATTTGTGTAGGGGGAGGGAGGGGAGGGGAGGGCATAAATATGTATGGTATAATGAATAAAGGGGTATGTATGTTGATAGGAAGAATGAGAATGTATAGATGTAATGTTATGTAAGATAGAGAGAATGAAGTGGTATAAATGTATGATAGGGAGTGTAAGGATGTTCGGAAAGGGAGGAAGAGGATGATAGTGTGTGAATTGTAGGATGAAGTAGGAAGGTGTATGGATTTGTATGTTTAGGATTTGTATGAATTGTGAAATGAGGTATGGAAAGCAAGGTGAAATGATGTATGGAAGAGTATGTTATGTAAATGTTGTATGTCGTATGTTGTATGTTGTTTATTAATAATAAAATTTATTTAAAAAAAAAAAACAATTTTCCCCCAACCCTCCATTTAATGGGATATGACTGTCCTTTTGGAAGTGGGGACCGGGCATTTGGGGGCAGCTTTACCTTATCTTATATTGCTCCAAGCAGCCTATGTCAGGAATAGGATTGCACGGCAAGCCTTTGACGTTGGGCATGTCTACTTAGGTCAACCCCTTCATGGATCACTGCCTTGTCGTGGCGAAGGGGCTTGAATTTCTCAGGGAAGCTATGGACAGGTCAAGATGGACAGGTCATAGTGACGAGTTTGGACCAAACGTGATCCACCTGGAGAAGGAACTGGCAAGCCACTCCAGTATCCCTGCCAAGAAAACTCCATGGACAAGGATTGCACGGCAAGCCTTTGACGTTGGGCATGTCTACTTAGGTCAACAGTAGGATCAGACTACACAGCTTCCAATCTAAACATGCACTCTCTTAGAGATAATTTCCATTGGCACAACATAGTCTTTTTCCTGACTCGAACCACGCTGCCAAAGCTTCCCCTAAGATTCCTGGTCTATCAATCACACCATTCCAGGTCCCAAAGATCATCACAGATAGAAAGGACTTGTGGATCTTGGAAGAAGTTCAAGGGTTGGCGAGTCTTCAGGAACAGCGAGAGTCTCTCTTGCCTTCACTGAAGAGGGAAGACAGAACCTTCTTTCTGTATCCCAAGGGTCTCTGGGTTCATCATGAGAGCGAAAGGAAAATGTGTAAAGGCAGAAAGGCATGATCCCATCTCTATTGCTGCAGCCAAGAGAGAAACAATCAGTTCTGGGCTACTTTTCAAAACTTTGCCTTGCGCAACACAAGGCCTGCCACACAGAATGTGGAAGGGAAAACGTGAGGCATTTTGACAGAGCTGCACTCCTGAAATGAACATCCAAATTCCGTTTTCCAACACGGAAAATTTTCAACATTCTTCAGATGAAAATGGGGACATTTCTCTTCTTGGTCCTCCCCTGCAGAGCATTTTCTATCAGAAGAAGGGCGAGTGTCACCACCACAACACTAACGGGGCGCAGGAAACAGACCCTCCACCATCTTGGAAAAAAACCCTTATCCCTGATTTTATTTTATTCTTTGGTAGATTTACAAAAAGAAAAACACACACCAATAAATAAATTTTCAGAAAGCATTAAACAAAACAAAGCAAAAAACAAGACCCCTTGTGCTCTGCTCCACTGCCTTTTTCTTCTCTCCCAGAGCGGTCCTGCCCTCTGCCTGCCCCTCAGACCCAACATGCATTTTTCTGGAAACTTCCAGAACAGAAGAGGAATGGGATGCCACTTGTCCTTGCTCATGGAGATGTCTGTGTGGATTTTCAGTGCCATTATGACCTTTTAGGATTAAAGTTGAGCTTTTTTTCTTTCTTTCTTTTTAAAGGATTTTACCCCAGGACATATACTGCCACGGGGGCCGGATTAAATCGACCGCCGGGCCAGATTGGGCCCCCAAAACAAACTTCGGACATGCCTGCTCTACTGTCAAAGTAAGTGTTACAGATTAGCCTCGTTTATGACGTTGCTTTCTTATTTTTATGGATCTGCTATTATTTTTTGCTATCCGTTGAGTGAAAAAAAGGTGGGGTTTCAAATGGTTGCAATAAATGGGGGGGGGTGCAATTATTTTGCTCGCTCCCTTCCCCAAGCGCCCAATTTGCTGAAAACCTTTTCAGCCATTCCTTCTCAAATCCCTCCTTTTTCTGTTTTTCTGCACACACTCTATAAGCACAGCACATTTCAGTTTCAAATATTCTGATTATTTCTACTTTTAGTTAAGTATTTTTATTTATTGACTTGATTTGGGGTGGGGCAGCTGCTCCCCACCACCCTCCGCCGCCCATGTTCCCTTCCTGCAGTTCCCAGCAGGGCCAGGGGCGTTCCTAGCCCCTTGGCTACCCGGGGCGGGAAGCCAAGAGGCACCCCCGGGGGCGGGGCGTCGCACACGTCATGACGCACGCGCAAAGCGTGACACCCCGCCCCCGGGGATGCCGGGCGTCGACTTCGGGAGACTCCCGAAGCCGGCACCCGTCCGGCATCCCTTGGTGCGGCCGGCGGCTACTCGTGCCGGCGCACCAAGGGGGTAACAGGCTGTCACCCCCTTGGTGCGCCGGCACGAGCAGCCGCCGGCCGCACCAAGAGATGCCGGACGGGCGGCGGAATCGGGAGGCTCTGCAGAGTCTCCCGAAGTCGCTGCCTGTCACCCCCTTGGTGCGCCGGATGCCGGACGGGCGGCGACTTTGGGAGTCTCTGCAGCCCGCAGAGACCCCGAAGCCGCCGCCGGGGCTCCGTGGGCGGAGCGCAAGTCAGGGCAGGGAGAGGGGCGGGCCAGCGAGGAGGGGTGTTACCCCTCCTCGCTGGCCCACCCCTTTCCATTCCCCGGCTCTGCAAGCCAGCGGCGGGAAAAGCCGCTGGAAGGGGGTTGTTATTTTTGGCGCTGCCGGGGCTGAGCCGCAGGGGCGACCAGCGAGGGGGGTTGACACCGCTCCTTGCTGACCGCCCCTGCAGGTCCACCCCGGCATTGCCGGGGAAAAAATTGAATAAAAAAAACTTTAAAAAATGTTTTTTTAAAAAAATAATTTTTTTTAAAGCGCCCAAAGTGTCACCCTCCCCCAGGGTGGCACCCGGGGCGGCCCGCCCCCCCGCCCCCCTTGCTACGCCCCTGTTCAGGGCCTTATTGCCTCCATCCGTGGAGGTAGAATCATTCTAGCTCCCAGGGTTAATAGCTGCAGGTGTGAGGATGTTCTGCACATACCTAGGCTGTGTGTGTTGTAAGCCAAAAATGGCTTATCTTATGAGTTACGCCAATAAAACTCAGAGACAAGAGGAGTTAGGAGTCCATTGTTGTTTATTGCAAAGCAATAGGTTACAGTCGAATCTATTTGCAAAACTGCAACGCCGCCCAAGGGTCTGGGCAGGGGTACTTATAACATTTCAAACAAAGGATTTCAGTTTTAACCAATCATGTACATCATTACCTCATTTCATGTTTAATATGCATGTGCAATAAGCATTGCTAACTAAACTTTGATTCTCACCGTGATCTGTTACATTGTGTTAGTATGCATGTTGGGAACCTATGTTACATGTAGCCATTTGTACCATGTATCAACTTATGTTCTAGCTTATGAGCCGTATCTTTGTGATTGACGTATTTGCTGTCCTTCTGTCCCAGTGGGGGATGGCATCTTGCCAAATCATCAGTTTCTTAAAGCAACAGGTTACCATAACGTCTCTATTAGAAGCATATTCAAGGATTTATAGGGGATCACATTACAGTGGTACCCCGGGTTGCGCACTCAATTCGTTCCGGGGTGCCGTTCGCACCCTGAACAGTGCGAAAGCGCATGCGCGAACTGTGCAGAACGCTTCTGCACATGCGTGGACCTCGCAGACATGCGCAGAAGCGTCCGCGCTCCGAGCTGCACTTCCGGGTTTGCGGAGTACGCAACCCAAACGTACTCAACACAGAGCGTTCGCAACCTGAGGTATGACTGTATCACATTCATTATGGCCCTTTGGGCCACTACCACATATACACACCATATATTTAAAGCATTGGCCCTTCGCACTGATTTTGGTCACATCCACGCCGTATATTTAAAGCACGTGGCTTCCCTCAAATAATCCTGGGAGCTGTAGTTCCCCCTTCACAAAGCTGCTGTTCCCAGCACCCTTACACTACAGTTTCCGGGATTCTTTCGGCAGAACCCATGTGCTTCAAATGTCCGGGGTGTGTGCAGCCCCAGCCGCAGTCCAGAGAAACTGTGCAAGGGATCCTATTTGCTTGCCCGGGTGAGCATCCCAGTGGAGCAGTCCCACAGTGGAGCCACGTGCGTCATTGGGGGGGGGGTAGGCGTGCCAATCGGGTGTCTTGATTTAAGTGAAAGAGGGAAGGGAAGAGGTTATCCAAGCCAACATTATGCCATCGATGATGGCGCCAAAAAGTGTCCTGGCAGTGGGAAAGGCCGGGAGTTGGAAGAAGGTTCTTGGCTGGCAGCCAGAGGTTGGGTGGGGAAGCCAGTGTGAGTTCAGGGACAGCAGAACGGTCTCTGTGGGGAGGGAAATATTCAGAATATTGAAGCCAAGGGCTTTTGGTTCTTCAACCTGAGTACAATTGCCTTGCAAATCCTTTTACTTTAGGCTACAAAAACCGAAGCTCCAGTGAAAGCAGGCATGTCCAAAGTCCATTTTGGGGGCCCAATCCGGCCCGCCGGTCGGTCGGTTTAATCAGGTCCCTGTGGCAATTTATTTCCTGAGGTAAAATCCTAAATTTATTTCCTGAGGTAAAATCCGGCCCTCACACATGTTCACTTCATCAAATCTGGCCCTCTTTGAAAAAAGTTTGGACACCCTTGAGTGAAAGAAATTGATGCTTTCTAAGGATTTTTTTTAAAAAAGGAAACAAACATTCCTTCCCTATATAAAAACCAACAACAACGAAACCAAGTCAAGTACTGCATTTGAGGTTTAATCGGGTCCCTGTGACAATTTATTTCCTGAGGTAAAATCCTAAATTTATTTCCTGAGGTAAAATCCGGCCCTCACACATGTTCACTTCATCAAATCTGGCCCTCTTTGAAAAAAGTTTGGACACCCCCGAGTGAAAGAATTTGATGCTTTCTAAGGATTTTTTTATTTTAAAGGAAACAAACATTCCTTCCCTATATAAAAACCAACAACAACGAAACCAAGTCAAGTACTGCATTTAGGGTTTAATCGGGTCCCTGTGGCAATTTATTTCCTGAGGTAAAATCCTCAATTTATTTCCTGAGGTAAAATCCGGCCCTCACACATGTTCACTTCATCAAATCTGGCCTCTTTGAAAAAAGTTTGGACACCCCTGAGTGAAAGAAATTGATGCTTTCTAAGGATTTTTTAAAAAAAGGAAACAAACATTCCTTCCCTATATAAAAACCAACAACAATGAAACCAAGTCAAGTACTGCGTTTGGGGTTTGTTTGTTTTTAAATGAACAATGGGATTTGCCACCATGAGTTGTAATGGTGAACACCATAAAGGGGCGTTAGGCAAGTTCATGGAAGAGAAAGCTTTCAATGGATACTAGTGAAGATGGCTTCCCATATCGGGCAGAATGCTTCAGGACACCAGTTGCGTGGAAGGGTGTGGTTGCCCTCATGTCCTGCTTGTGCGGCCTTCCCACAGAAGTCCCTTAGAATCAAAGAGTTGGAGGGGCCTTGAGGATCATCAAGTCCAGCCCCTCTGCAATGCAGGAATATGCAGCTGTCCCTTACGGGGATCGAACCTGCAACCTTGGTGTGGCCAGCACCACGCTCTAACCCAGGCTTCCTCAACCTTGCCCCTCCAGATGTTTTGAGACTACAATTCCCAGCATCCCTGACCACTGGTCCTGCTAGCTAGGGATCATGGGAGTTGTAGGCCAAGAACATCTGGAGGGCCGAGGTTGAGGAAGCCTGCTCTAACCAACTGAGCTGTTCACCTGGCCTGGTTGGTCAGTGGAGCAGATGGGCCTGTCTGATCCACCAGGTCTCTTAAACGGGTGACGTGCAAGGATTAGAGCAGGGGTAGGCAACCTAAGGCCCGTGGGCCGGATGTGGCCCAATCGCCTTCTCAATCCGGCCCGCGGACGGTCCGGGAATCAGCGTGTTTTTACATGAATAGAATGTGTCCTTCTATTTAAAATGAATCTCTGGGTTATTTGTGGGTCCTGCCTGGTGTTTTTACATGAGTAGAATGTGTGCTTTTATTTAAAATGAATCTCTGGGTTATTTGTGGGTCCTGCCTGGTGTTTTTACATGAGTAGAATGTGTGCTTTTATTTAAAATGAATCTCTGGGCTATTTGCTATTTTATTATTTATGAGAGCCAGTGTGGTGTAGTGGTTAAGAGCGGCAGAGTTCACCCCACCAGTCGCTGGTGGTGATGCCTTTTGTCAATGCACACCCCAATCTTCTCTGTTGATCAGAGATTTGCATGAACCATGTCATTTTAGACTGTACCCAGAGGGTCACCTGTTTAAAGAGCCAGTGTGGTGTAGTGGTTGAGAGTGGTAGACTCGTAATCTGGTGAACCGGGTTCACGTCTCCGCTCCTCCACATGCAGCTGCTGGGTGACCTTGGGCTAGTCACACTTCTCTGAAGTCTCTCAGCCCCACTCACCTCACAGAGTGTTTGTTGCAGGGGAGGAAGGGAAAGGAGAATGTTAGCCGCTTTGAGACTCCTTCGGGTAGTGATAAGGCGGGATATCAAATCCAAACTCTTCTTTGTGGGGCATAGGAATTCGTTCATTTATTTATTTTTTTCAAAATATAGTCCGGCCCACCACATGGCACACGGCTGAAAAAGGTTGCTGACCCCTGGATTAGAGTCAGTGTGATTATCGCCAAAGTTTTGCAATCTGATTTCCAGGAATCCCACCCTCTTTGACACCCACCGCTAAAATTGAGGACAAGGTAGCTGTGGCTTCTGTTTCCTGTTTCCTCCTGGTCACCTCAGCTACCTGACCTGCAGCACACTTGAATTCTTGTTTGTTATGACAGGCAAAGGAGGACAATAGGCAAAAGGAAGATGGGGAGGAGAAACTCTGTGTTGCCTTGCTTCCTGATTCACAGCACTTCCAGGCTTCCCTTGTTTTAAAGTGGATTTGGAGCTCTTCAACCAGAAAGCTGCCCCCAAAAGATCAGAGCTTTTGCAATAAAGGGACAGGGAATATTCAGTGGAAATAGGATTTGCTTTGATACAACGTCATCTAACCTCCCTCAAATTTTTCAGAATGACTGCTTATTTAAACATCCAACATTATCTCCTTTCCCTGCTGAAAAATCAGGATGAATGCTCAGTAAACCATCTGAAGTGGCTTCAGATACAGTGGTACCTTGGTTGTCAAACTTAATCCGTCCCGGAAGTCAGTTCCAAAACCAAAGCGTTCCAAAACCAAGGCGCGCTTTCTCATAGAAAGTAATGCAAAATGGATTGATCCGTTCCAGACTTTTAAAAACAACCCCCAAAACAGCAATTTAACATGAATTTTACTATCTAACGAGACCATTGATCCATAAAATGAAAGCAATAAACAATGTACTGCAGTCACACCATCAATCAATCAGTAGCTGAACTGGGTTCCACACAGTCACAAAAACAAAACAAAAACAGCCGTAAAAGCAAAAATGCATAATAGCAAAAAGAGACATACCTCAGCGTAGCACTCAAATCGGAAGCATAACACTCAAAACGGAGCACGTTCGGCTTCCGAAAAAAGTTCACAAACCGGAACACTTACTTCTGGGTTTGCAGTGTTTGGGTTCCAAGTTGTTTGAGCACCAAGGCGTTTGAGAACCAAGGTACCACTGTATAGTAAAGGTAAAGGGACCCCTGACCATTAGGTCCAGTCGTGTCCGACTCTGGGATTGTGGCGCTCATCTCGCATTATTGGCCAAGGGAGCCGGTGTACAGCTTCCGGATCATGTGGCCAGCATGACTAAGCCGCTTCTGGAGAACCAGAGCAGTTATATGTATAAAGGTGGAGATATCTGGCGCCCTTGATATTTTCTCATAGGAGCAACCTAGGGTTTATTTATTTATTTTACTATTTTTGGTTGAGGAGGATGAGGATGTGGCAGAACGGACTGCACCACTTCAGTCTACAAGTGAGTGTCCCCTTTCGTCAAATGAAAACAAAGAAAAAGAAATCTCTTTGCAAGAGAAAACTAGCACACCAGCTCTGTGCCGCCTGTGCTAGCTTTCTACCCGCAGGGAACTTTTAATGTAGAGAAGCCTTTAGAAGAAGAAGAAGAAGAAGAAGAAGAAGAAGAAGAAGAGGAGTTTGGATTTGATATCCTGCTTTCTCACTACCCGAAGGCGTCTCAAAGCGGCTAACATTCTCCTTTCCCTTCCTCCCCCACAACAAACACTCTGTGAGGTGAGTGGGGCTGAGAGACTTCAGAGAAGTGTGACTAGCCCAAGGTCACCCAGCAGCTGCATGTGGAGAGGCAGAGACGCGAAACCGGTTCCCCAGATTACGAGTCTACCACTCTCAACCACTACACCACACTGGCTCTTTAAACAGGTGACCCTCTGGGTACAGTCTAAAATGACATGGTTCATGCAAATCTCTGATCTACAGAGAAGATTGGGGTGTGCATCCCCACCAGCGACTGGTGGGGTGAACTCTGCCACCTCAGAATGTCACCTCATTCTCTGGCATGTGTAGACTGGACCTTACAAAGCTCTCTTGCCCGAAAGAGAAGAATGCGTGAGCATGAGAACAGAAGACAAAGCAATAGGGTGAAAAAGGGGTGGAGGAAAGCACACTTAGAGTAGTTTAATTGTGTTGAGCCAAAGCCCTACCTTACACCTGGAGAAATTCGGCTCAGCAGGAGCGCTTTGCTACCACTTTCTTCTTTCAGATGATACTGGAGACAGAAAGGAGGGAGGGGAAATAACCGCAGTGTTAATCTGCGGCGGCAGGGAAGATGGATGGAAACACTTGCTTAGCAATTTGCAAAGCTGTGCAAGCAAATCCCAGCCCCAAGGATGAATGTGGGTCAGCGCTGGTGTGGAAGAGGAAACCGCGGGGCAGGCAGACTATTCAACATTGCATCCTTTTACATAATTAGGGCTGAGAGGTAGAGGTCTCCCAAGAGGTATGGGAAGGAACCGGAGAAGTTTGTCCCCTCCCCCCCAATCAGCAATATAGAAGCCAAACATAACATAAAATTCAGTAAGGTTCAATGGCTGTGCCCCCTTTTGCTGTCCAGAGGTAATCATCGCTAAGGCTTGCTTCTGTCAACGGATGTGTCCCTTCACATTGCAGATGTGAGCAACCATCTGAAGACTGAAAGCCAGGGAGAAAGGATCAAGCATTGCTTTCCATTAATATGCTAGATTTCTACATGCAGTGGAAGAACATTTATCATATGAGCCTCTATTTGCCAAAAATAAAAATGTTGTTGCCCACTTGCAAAAAAAAAGCCTTCTGGAACGAAACGGTCTTCATCCACAGGCAAAAAAACATCAGAGAAAGAGAGCCAACCCAACTTCACAGTGTAAAGTGTCCCGTAATCTGGGGGCAACCTCTGTCTTCCAACCCAAAAATGCTTCAACCCTCGATGGGACACAGAGAAGGACTTCTCATTCTGATCTTAGGGAATGGCATTGTATTGGAGGAGACAATCACCAACCTATCCTGGACTTGAGCCACTTAGAGTCTGAAAGGTAGTCATCAACACTTTATAGAGTTTTCAAAGTGATCATCCATTTGCCCAGAAGCAAACAGGGAGGTACCCACCAACACATCCTTGCAGTTGCATTTAGTACCGGTATCTCCATCTGGCTCCTGGCCACAATTGCCACCTGGAGCAGAAGAATCTAATTCTTCAAGGGAAGTTGCTAACTCAGGGTCCGTCTCCTTCCTGATGAGGAGCACCTGCCTTGGCATACTTGACTGTAGTCATTAGCTCTCCAGATGTTGTTGGCCTCTGGATCGTCCAAAATATTCATCTCTTCGCAAATGCAATGCTGCAGCAAATGATGAAGAATATCCTCCACAACTTGCTCGCCTCTGAATAAAAGGAATGCTCCTGGCTTGATAGTTTTCCTGAAAACAGAGGGCATCCTTGAAACGGAAGGCGGATCTGTGCTCTCCTAACGAAATACTTTCGTTCCGATAGCTTTCATAGCCAAGGTTGTGTTTAACCAAATGTATCAGGAAGCTGCCCACACATCGCTTCACATAAGCAGAAGAGGAGCATTTCCAGAAGGTCACTATTTTCGGGTGTGACGCAATCATAGGCCAGCAAATTCAGCTTGCACAACTAAAGTAGATTTGGGACTTTTGTGCAACAAACCTGCTCCTCCGTCCCCAAGTAATACAGACCTTTTGCCATAAGGAATGGCCAAGTGTGAAATAGCATTTGCCTGATGCACCTCCTCACAAGTAAATCAGAATGAATAAATAGCCAAAGTTGTTGAATCTCCCAGAACAGAGCTGAACTTTCTCGGAGGCAGCATCACAGAGGCTGGCTGGCTGGCTGCCTCCTCGCCTCTGCATGCCGGCTGTGCTCATTGACTTTGTGGGTGCCCCGTCCCCACAATTATATTATTCTGGGTCCCCAAGCAACCACGGCCCCCTGGAGTTGGCTCCTATGTCCCTATAAAAATTAATCAGGATAAATGCTCTACGAACAGATAGCCTGAAAGCAAACCAGGCTATCGAAAGACATCTTTAGGTCTGCTTTGAAATTATACTTTGGCTGCTCCCTGCTTAACGGCACTGAAATAGACTTGAATAAACCCATTAGGCTTTCAATCCTGTTATCAAGTAGCATCTTTCAATGAACTCTATAAAGCAGGGGTGCCCAAACTTTTTTCAAAGTGGGCCAGATTTGATGAATTGAACATGCATGAGGGCTGACCAAAGTTGTTGAGCTTTTTTTAGGATTGAAGTTGTTTAGCTTTCGGGGGGATTTTACCCCAGGAATTCGGGGGGTTAGGCCTCCGAAACAGATTTTGGACATGCCTGAGGTTATAGCACCTTGAGCACTCTCCTATCTCTCACTGGGAATTATTTTGATCTAGATTCTAGCCATTAAAGACCCACAGAGGCACCCCCATCATAGCTGGTAGGGGCCCAGCTAAAGAATAATAATAATAATATTATAATAATTTATTATTTGTACCCCGCCCATCTGGCCGGGTCCCCCCAGCCACTCTGGGCGGCCTCCAACAGATATTAAAATACATTAAAATATCACAGGTTAAAAACTTCCCTAAACAGGGTTGCAACAGCAATACAGTGGTACCTCGGGTTAAGAACTTAATTCGTTCTGGAGGTCCGTTCTTAACCTGAGGTACCACTTTAGCTAATGGGGCCTCCCGCTGCTGCCGCGCAATTTCTGTTCTCATCCTGAAGCAAAGTTCTTAACCTGAGGTACTATTTCTGGGTTAGTGGAGTCTGTAACCTGAAGCGTCTGTAACCTGAAGCGTCTGTAACCCGAGGTACCACTGTACCCAGTACTGGCTCCGTTGGCGTCTGCCCTATTTCCGTATGGCAAGCTCACAGTCATTTGTCTTGCCCTGTGTCTGAAGGGACTATGCACAGAAACAATCTAATTTCTAAAAGGCAGCCCAGATGCTCTTTCCTGGGTTTCAGCTAGGGCATGCAGCATCAGCAAAGTAGTGCAAACATACCTGCTTGCAGTGCTGAGGTCACGGAAGGGCAAATTTTTATAGCTCTTCGGCAGGTCCTGAAGCAGCTGCTTGAACAGCAAAGGAACAGCTGTTTCTAGTCCACCAAGATTTGTCTTTCTGGAGGAAACTCTTCTTTCTACTGTGGCACAGGAGGCATGTGGGTGGGGTTAGGGTGGGTGTTGGAATGCTATAGAACACCATCAATTATGGACAGGCCAAAATAGCTCCCAAGAGGCTTGTTCAGATGGTGTAAATTATTATAGCATCACAGCTGTTCCTAAACCTGCGTCCAGAGCCAGGCTGCATTTGGACTGCTTGCTCTCTAATTCGGGGGTTGTCGACCTGGCACTGTGGGTGTCACGGCACCTGTGAAGGCCTTTGCAGGTGTCCTGGGGTCTAAACTTTCATTTGAAATGAAAATGTAAGGCACTTGGCCTCCTAGGAAGAAAGTTACAAAGCAAACTGTGCAGGCAACCTTCTAAGCAATCTAAGAGAAATGAGGCAGCCTGGCTGTTCACACTGGTTGGGGTGTTTAGCCAATGAGTGAAATCACAGTTATGATTGACAAGTGAGTTGTTTGGACAGCATGCAATAGGGATCCCAGGGGTCCCAAAGCTCTTCTCTTACCCCCTGATCTTAAGTGCACTTTTCCGGCTAGTCTCCATAGTTTGCCCTTCTGTTTCTTCCTTGCAACTAGGCTCCATCTCTCCTATGGTAGAATCATCTGAGACTAGATATTCCCTAGAATTTATTTTCTGCAAATACTACTACTGTACAGTAATTGCAGGTGGATGTTAAAGAATCCCCTCTCCAAATGGGAAATGGGGAACATTTGCAAAAAAAAAAAAAGTTAGTTATTGTCCCCTGTTGTGCAGGAGCTGATGCCCAGGCACTCATCAAGTACTCACTTCGGTTTAGGAGTGGCATTGGGGAAAACAAGACTCTTGTGCCTTTAACAGATTTATCTTTGCAATCGGGACCAGCAAGACACTGCTGCCTTCCTATTTATTTATTTAGTCATTGTATTTATATCTCACCTTTTGCTCCAAGGAGCTCAAGGTGGCCTACATGGGTCTCCCTCTCTTCATTTAGTGGCCGCAACATCCCTGTCAGGTAAGTTAAGCTGAGAGGCAATGGCTGGTCCATTGGTCATCCAGCAAGGTTCGTGGCTGACTGAAGATTTGAACCCTGGTCTCCCAGGTCCTAGCCCAGCACCGCTATACCACACTGGGGACTCAGCTATACAGCTGCAAATAAAATGTTTTAAGTGTGTTGTAAAGTGCAATATACAAATGTGACACTAGATGGTGACAGTGAGCTATGGCAATTTCAATGTAATTTTCAAAACCTTTTTTTTTTAAAAAAAGCATTTTCACAGCGTTTTTCATATGTGTGAAGATACCAGCCGGGTCTCTTGGCAAGTGTGAGGTTGTCCAGGGGCAGAAAGTGGAAAATCAGCAATGACCATATTCTTCCTATGTTATGTCATGCCACCCCCCTGACAGTCATTTTGCGGCTGGTGCCCTCAGCGCTCACTCGAAATTTGAAATGTGCCCCCCAGAACATCCTCTCCTTGGAAATACACCAGTCACTCGCCTCTGTGACATTTCAGTACCAGGCTGAGATAAGACCTGTGTTTTTGCCCTGGGTTCTTCTGGAATGCAAGTCCACTCCTAGGTTTTGTGCTGTAATTTTAAAACTATAATTTCCACCTGCTCTTATTTATTTTGTTGGGAGTATTGTTGTTTTACATACTGTAACCCATGCTGAGATTTTGAATGCAGGGCAGGCTAAAAATATTCTGTAACAAATAAATGAATAGTTTGAGGAAAGAACAATTGGACTCTTTTGTTGCCTGAAGGCACATGACGAAGCAATCTTGGTAACGCTAAGCAGGTCTGGTCAGATCTGGGGAACCCTGTCCACAAACACCTTGAGTTTCATGGAAGAATGGCAGGATGCTCGTTGATACATACCGTTATTTTCTGGCGTATAAAACTACTTTTTAATCCAGGAAAATCTTCTCAAAAGTCGGGGGTCGTCTTATATGCCGGGTGCTGAAAAGCCATGGGCTCGAAGGAGACGCCGCCATTGTCCCCGTCCCGGCCCCGCCTCCTCCTCAGCCCCTCTTGCGCCCCCTCGCAGGGAGCCAGCGAGTGAGAGTCGGGCGGGGGGGGCGCACAAACAGGCGCCTCTCACCCAGTCCTGGCCCGCCTGCTCCTGGTGCGCACGCCCCGCCCCCAAGACACAAGCAGGTAGGCGAGAGACGCCCTCCCCTCCCCTCATGGCTGCTCTCGCCTTCTCTGCCTCAGCCGCTAGACGAGACGGGCGCTCATAGTGAAAAAGGCTGCCTCCAGTGTGCGTTGGTGTGCGTTGGAAGAGGGGTAGTCTTATACGGCGAGTATATCCCAAACTCTATATTTTAACTGGAAAAGTTGGGGGGGTCGTCTTATACGCCCAGTCGTCTTATACGCCGGAAAATACGGTAAATAAAACTGCACATTTGCTAGAAGATTATCGCCGGCAGGAATCCTCTGAGGCAAAGCAAAGCAGAAGCTGTTCAGTTGTGCCTTGCCTCCTCGTACAAGATGCCAGGGCAGAAACCACATTGCAAAGATCTACATGAGCCCCAAGACAAAATGCTACAGCATGGAGGGCTTCTCGTTCTGGATTCCAGCCACTCCTTTTCCATTCCCCCATTTTCTCCCCTTCAGCCAACGGTTGGTTGGGATTCCCTGGCCACTGAGCATGCTCAGTCCTTTGCTGTTTTGCCCCCATTCCCGCTTTAAGCACACACACACACCCCGCCACACACACACAAAAAAGATTTTTGCAGACTTCCAAGTCTCCCCAAGCCTACCTGATACATCCCTCCCCTTCATGGGCGGTGCCATTTTGCATGTGGAGCAAAACTCCCAGCCTGAACATTGGAAACAAAGGGGATTATAGCACCCAGAAACAGTCAAAGCTCTTATCTGGCATTTCGCTCCATAAAAGCATCCCGCAGAACTAGCTCAGATCAGTATTTTCCCCATGCTCAGGTCTACTTCTGGCGTAGCTTGAGAGTCTGCGTGTTCTTGCAACAGAATGGCTCTTTGCCCAGCAAACAGCATCCACCCTAAAGAACAACAACAAGTAATCCTACCTGATCTCTCCCTGACCCATTTGTAGCACAAAAATGTTGTTTATGCTCAATCTGGAACCATTCATACCTGTCCTCAGCATACTGCTTTCAGTCTAGATCAGGGGCCAGCAACCTTTTTCAGCCATGGGCCGGTCCACCGCCCCCCAGACCATGTGGTGGGCCGGACTATATTTTGAAGGGAAAAAATGAACGAATTCCTATGCCCCACAAATAACCCAGAGATGCATTTTAAATTAAAAAAAGGACACATTCTACTCATGTAAAAACACACTGATTGCCAGACCATCCACAGGCCGGATTTAGAAGGTAATTGGGCCGCATCCGGCCCACGGGCCTTAGGTTGCCTACCCCTGATCTAGATCCTGCTGTCCACAAGGACCTGTGTGGTTACTTGATACACCTCCTATCTGCACCATTTCCCCGCTGCACACGCCCCAGATAACATGAAGAAAGAAGTGGTGGTTGTGATTTGCGAGCTTGGTGTGTGCCTATCTACAAGGTTATTGGCAGGTGTGGATACACCCCATCCGTTGCCGGGACCTCCTACAAACATTTTCCAATGGACAGACTGCAGAGTAATGCAGAATCCATCTGCAACGAACTTTTATGATCGGAATGAAGTCAGTTTCTCAAGTCAGTAAGTGCTTTTCAGGGGCAAAAATGATGCAACAGATCTGGACTGTGTCTGCACTGTGTCGAATAAAATAATCACTCAGTTTCAATTGATTCCAGAATAAAATGTCATGTGTACATGCTATACCTTTAAAGCACTGTAGTTTACCTCTTCACAAAGTACAGTGCCCATAATCATTTGAGGGAAGGAATGAGCTTTGAATAATGATCTAAAGCAGGGGTAGGCAACCTAAGGCCCGTGGGCCGGATGCGGCCCAATCGCCTTCTCAATCCGGCCCAAGGAAGGTCCAGGAATCAGTGTGTTTTTACATGAGTAGAATATGTCCTTTTATTTAAAATGCATCTGTGGGTTATTTGTGGGGCATAGGAATTCGTTCATTCCCCCCCCCCAAAATATAGTCCGGCCCCCCACATGGTCTGAGGGACGGTGGACCGGCCCACGGCTGAAAAAGTTTGCTGACCCCTGCTCTAAAGGTATAGTGTGTACACAGCCTTCGACTTTTAGACTTAAAGGTTTTGCCATGGCATCTGTGACCCTCCGATGCAAAAAAAAGGGGGTCTTGGATGCCAAAAATACATTTTATTCCTGATCCACATTGAAGAGGTCTTTGAAAAAAATTAGAAATACAATAGCAAGTAAATAGCAGGTGGCAAGGAAATGAAGAAGTATATTTCCATGCAAATGATAGACCCCGGACAGCTGGGTAGTGAGGTCTATTGAAAAGCAAATTACTTTGGAGGCGTCAGTTGTTAGGTTATTTTCCTCACAATATCCTGAAGTAAAATGAGAGAGAGAGAACACAGATGGGAAACAGCCTTCCAAGGAAAAGCAGCGCCCTTTTTAGCTATATGACCTTGTAACTTCAAATAATGCTCCTTCATTTCATAGGAACACAGGAAGGTGGCTCATACAGAGTCAGACCTACCTTGAGATACCAAGCGATTGAATGAGGGATACTCTGCATACAAAACAGATGCTCTACCACTGAGCTAAAGTCCTACCTCTCCGTTTGCAACTGGAATAACTCCTGAGCTGCCAATTTTGAACAAAACAGCAAGGGCAATGAAAAAGTGACAAATTAATCCGAGGAATAACCAAAGTTATATTTTACCAAACAGAACTCTGTTATCATCATCCTTATACCATCAGTACACAAAGCATTTTACAGGACAACATACGCACAAAAAAACCAAGTCCATGCCTCGGAAGAACTTAAATCTGCTAAAAGTGGAGGAAACAACAGAGAGGAGGGAGAAGGAATGGCGCAAGCACAGTGACATACTTAAGCTGCAATCCTAGCTCCATTTACCTTGGGCTTACTTACGGTTGACATATATAGAATTGCAGTGGGAGGCTACATTTCAGTCGGGAGTGACTAAAAGCATAGCTCCTATCCAAGTTTACTCAGAGTTCAATTAGACTACCTCCCAAGTCATTATTTAGAGGATTGTAGCCTTATTAACACACTTTTGTTTGAGAGTGTTCCATTGAACAAGGGATCGAGCCAACACTTACCTGGGAGAACAGGTGACTTCCTGGTGTCTGTAGTTGAAAATTAATCTGACTTGCTGCTCTGACAACTCAGCATCGATCCAAAAGCTGTAAAATAAACACAGTCCTAATGAACTTGCAGCTAAGAAATGATTAATTTCCTCTTTCTAGCTTCACCAGGAAAACTGGTGCTAGTACATTCTGAGTAAAAAAAAGAAAGAAATGTATTTGCATTAGCAGCTGAAGTACCCATTAAATAGTTGATTCAGGGATAAACAAGGTGACACCATCCTTGGCTCTGACTAATGGCAAGTAATCTAAAACGGCTGACAAAGGCAATCTGGGTCAGTAAGCTGTGGGTCCACTCCCAAAGTCTGATCCCACTAATGCAATTCAGTATTTTCAAGCCTGATATACTGACTAATCTATGACCAACTCTGAAGAAGATCCAAGTAAATGAAATGTCACTTTTGATCAACATAAAAGCATAAGTGAACTTTTTAGTTATTGTTAGTTGAGATTTTGAAAGCCTACGGATCTTGCCTTAAAATTAACCAGGTTGTTGACAGCCTAATCAGTTGCTGGGCGAAATAGTAAAAAAGATCGTCTATATCTGTAGTTAATAAAAAAATTGGCTGGCTCCCTAGCATGGGGTAAACACACTCTCCAGCAAGAGAGAACCCCTAGCAGAGTTTAAAGACACAAAATCGTGCAGCATAGTGAAGTGTGAGGAATATAGGCTGTTAAACCCTTTAACTACCCCATTCTAGTCTGCTTACAGTGCTTCCCATCTCACGACGAGCATACCACACCATTAGTAAGTTTAAATGCTTTACTTACAAACGCCAAAGGTCAGGTTCATGTGTGATTCCATGCAGCAGCCAGAAGAACACAGGTAAAAAGCTTGAGATACAAAATATAGTGGAAAAGCACACAGCCTGAGCTTGTAGCGAGCTAATTCAGGCACTTTCTACCCCAGTGAGTTCACATAGTGAAAGAGAATAAACAAATGAGGAAACTTAATTTTCTTCATTCCAGCTGAGGGGCATGACCTAGCTGAGTCTAGGAATACAATTCTCTGGTCATAACACCTTCATGCATTAATTAGCCCTAAGCTTGCTAGTCGTGTTTGAATGCAACATGACATTCCAGTGAGCCTCCTAGAGGAGAAGTCTTCCAGATGCTGCTGAACTATAACTCTCAGCAGCCCTAGAAAGCACAGCTCACGGCAACATCTGGAGAGCAAATGGCTCCCCACGCCTGTCCCAGAGAAATTGAGGCTTTAGCAAGTATCTGTCTTGAATTTCAATTGCTTTTATGTATGTATGTGCTGATGTTCTTTTATATTGTTATTAATGGCTTATATTATAATGTAAATGGCTTTGCGATGCCTCATGGGAAGTAATTCATGTAATAATGATGATGATAATTGCACTCTAGCAACTGTAGGGAAGATGGTTGTTAAACCCACTTGCACTAACTACCAGGAATTCAGCCAGTGGGACTCTCCTTTAAAGAGAACATTTAAGCCAGGGATCAGTAAACTTTTTCAGCAGGGGGCCGGTCCACTGTCCCTCAGACCTTGTGGGGGGCCGGACTAGATTTTTTTTGGGGGGGGGAAATGAACGAATTCCCTGTTGTGTATTGATTCAAAGGTTATCTCTGTATTACTATTGTCTGTAAAGTAACTGCATTCCTGTTCCAGAAGGAACAGCTTCTATTGGTTTATTCAAGCTGCTGTATTTGGATCCTCAGCTTTATTGGTTCCCACCAAAAAGCTGCTGTGCTTGAGATTGTTCCCTCCAAAATGTATCTTTTCCTTGCCATGTCTCTGTCCCTATAAATGTAGCCCCCCTCCCTCCTTCCCTCAGTCTTGTCTTGTTGCCTGAATAAAGAGTTGTTACATGAAGACGCTGTCTCCTTGCCTGCAATGTCAGAGAGCTGAAATCACTAGCTGAAATCATTAGCCCCACGCTACTACAACTGGCGACGAAGGTGGGATCCGGAATGCTGAGGAGCAGTTAAACGCAGCCTGCCTCAGGGTCCGGATTGCAGCACAGGACAAGACTCACTGGCCAGCTGAGAAGACGACCCCACCGCTTGGAGAATGGAGAATCCAAGGGTATGGGAGCCCTTCCAGCCATCAGAGCCCCACCTATGGGAAGACTACGTTGAACGCTTCGAGTTCTTCGCGGCGGCTCAAGGAATCACTGATGCCGGCAAAAGAAGGGCCACGTTCCTGAGTTGCTGTGGGCCTGAGACCTTCAAGCTGGCCAAGGCATTGCTCGCCCCAGCGAAGCTGAGTGAGACATCTCTCAAGGATATTCTTGCCTGCCTAACAAGCCACCTGGCGCCTACCGAGACCAAAATGGCCCGGCGGATGGAGTTCCATAAGAGGCAGCAGCGCACTGGAGAGTCTGTGGCCGCATTTCTAGCTGAACTCCGGAAGCTTGCTCAGCACTGTGGCTTTCAAAATCTGGAAGAGACTCTCCTGGATCGATTTGTAGGGGGCTTGAGCAGCAAAAAGGCCCGAAGACGCATTGTGGCCAAAGAAGAGGTTACCCTTGCTTCCGCCTTGAAGGAGGCCACTGCTACGGAGAATTATGAAAGAGAGGAGCGTGAGGCCAGTTGCAAGGTCACCAAGCCGCAGAAAGAAGCTGCGCATGCCATGGATGAGCTAGTGGTCAGTCCGAGTCAGAGCCCAGTCCGCGGAGTCGAGTCGGTGCGTCAGGCTGGCACAGCGCACAAGGATCGCCGAAGCGCTTGCCCAGGCTGTGGCGGGAACCATGAGCGGAAGGATTGCCGTTTCCGTGATGCTAGGTGTAGAACATGCAGAAAGACTGGACACATCGCCAGGGTCTGTAGATCAGCGACGTCAGGAGCAACTGGATCACCTAGATCGGCGTTTCGCAGACCATCCACCGCGACTCATCTCCTAGAGGACTGCAACTACCTCACGGAAATCAATGGGAAGACCGTGCAGTTCCCAGCGCAAGGCAAGACACATGTGAAGGTGAAGATTGAGGGTCAGCCGTGCAACATGGAGGTGGACTCCGGATCTGGATTCACCATCGTTTCGGACCAGACCGCGAGGACGTTTTTCCCTGGGGGTAAGTTGCCCTCTCTGGAGCCCTTCCCGACAACCTTGCAATCATACTCAGCGGGCCGCATCCACATTCTGGGAATGTGTGCCGTGAAAGTACAGTTCCGGGACAAACAGGCTGTGCTCAAACTGGTGATTGCAGAGGGGAGTCGCCCCAGTCTCCTGGGCACTGACTGGTTCCCCGCCCTGGGACTGAGTATATCAGGGCTTAATTCAATCCAAACCTCCCCTGAGATGGGCGAGGCGTTATGCAAGGAATTTGCTGAACTCTTTAATGGGAAACTGGGTTGTTATAAAGGGCCCCCAATTGACTTTGAGCTGGACCCCGGGGTGGCCCCAATCCGACTCAAACCAAGGCGAGTGCCGTTTGCACTGCAACCCAAGATTGAGGCAGAACTTGATAAATTGGTCAAGCAGGGAGTTCTCTCACCCGTGGACTCTGCCAAGTGGGAAACTCCAATAGTTACACCCCTTAAAGCTAATGGGGAAGTTAGGATCTGTGCAGATTACAAATGTACTATCAATAAGGCACTCAGGGGAAACTCATACCCCATTCCAGTCGTCTCACAGCTGTTGGCAAAACTGGCTGGGGGCAAGGTTTTCGCCAAAATTGACCTAGCACAAGCTTACCAACAGCTGCCAGTAACCCCACAATCAGCAGAAGCACAGACTATCGTAACTCAGAAAGGGGCGTTCAGAGTTAACAGATTACAGTTTGGAGTTTGTGTGGCACCAGGGATTTTTCAAGGGTTAATGGAGCGCCTGTTAAGGGGTCTGCCGGGGGTCTTGCCATTTTTTGATGACGTTCTGATTGCTGGAAAAGACCCCCAGGAACTGACTGAGCGTGTCCGTGCAGTGTTACTCAAGTTCAAGGAGGTGGGGCTGCAACTGAAAAAGGAAAAATGCAGTTTTGGGGTGCCAACTGTGGACTTCTTGGGTTTTAAAATTGACGCAGCAGGCATCCACCCCACGGAGGCTAAAATTAAGGCCATCACTGAAGCACCACGCCCACAGAACAAGACGGAGTTGCAGTCATTCCTGGGACTTATTAACTTTTATCACTCATTCTTACCCCAGAAAGCTTCGGTAGCTGAACCGTTGCATAGATTATTGCAGAAAAAGAATGTGTGGCGTTGGGGTCAGGCACAGCAGAAGGCTTTTGACTCCTTGCGAGGAATGCTGACTAGCAGGAGCGTCCTTGCTCATTATGATGAGTCGAAGCCACTGGTCCTGGCATGTGATGCCTCTCAATATGGGCTGGGGGCTGTGCTGAGTCATAGGGAACCGGATGGGTCGGAAAAGCCCATCTCTTTCTATTCCCGTACGTTGTCGCCCACGGAGCGCAACTATGCTCAAATTGATAAAGAAGCACTGGCAATTGTGGCAGGGATCAAAAAGTTCTATGACTATGTGTATGGTCGCCATTTCTCCATTGAAACGGACCACAAGCCACTGTTAGGGTTGTTCAACCCAAACAAACAAACGCCACAAATCCTCTCCCCCAGAATGTTGCGCTGGTCTATATTTCTGAATGGGTTCCAGTACACCCTGACCCATGTGCCGGGAAAAAGGTTGGGCCACGCTGATGCATTGAGTCGATTGCCCCTTCCTGGTGGGAGCGATGCGGATCCTGCCCCAGCGGAACGCATCATGATGCTAGAAACGCTTCCGGGGGCCCCTGTAACTGCTACTGAAATAGCTAAGAGAACAAGGAAAGATGCCGTTCTCTCCCGTGTGCTCACTTGGGTGGGGAGGGGGTGGCCAGGTGGCCCGCATGAAGAAAAATTCAGGCCTTATGCAACAAGGCAGCATGAGTTATCCTTGCACAAGGGTTGTCTCCTGTGGGGAGACAGGGTGATCATCCCAGCACCACTGAGAAACAGGGTTCTAGAGACGCTTCACATGGGACATCCGGGAATGGTCAGGATGAAGTCTCTAGCCCGATGTTATGTGTGGTGGCCGGGAATGGACCATGAGGTTGAACAGTGGGTACGGACATGCAAGGCATGCCAAGAGGTGCGCCCAGAAGTGGCCAGAGCACCGGTCCACTGGTGGGAGCAGTCCAGGACTCCCTGGAGCCGGCTGCACATAGATTTTGCTGGGCCATTCCAAGGGAAGGTTTTTTTGGTTATAGTTGATGCGTATTCCAAATGGTTAGAAGTAGCTATGGTGCCCAGCATGTCATCAGCCGCAGTGATCAAAGTGTTGAGACGGCTGTTTGCGACCCATCCCATGCCCCACAAATAACCCAGAGATGCATTTTAAATAAAAGCACACATTCTACTCATGTAAAAACACCAAGCAGGCCCCACGAATAACCCAGAGATGCATTTTAAATAAAAGGACACCTTCTACTCATGTAAAAACACCAGGCAGGCCCCCCCAAATAACCCAGAGATGCATTTTAAATAAAAGGACACCTTCTACTCATGTAAAAACACCAAGCAGGCCCCCCAATAACCCAGAGATGCATTTTAAATAAAAGGACACATTCTACTCATGTAAAAACACGCTGATTCTCGGACCGTCTGCGGGCCGGATTTAGAAAACGATTGGGCCGGATCCGGCCCCCGGGCCTGAGTTTGCCTACCCATGATTTAAGCAGTACTGTATTCCACCTGCGTCTTCAGTTTACACCCCGCATTGTAAGCAGCATACACAGTTCAGAAGCTTAGAGTTTTGTTACAGAATAAAGTGGGGCCTGCTGCAACAAATTGTTGCAGGTTGGGCTGCTCCTGTTCTGGATACTCCTTTCCCTTCCTTCTCAGTTTTCTGCTTCCCCTGTTCAGCAGTCAGTGGGCCACTGAAAATGCTCTGTCTTCATTGTGCTTTTTCGGGGGGAAGGGTTGGGGCTCCTCAGGGACTCTCGTTCCCCAAAGATATAGTATATTTTGTACTTCTGCAAACCTCGGGGTTCTCCTGAACCTGCTGCTACCTCCCTCTTGTGTGTAGGATGCTGTTCTGGTTACATAAAGATCCACACAGATAATTGATGAGTGTGCTATTGGTATATATAATGACTGCCAATGCCCCTTTCATTCGTATCCGCAGGAGGCTTGTTACAGCCCTGTCCCTGCCGCACTGCTGTGTAGTATTTGAGTGGGCAATGTACAGTTGGAGACAAAGAATGGGCTCGACTTAGCTGGCATGGCACGGCTTTCAACAAAGGAGCATCTCAATCACTGCAGCTTTCTCTCCTAAGCTACAAGTAGCACAATCAGTTTCAAAAAGGTCCCCACCCCCCACCCCAACTTCCACTCCCAGGCCCAAATTTCAGTTCCTTTGTGTCACAAACCCTGAAGTACATGGCTTGTCTTACCAATATAGTAAATTCTGTACCTGGAGCCGCTGTGTGGCACTTTAAACTGGTTCGCATAACAGTGTGCATTAAAAAAATTTAAAAATGCAGTTGCACCTAGAAAGCAGTTTTCTTTCTTTCTTTCTTTCTTTCTTTCTTTCTTTCTTTCTTTCTATATAGAAAGCAGCTTTCAAGGGACAAGGGTTAGCAAGATGAACACTTAAACGGTATGCTACTTGAAATATACTGGGAGTCAAGTGTGAATTTCATGCTCTTTATTCAGCTCATAGTATCAAGGAATGAATCTTTCCCCAAAACGTCTGCTATATATACATTATTTACACAATGGGCCCCATGTGATTGGCTAATTCTGTAGGCCAATCAGGTTGCGGATTCACTTCATCCAGGAACCTGATTGGCTCCTCCTGCAGGCCTATCAGGTTGCTGATTCACTTCATCCAGGAGCCTGATTGGTTGCTCTTGCAGGCCAATCAGGTCGCTGATTCACTTCCACCTGGAGCTGGATTGGGTGGCTCCTGCGGACCAATCAGACTGCTGCATTCTGGATCCTATTGTTCTAGGACCAATCAGACTGCTGCATTTTGGATCCTATTGTTCTAGGATTCAGCTCAGTACATAACACTACTTCTCTCTGTATAGGACATTTTTTAATACTGTGGAATATCCCATTACATCAGGAATGAGGAACCTGCAACCTCTCAGTTGACGTTGGGCTCCAATTCCCATCAGCCCCAGCTAGCATAGCCAAAAGGTCATGAATGATGGGAGTCCAAAAAGTTCTGGAATGCCATAATTTTAAATGAAACATCACTTGCAGTCTGAGGTGGTTTAACATATCAGCTAGCAGGAGGTCTAAGACAAGGTGTAGGCTTAGTAGAAATCCAGCTCCTCAGGGTTGCAGGGATAATCTTTCCCCAGTTTCCCCATTTGTGATTCTTTCCTTAGAGATGCAGGGGCTGGAATCCTGGACCTCAGATATACAAATAACAGCATCTTCTGTCAAAGAAGGAAGGAAGGGAAAGAGTGAAAAGGAGAGCCATCCCTAACACCTAAACTCAGCCCTCCAGATGTTTTGGGACTACAACTCCCATCATCTCTAGCTAACAGGACCAGTGGTCAGGGATGATGGGAATTGTAGTCCCAAAACACCTGGAGGGCCGAGTTTGGGGATGCCTGCCTTAACTCCTGGAACATCCTTTACCTTAGATCAGATCTATGGCAGCACAAATGAAATCAAATAAAATGTATGCTTTTGTAACATCTCGGAATATATTGGCCTGTACTCCAACTGCTGTTGCATATTTTTCGTTATCTAACCCTCCTCCTTTCTGCCAGCTGTCATTTATTTAATAAACCACACCTTGTGGATGTTCCAAAACTTTATTCACATCATTGCTATTTATTTATTTTTATAGGTCAAGCGAAGCATTTTTGGCACCCATAAGCTGTTTTTAAGATACAGCAGAGGAACCGAGTTGGGAAATTGTGTGTGGGGTGGTGGTGGTTTCTTGGTGTGTTTTTGTTTTTAATCTTCTATGTTTCAGAAGGCCAGCTGTAGCACAAACTGTGACTTGGGGAAATTACCACATAGGCTAGGATCTTCAGCTGGTGTGTTTTGGCCCAGTTCCATTTACATCAGTGCAAAAAATGAGCCACTTTCCAGCATCTTAGGACTTGTACATTGACAGGGGGGAAAGCATGCCAGTTTGAAAATTAAGGGAGGTGGGGAGAAGCTCCATAAATCAGTTGGGAACATTGATTTGTGAACTGATACTAGGACTTAAATTGATGAGGTATGCCAGCTGCTATGCTGCTCCAGTGTTATAAGCCCCATCGTTCTGCCCGGACACTGAGGTCCAGTGGCAAGGGCCTTCTGGCGGTTCCCTCGCTGCGAGAAGCCAAGTTACAGGGAACCAGACAGAGGGCCTTCTCGGTAGTGGCACCCGCCCTGTGGAACGCCCTCCCATCAGATGTCAAAGAGAACAACAACTACCAGACTTTTAAAAGACATCTGAAGGCAGCCCTGTTTGGGGAAGCTTTTAATGCTTAATAGACTATTGTATTTTAATATTCTAATTTCCGGGGGGGGGTCTTCTTTTTTTCCTGCCCAGCTCTTCCTTGTATGCTTTTGCCCACCTGATGGCCACAAGATCTTGCCCTACTGCCTTAGACTGGTGACTATGAACGTTATTCCAACCTGCTAATATGCTTGGGGAAATGTATTTTATTAGTTGTTCTGTTCTGGTGCTAACTGTGTGTTGGCAAATCCAGCATCCCTCCTACTCTCCCTTCTTACCCAAAAACCCGTTTCATCCTTTATATACTCATTTGATCACTGTGCTCTGCAAGGCAGGTCCTCCTGCAGATACGATCTCATTACGACTGCACAATATACGAATTGGGCATTTAGTGCTGTGTCACCTCTCCTTTGGAATCTCACCCCAGTACATATCAGGCAGGTTGTTGTCTTTATTGTAATTTCAGCACCAGCTGAAGACCTTCCTTTTCCAACAAACTTTTTAAGTTGGTATCTTCATCCCAGTCTGCAGTCCATTTAAAGTTTTTTCATTGTTTTTTTGTAGGTGGAATCTTTTTTTTACCTATGGAATAGTTTTGGTTTTTTAAAATCTTTTTACTGCAAAATCGTTTTGGGGTAAATTATGGGAAGCAATCCATAAATGGAATAAAATAAAATAATGGTTCTAACTCTTTAAAATCAGACTTGGACTGGCCAGCCCTTCAAATACAGGGCTTGCCTCTCTCAATTACAGCTCGTGGCCCCCTGGTGGATGCAAATTGCACGCACCCTTGATTTAGTTGAGGAATCAAGACATGCTGGGCTAGCAACCTAATGCTGACATCACAGAAAAATGTCTCAGTTGTTGCAAGGCAAAAATGCTTGCACAAATGACTAGAATCAGGATGTTAGGCCAGAATACTTTATTCATAGGAGTCACACCATCCTGTGATCATTTTATGGCCCTTTCCTGAAATCTTTCCAACGCTGCAGGATCCTTGAGGTGAGGCAACCGAAACTGCAAACAGTATTCCAAATGCAGTTGCGCCATAGATTTGTATAACAGCATTATGATATCAGCAGTTTTATTTTCAGTTCCTTTCCTAATGATCCTAGCAGGAAATTTTCCTATTCTACAGCTGCCGCCCAGTGGGTCACCGTCTTCATTGAGCTATCTACTATGACCCCGAGGTCTCGTTCCCAGTTCAGTTCAGAGCCAGTTCAGACCCCATGAGCGTATATGTGAAATTAAGCCATTTTTTGCCCCGACATGCATCTCTTTACACTTGTTTACACTGAATTGCACATTCCATTGTACTGCCCATTCACTCAGTTTGTAGGTCCTTTTAGAGCCCTTCAAAATCTCCTTTTGTTTTAACAACCCTGCACAATTTAGCATCATCAGCAAACCTGCTCACTAGATCATTTATGAACAAGTTAAAAAGCACAGATCCCAAAACCAATCCACTTTCTAGATATCGCCATTCAGAAAACGATCCATTTATTCCTACTATTTGCTTCCGGCAACTTAACCAATTCATGAGCCACAAGAGGACCTCTCCTTTTATTCCTCAGGAGTCTTTGGTGAGGTGCTTGAAAGCTTTCTGTACATCCAAGTATACTTCATCAACTGTATATGCTTGTTGACACTCTCAGATACCTCTAATAGGTTCATAAGACAGCAGCCATGCTGGCTCTGCTTCAGTAAGGCTTGTTCTTCTATATGCTCGATTATTTTATCTTCAACAATACTCTCCTCCAGTTTCCCCAGGACAGATGTTAAGCTAACCAGTCTGCAGTTTCCTGGATTCCCTTTTAAAAACTGTTGTTAAATTGCCTGCATTCCAGTTCCTCAGGTATGGAGGTTGATCTGAGGGGCAAGTTACATATTTTTATTAGATTAGCAATTTCACATGAGTTATTCGAGGACTCTTGGGGCAGATGCTGTCCAGACCTTGCAATTTGTCAATTTTTATTTTGTCTATTAGGCCTTGAACCTAATCTCTTGTCGCCACAATCTGCTTGTGTTCTCAAGACTTTCCTCCTGCAGCGCTGCTGTGATCGGCCCTAGTATCTTCTGCTGCGAGATGCAAAGAATTAATTCAGCTTCTCCACAATCTTCTTATTCTCCTTTAGCACTCCTTCCTTTGTCATCCAAGGGTCCGACCGCCTCCTTAGATGGTTTCCTGCTAGTATTTTAGGACCATTGTCCCACAATATAAGTAACATGGAATGCTATTTTTAAAGCATTTGAAGGTTTCTTAAAGGAGTGTTAGGATATGTCGGGGGGGTGTTATAGAAAAAAGCAGGTTTTGAATCTGCTGTTTGCCTACAAAAATAAGATAAACCTCACTTGGTCAAAATTCCATTCGATAATTAGAACTTTTAAGAGCGGAAACATGAATCATGGTGGTTGCCTTACGTTCTAATTCTGAATTTTACAGCTTTTTGGGATGATAGGGGTCAAATTGCTAACACCTCATATATTCTATTCTATTCTATTCTATTCGAGGACACTGGCAATGAGGGAAATCATGCCCGAGACAGCCTTGTGCAAAAAACAAAACAAAAAAACCCTCCACTTTGGTCCAGGGTTTGGCATCTTAAAAGGAGACATTCATATGGCAACAGGGGTATATAATTTGCGGTGGCTATTTGGGGTTGCAGAAATGTGCTGACCAGCTCCTTCTTTAAGTGTTGAAGAACCAGGAATAACGCATGGTCAAGAGGCGAGAGATAACTCTTTCCTTACAGGCTACACAGTAAACCTCCTCACGTTAAGCCGCCATGGAAAGCTAGCACAAAAATAAAACGAGTTTATTGATGATGGTAGGAGAGGCAAAGAAAAAAGGCGGGAGCAGGACTAATTCCTCACACACACAAAACACCCAATAAAAAAAGTCCTTCCAGTAGCACCTTAGAGACCAACTAAGTTTGTTCTTACACCCAGTGTAAGTACAAAACACCCAGTACTTGTTAGATTTCCTCTCATGTTTGACAAATGCTGAAACCTTTTTGCCCTTCAGGGTCTACAAATGTGAAAAACTTGTGTTGTTGTATTATTTTTTAATGAAAGAGGCTTATGCTTCACACAGGGCTAGAGCAACTGCTCCCCAACGACTCAGGCGCCCGCCTTTAAAGGCTTCCCCCCCCCCCCGAGGCTTGAGGTAAAAACGGGCCTTTGCCCCTCCCTCAGCGAAGACCTCGCGCGACGCCTCCTGCCGCTAATTCCCGCCTTTCTGTCCGGACTACCAATCGCCGCAAAGGCTCCTCCTCCGCCCCCCGCTCAGGAGGAGAAGGGAAGGGGGAGCCGTGATCGCGCGTCATGGACGTCACCGACGTCGTCATCCTGGTCTGACGGAGGGAAGTGGCGCGCACGCGCACTCCCACCGCACCGTTGCGCCGGCCCCGGCCGACTCTGCAATGCGCGCTCCCGGCCGCCCCATAACCAGCCGGGGAAGTGGAACGCCTTTCCCTCCCTTCACGCTCCCTCCCTCAAGGCTCCGCCAGGCCTCTCTAGGAACACCCTAGCCTCCCTCTCTTTCTGTGGTAAACCGGAAGAGGAAGCGGCGGCCGCGCCCTTTGACACACTTCTTAGCGGAGTAGGGGGAGGGGGAGGGAAAAAAGCAAAGTCGCGACGGAGGCAAGGAAGGAACCCCGGAAAGAAGGTGGGCAGATGAGGCGGCGGGGAAGGGGAGGGAGCCGAAGGCGGCATGGAAGGAAGGGCGCGCAGGTTACGCGCAGGCCGCGGTTTAATCTCCGTGCGCGCGCGCGCAGGGGGAGGCGGGGCCTCCTGGCTGCTTCCGGAGCGCGCCTTCAACCGACACCCCCCCTCAAAGCCCCGTTTGCTCTTTTTATCTTTTATTCTTCAAAAATTGCCCCATTCACGGTTCTTTCAAGAGACCGGGCGGGGGTGGGGCAGGGAGGGGGGAAAACCCCGCCGGGCGTCCTTAACAGCTGCGCGGGGATCCCCGTTTCGGTGCGCCTCCCCTATGAAGAGGGGCTCCCGCTGCTGAGGAGAAGGAGAAGCCGCGCGAGGCTTTTGCGGGACGGGCCCGGATCCGGCCCTGAAGTGGCGAAGCTGCCCTGCTTCAGGCCGCGAGTGGAGGGGGAGGCTCACGTGGCCATGTGCTCCCCGCCACCCAGCTCAAAATAAAATGATTTTTTTATATATATATTTTATATATATATTATGTATATACATATATTTTATATACACACAACACACACACACACACACACACACACACACACACAGAGTGCCTTGGCCCAGACTGGCTTGTGTCCATGTTGTAGGAACTATGGTCTTCCTTCCCTATCCTTAATTCTGCTGGAGGATCATTCTTAACTTCCTTCCACTGGAGTACCATTCATTCTATCCTTCCAATGGAAGATAGTTATTTCCTTCCTTCCAATGGTAGCTGCTCCTTCTATAGATCATTCTATCCTTCCCTCAACTGAAGGATCTTTCCTTCTGTCCTTTCACAGGAAGAACATTCTTTCCTTTCTTCCTTTCACTAGAAGATCATTCTATCCTTCCGCTGGAACAGGGGTTCCCAGTTAGCTAAGTACTGCAGGCCCTCTGTTTTTCAAAAGCTAAGCTATGGATATTTTGAAAATGTTGATGTCTCTGTGGTAGTTTTTGTTATGTGAAAGATGCCACCATACCCTCCAGCATGTCACAGCACAAAACCATGATGCATGTCTCCTGGGCTGCACTTCTGTGTGAGAGTATGGGGCCCAAAATGGGATGTCCCGGACAGTTGTCAGTTTGTGATATGGACCCCTGCCGCTGTCCACCAGTTGGGAACCACTGCACTGAAGGATCATTCCTTCCACTGGAGGATCTTTCTGTCTGTCTTAATTTCCATGGTAGGGTCATTCTGTCCATCTTCCACTGGCAGATCTTTCTTTCTTTCCACTGGTGCCTAATTCTGTTACTGAGCTCCAGCCTTCACACAGGCTGAGTGCCCTGGAAGGCCTAAAGAAAACAATCCCGCCCTCTCCCTTGCACATTAGTGTGTTGCAAATGTTATGCACAACCCTCCAAAGGGAAGGAAGCCTGTGGGACTGTGTGTGGAGAAACAGCTATGTGTGGCTTGCGTGAAGCACCCCAGACAAGGTATCTCTAGCTGTCTCCATAGTTTGCCCGAACTAGCTGTTCTTTTTCGTTGTTCAGTTGGTGAAGTTTGTGTAGAAGTTGACACAGCTTTTAGCATAAGAGACTAATATGGGCAGGAGGACAATGAAGAAAGATGCGCCTCAAGCTGGTGCTAGAAAACGATATTTTTTGTTTTTACGAAATATCTTTCACAGGTTTTCCTCAGTGGCAAAGAGTCTGTGTGTGGCATATTCTAGTGCAGAAAAGGAAGGCAACTCAAAAATATATTATACAAGTGGGGGTTCTGCAACAAAATGCTTCAATGTGTCTCCAGTTTTTAGAAGTGATCTTTGAATATATTTTTTTCCTTCCCTGCCTGTCTAGGAGCATACAGTTAAGGCAGGGGCTCCCAATCTTTTCAGACACAAGGAAAATTGAAAAACAGTCAAGGGTAAAAAAGGGTGCCCCCGATTTCCCCCCCTTTAAATTGGGATAGGCATGACCACCATATGCCATGTTGCAGATTCCAGGCTCAGCTGCTGGCTGTGAGCCCCAAGTCATACGATCAGAAAGCTATACAGTACTGCTCCATGGGGAGGGGCAGTTTCTGGTAAAAGCACAATGGGAAGTAGGTGTTTTTTTCATGAAACCTGGTGAGGGGAGTTTTTTTAACCTCATGGCATTAAATCTTCCCCATCTTAATCCCACCTTTGAGAACACAGAAGCTGATCCTCTTTCTCCACCATTTTTCTTATTAAAAAAAGCAGACAAACTGAAGCCCTCAATACTGTATTTTGTAAGGTCCTTCTTTGGTCCTTTTGTGGGTTTTAAAAACAGTTCTCCCCCCCTTTTGATTTACAAAATAATATACTAACACACATCTAAGGAGCCCCCTGGATCTGTAGGAACCACCCTTTATGTCAGGTGTTCCATTTTGACTTTCTAGCTGTCGGGCATTTGACCATCCGAGATTGGTATTAGAGGGAAGAGTTGGAAGGAAAGATTACAATACGGATACTACTGGGATGCATTTGGCGTAGTGAGTCAACAAGTTGTATGGGTCTGTTCTGTGACATAACTCCTGTCTGGAACCTCTTGTTCCCTGGGAAAAATGCATTGGATGTAGGCATCCAATATGTATTTTGTGAAAGCAACACTCTGACCTACTCTATTAAGATGTATGTGTTTTCAACTTTTATCAAACTTCAGGGTTGGACTGGGGTTGGGGAAGCACTTGGCTGATTTGAGCGATATATCACTAATATGCTTTTGGGCAGCTATCATTTTCATACCGTGAAACCAGATAATGTTACTGGCAGTAAGGAACAATGAGTGACTGTAGCAGGCCTGTTTGCTTAAATTCAAGGCTGCCCCAGTAATGTATAAAGAAGGAGTGGGGATTGTTTTTGAAAGCAAAAAGGGGATATGGGTAAGAGGAGCTGAACTGTCGGTGCTCCTGTGGCTTGCCCCCACTATTCTCCCCTTCTGGGCATTTTTCTTTCCAGTGAACTTGGTTTCAGAATCTGGAGGTGGGAGTTCAGATAATAGCTTGGGGCGGTAGGTCCCTTTTGCTTGTAATGTTCAGCCCCCGCTTTCCAATTTTATACATGCTGAGAGCTGTGTTTGAAATTCACCAGGCACATTTTGCACCTGGCTTTCAGCCACTTGCAACCAAATGAAGATGCCCGGGTGCCAGGATGGCACCTGACATCTCCACCATCTGGAGGTGCATGCCTGGGGATCCTTGGATCTGGACTGTGTGCAAGCACTAGCAACACATCCTGTAGAATTCTATCCATTACACAGTGGCACCTCTACTCATGACCACAGTCTGGTCCGGAGGCCTGTCCGGAAGTCAAAACGGGTTGCTGGGAGAGGCGCCGTTGTGCGCATGCGCAGGCTGCGATTTTTCTGCGCACGTGCGAACGGCGATCCTGCGCATGCAAACCCGCCGGTTACTTCCGTTGGGCGAAATGGGCGCGCGCAGAGGCAGACATAAGAAGAGGTTTGACTGTATTTTATCTGCACAAGGAGAATGAATTTCAAGAACTAAAAAGTTGCATTGAAAAATACCACTTTTGAGGCATCTGCTCCAAAAATGGCAACTAGGCATTGCTTTGGTGACTGTAACCCTGGTTTAAGGAGCCTTTTGGTGCTTAGCTTGTATATCTGAGTTTCTAACACTGGCTGAGAGCAGAGGTGATTGGTTTGAGCAACAGTTTATAGCATTTTGAATTAAGTTCACAGGGCAGTTTATTGCTGAAGGAATAAGTGTCTGGGAAGTTGCTCCAGAATTTTTGCATTGCTGATACAAAGAATGATACAGACTGTGAGACTAATAAAGAAGGGAAATTGTAGTCTAATTGGGTCATTCTTTTTTCTATAGCTTAACTGATGACTTCCCCCTTTTTTCCGTGGGAGTGTAAACTGAACCTCATCCAATTAATTACAATTTGACATAAACATGAATAAATTTGCCATGTTTTGGTGAGTGTTTGCGTTTCTTGCCTGCCAAGATTTTGTACCCCATAATACCTGTGGTGTGATTTATCTCACATTCAATATGAGCTGGAACTTAGCTGGAAGGGTGCCAAGTTGTTTTATTGACCACATGAGACCATGCAATTAACGATACTTGTTTCATTTGCTGCCCAAGCCTATTAATATTTACTTGGAAGTGGGCCTTGCTGAATTCAGTGGGGATTACGGTACTTTCCAAGGGAATGTGCATAGGATTGAAGCCTTAAGATTTCCACAGGACTGATATGTAGAGTCCAGATGGTAGACACCGTGCAATCTATGTTTATGGTTCTTCACAGCGTAAGCAAAAAAATACACAAGCTGAGAGGGATGAAGACCCTTGGAATTGTGGAATCTGACTATGTCCATAGCAACACTGAGCACTGAATACGCTTTAGATAGCTAAAAGAGAAGACTCATAATCTGATGGTTGTCAAAAGGGACCCATATTTAATGAATTAATTTGTTAATTGCTTTATATTGCCAAGGGCAACCTAAACAGCCAGCCAGACAACCCCCACCCCCCACAGTGATACATGAAAACCAAGAGGGAAAATAAATACCTTATTTTTCGCTCCATAAGACGCACTTTTTTCCTCCTAAAAAGTAAGGGGAAATGTCTGTGCGTCTTATGGAGCGAATGTGTGGTCCCTGGAGCTGAACTGCCCAGGGGCAAAAGCAGATCGTGCTTTTTTTAAAAAAAAGGAGAGAGAGAGAAGGGGGTGTTGAAAGGAAGCCCGCTGAGCAGCTGCTCAGCAAACATTGGGAGAGAGATAAGGGAGAGAGATTCCAGCCCCGCCCCCTTGCAGAGGGAGGCTGTTTCCCCAGCGACATGTGACTGGCTGATTAGATTATCTGTCTGGAAACTGTAGAAATGGCTTCCTGAAGCTGCAGAACTGTGAGTTAAAGCCCATAAAAACATGATTTTTTCCCTTTGCAAAGTAAGCTCAACAACTTTGAGCTGATCCTCAAAAAATGGGGCTTTTCTCCTTTGCAAAAGAAGCTGCAGAAATTTGAGCTGATCCTAAAAAAAATGGGGCTTTTCTCCTTTGCAAAAGAAGCTGCAGAAATTTGAGCTGATTCTAAAAAAAGAGGCTTTCCCCCTCTAAAAAATAGGTGCGTCTTATGGTCAGGTGCGCCTTATAGAGTGAAAAATACAGTACATTAAAAACATTACACCCGCTTTTAAAAGGACGCAGATACTTAAAAGGTCAAATACCTGGTTTATAGAGGAAAGTTTTTGCCTGGCGCCTAAAGATATATAATGATGGTGGTGCCAGGCGAGCCTCCTTGGGGGCACGGAGGCACTGCAGAAAAGACCCGTTCTTGTGTTGCCTCCCTCCAAACCTCTCGTGGAGGAGGCACACAAAGAAGGGCCTCAGATGATGATCACAGGGTTCAATTTGGTTCATATGAGGAGAGGTGGTCCTTGAGGTGTTGTGGTCATGAGCCATTTAAGGCTTTTATAGATCAAAACCTCCACTTTCAGTTGGGCTCATTACTCTGTAACCTCTGTTTGCTGTACAGTAGAAATGATGGTATTTATCTACTTTTCTGAGATACTGTTAGCATTTAAACTGCTTTGACTCTGACCCATTAAAAAAACACTTCAGTGGTTCAAGTGGCAAGATGATAAACTGTCACATTAATTCTGGGATACAGAATATATATCAATAAACCCAATCTTTGATATGTGTAATAATTATTTTGATTTTGAGAAGTTAAAAGTTGATGCTTTCAAATTAATTTAGTTTTTAAGTTGTGATTTCCCTTACAGAATACATGGCGTGCGCCTTCATTTTTTTGCCAATTAATTTTTATTAAGTCTTTAAAAAATAACAGATTAACAAATTTAACAAATCTCAGATTAACAATTTTAAAAATTACAAATTAATTTCCAATTTAATATATCCTTAGAGGTTGAATTCCTACCTGTCGTTCCATGGTGTTTTTAATTCCCGCCCTTTCCTACTGCATTATACAAAGAGATCTTCTCTATTACACAACCCAATATCATTATTATAATCTTTCTTCCATTGCTTAAACCAGTGTTTCCCAACCTAATCTAGGCAACGGCACACTTGAATCAATGAAAAAATCTCGCGGCACACCGCTCCTCCCCCACCCGGCTGCGCCGGGTCTCCTGACCCAGAGTTACCTCTGGGATCAGCTGTAGCGCGGCGTGCGCGAGGCTTCCGGTCGGGATTCTCGCGCGAGGCTGCTGTTGCTGCTGCTGCAGCAGCCAAGGGAGCAGCGCTGCCCTGGCTTCCGCTTCGCCGCCGGGCTCCAGCAGCGCCGCCGCCACGGTCCTGTGCAGCCCTGGGCTGCAGGTCCCTTTTTCCGCGGCACATCAGCTGGTGTCTCGCGGCACACTAGTGTGCCGCGGCACACCGGTTGGGAAACGCTGGCTTAAACCTCAAATAGTCCAAAAAAGAACTGCACTCTTAAAAAAGTCCCTTGTCTTGATCTTTTACTTTACTGTTTTCATATAATTTTACTTTTAAAAGCCATCTTTAATCAAAACTCTTTTTTCTCCCCCTTCGTTCCATTGCAGTTATTGCATCCTCTTTGGAACCTCTGGTTGTTAGCATGTTGGGAATCTTCCTTATTACTTTCTGAGTTAGCATCACTGCCCCCGACATTCCACCCGAAACCACAGCAAGTCCTTACATTCCAGTCATCACCAACATTCTTCTCTATAAAACTGCTTGGCTTCCTCTTAATTTTGGTAGATCAAATCCGTAAGTCCAGCCACAGTCCTTCTGGGTCAGATTCCATTTTGCATTTCTCATTCAACCAGACAACGGGTTTATGTTTACATTCCTCACTTCCTAACTCCCACCCCACAGTCTCTTAAACTGGGATTTTTCCTGTTACACTGTTCTAGCAAAGTAATTCCAATTTTTCCATTATAAAGTTGCATTGTATCCAAATGTTGTTTTGTTTTGTTTTGATGCTCCTTATTGCAACTTAATCTTGATGCTCTTTATCCTGCTGACAACAACAGGGAAGGTAGTGATTTCTCAACAGCTTTATAACTTTATGAACTATCTTCAGCTTGATTTTTTTTAAAAAAAATGTTGGGTTTTTTTTTACAGGCTATCATTAACAATGAAAGACGAATCCTACTCAGCAAACAACTTTTTACGTGAGAGATAGTGTTTGAATCCTGCTCTTCAAGTGGATGTGAAGGACAGCAAGAAGGGTAAATATTCAAAAGTGCATAGTGATTTTAGTTACGTTTATCACAGAAAGATTGAAATACTTCAAGGCATCCTTGTATAACTGAAATTTGGTATTACCTTCCATCTAGACTCTAGGATAGTCTAGGCCCAGTACTGATTTGGGGGTAGTGCCTGCAGAGACAAGCAAGAAGGGATTTTTGGCCATTCACACTAGAGACAATCTTAGTGCCTTTTAATAGGATTTGCTGCCATTTTAAAATAAGAACCAATGATAGATTCAGTCCTATAGTGATACTGTAACCATCTTTGACAAGCTATTCCCTCAACTCATGTCTCAG
The DNA here is from genome assembly GCA_034642065.1 of Darevskia nairensis. Lineage (NCBI taxonomy): Eukaryota > Metazoa > Chordata > Lepidosauria > Squamata > Lacertidae > Darevskia > Darevskia nairensis. The sequence continues at coordinate 404,558 of JAWWNI010000806.1, read as the reverse complement.
TTTGTAATTTAGTTAAGCCTGTAAATACCTTAAGGGACCCAGGTGGCGCTGTGGGTTAAACCACAGAGCCTAGGGCTTGCTGATCAGAAGGTCGGCGGTTCGAATCCCTGCGACGGGGTGAGCTCCCGTTGCTCGGTCCCAGCTCCTGCCCACCTAGCAGTTCGAAAGCATGTCAAAGTGCAAGTAGATAAATAGGAACCGCTCTGGCGGGAAGGTAAACGGCGTTTCCGTGCGCTGCTCTGGTTTGCCAGAAGCGGCTTAGTCATGCTGGCCACATGACCCGGAAGCTGTACGCCAGCTCCCTCAGCCAATAAAGCGAGATGTGCACCGCAATCCCAGCGTCGGACACGACTGGGCCTAATGGTCAGGGGTCCCTTTACTTTTATAATTATGTTTGGATGTGTGCGTGGCCTATCGGTTTTTCGTTTGTTTTCCTCGCCTTCCAAGATCTAATCCTTATGAAAACACCAATATCTCATGGCAGCAAAGGTCTTAAGAGTCTTAACAAAAAATACAGAGAGGAAGAAAGTAAGCTCATTTTCTAACTTAAAAATGCAATTTATTTTAATTTTTTAAAATAATGTTGGAGGCAATTTTAAAGTTAACCTGCAGCAATGTTCTTCATATGGCAATGTTTTACTGAGCACACATCTTGGAAGTGCCTTTGTGCGTGCTCAGCTTTTCTCTGCATTGATTTTATTTTACAGATGTTTGATCGAAATAAACAAGCTGATGAAGCCTCTGCTGCTTCAGCACAAGGTAAGACTCTTATTTAATAGGGGAAACCCACATAATCAAATCATTAGCATCTGCTTGAAATGTATCTTTACTGCATTAACAGTTATTGAAACTTGGGGATGAGGGATATTTCTTGGCAGATTTCTCTTTCTATAGATTATCTTTTCCCCACCCTTCTTCTTACAGATACAGAACGAAGAGGTAATGAAGGCTCCTTACAACAGGAGAGAGGTAGCAGGTGAGTAAGATTAACATGGAATTACATTGAAGCTGTATTCTTTATACTTTATACCAGGCATAGGCAAACTCGGCCCTCCAGATGTTTTGGGACTACAACTCCCATCTTCCCTGACCACTGGTCCTGTTAGCTAGGGATGATGGGAGTTGTAGTCCCAAAACACCTGAAGGGCTGAGTTTGCCTCTGCCTGCTTTATACATTAACTAGAACTTCCCATTTGGATTTGATAAGAAGAGTTTGGATTTGATATCCCGCTTTATCACTACCCGAAGGAGTCTCAAAGCGGCCAACATTCTCCTTTCCCTTCCTCCCCCACAACAAACCCTCTGTGAGGTGAGTGGGGCTGAGAGGCTTCAGAGAAGTGTGACTAGCCCAAGGTCACCCAGCAGCTGCATGTGGAGGAGCGGGGACGCGAACCCGGTTCACCAGATTACAAGTCTACTGCTCTTAACCACTACACCACACTGGCTCTCTTTTTGTGGTTAGTGTCACCCACCGACATACGGTCAACCACTTTCAGAACAGGATGCTAGACTAGATGGGTCATTGGCCTGATCCAGCAGGCCCTTCTTACATTCTGTTCTATTGAGTTAATGCTCAGATTTCTTATCCAGGATCTGATAAAAAAATACTAAAGTAATTACCGTATTTTTCGCTCTATAAGACGCACTTTTTTCCTCCTAAAAAGTAAGGGGAAATGTCTGTGCATCTTATGGAGCGAATGGGTGGTCCCTGGAGCTGAACTGCCCAGGGGCAAAAGCAGATCGTGCTTTTTTTTAAAAAAAGAGAGAAGGGGGTGTTGAAAGGAAGCCCACTGAGGAGCTGCTCAGCAAACGATCGGGGAGAGAGATAAGGGAGAGGGATTCCAGCCCCGCCCCTTTGCAGAGGGAGGCTGTTTCCCCAGCGACATGTGACTGGCTGATTAGATTATCTGTCTGGAAACTGTAGAAATGACTCCCTTTACTGAAGCTGCAGAACTGTGAGTTAAACCCCATAAAACAGGATTTTTTCCCTTTGCAAAGTAAGCTCAACAACTTTGAGCTGATCCTCAAAAAATGGGGCTTTTCTCCTTTGCAAAAGAAGCTGCAGAGATTTGACCTGATCCTCAAAAAATGGGGCTTTTCTCCTTTGCAAAAGAAGCTACAGAAATTTGAGCTGGTCCTAAAAAAAATGGGGCTTTAAAAACTCGGTGTGTCCTATGGTCAGGTGCACCTTATAGAGCGAAAAATACGGTAAATATTTGCACTAGCACAGTGGGACTCCCTCCCCCCCTTGGGTCCCTTACAGCATCCCCTAAACTGCTCTGGTACGTACATTCAAGGGAACCTCCAGTCGGATTTAGTGGGTGTGCGGGGAGGAGGAGAGGAGGAGAAAATTGCACTGATGGAACTTTTTCCTTAGCGCTACATTGAAAGCAACCCAAAGTGTGTGTGGGTGGGGCCAACTTGAAACAGCCCCATTTGACCTGGATGCTCAGAGGCCATGGAACGGTAGCTGACTGTTACTGGCGGCGGGGGGGGGGGGGAGAGAGAGAGAAATAAAAGCAGAAAACTGGGTGGGAGTGGGAAATGGGACGGAGTGTCATGGAAGAAGGTATGTCCGGCTGCCTCGCTGGAATACTGAACAGGAGCTCTCCATACTGCAACATTTTGTTGCAGGTTCTGCCTGTATTTTATAGTAATGCATTTGGAGTATGGGGAGGCCGAGAGAGACAGCGCTGTTTAAATGGGAATAGGGAGCAGGATGGGGAAAAATATTTGATATAATTATTTTTCTTTGCATGCATATTCCATGACTGCTTTTGCAGTCTGCAAAAATAAAAATAAAAATAAAAAAATGGATGATTGTATGCAGTCAACAGTGAATTGTTCTTGCACTGCTTGGAAGCTTTTCCCCCTCCCTGACTGAAATTTCGCTGTTCTGCATTTGTTACAGTTCTGACTCAAATCTACTTTCTTGACACTTCTATCCTAGGAAAGAATGCAGGATTTGCTTAAGCTACTTTCATTAACAATCCTCTTAGTTGGAAGCGTCTTAATGGCCTGTGATGTTGACCAGCATTGATAAATGATTTTTATGAATTAATTTTAAGAGCCCATCTCTTTGGGTCTCTGAAATCCCTGACAAGTGCTGTATATGAATAATGTAGTATAGCAGCAAAGCATCTCGATATGTTGCCAGTTCATAACAATCTGAAAAATGTGTATGTTCTTCAGAGTCGTTAGTAAGAAGTCCTAAGTGCTTTCTACCTCCCCCATGGTCGAAATGAGGTTTAGGAATGCTTGCTCAATACAATAACATGTTTTAACCATTTCAAAAGTGTAATGATTCTGAACCATTACTTCTTCACTCATCTAATAAAGGGATGAATATTTCTTGGATCAGAAAAATTTATATACATAAGAGGCGAGGCCATACTGAATTTTATTTACGTGTGGTTAATTTTGAGTGTGGAAAAAGTAACATGAATGTTGTTTTAATAGCAGCTCTCATCAGGGTAGGAGTCTAACTTCTCTCTCCCTCTGAAAACAGCTGGTTATATGAAAATTTCTATTTTTCATTTTAAGCACGCAAGTACCAGAGCTGGCTGGGCCTGGACTACCTGTCATACAGAACAGGCAAGGCTATTGCAACTGTTGCCATGTACACTACAGTAATCTTGAACAGGTAAGGACTTAACTCCAACTGCCATTATTGGAACCTTAGTTTTCCATTATCTGTCACAGGGCTTGATCAGCTGTTAGTTTACTCGATTGGATCTAAAAGTCCTATATAATAAAGTGCCTGTGTCCCTGCGTCCAACTTTCCGTGTGTCACGGAAGTGCGGTACTGCGCATGTCACTCACGGACGCAGGGATTGGAGTGTAGAGACCAAACAAGGCCAATAGGCGATGGCGGTTACGCCTCTTCCTGCCCACCCCCGCAGCTCCGAGCCCCCGCCCCCGCCTTTACTGCTTGCAAAGCGCGGGGGAAGCGGCGCAAAGCGCCGCTCCCGCTGCCGCCTTTACTGGAGGCTCCTGCCGCCGCCTTTACTGCTGCTACTGGAAGGAATTGACCCGGGAGCCCCCGAGCCGCCTCCCCCCGGGGCCAGAGAGCCTCCTCCGGGGTCGAGTGCGGCCGGTAGCGCCGCCGCGGCCTCATGGCCGAGGGAAGGGGCAGCTCCGGGTGAAGGGAGGGAGGAAGGAGGTGGCGGCGCCGGCGCGGCGTCCCTGAGGGGGAGAAGGAGGCGGCGGCGGTGACCGAGGGAGGTGCGGCTGGTGGAGGGGGGAGGCGGGCTGAGCCAGGCCGCCTGCCTCGGCGGGAGGCCGGCCACCCTCTCAGCCCTCGCGTGGGTATCTAGCGCCCGTTTTTAACGGGCTAAATTCACTAGTTTAAAAATAAAGGATGGGAACATTGTTTGACACAGCCAGTTTCATTTTTAATCTTCAGCTTGAAGGTGTTTGCACTAAAAAAAATGTTTAGGTAATAGATCTGTAAACAGTGGCTCACTCCCACATTCACTGCAACTTAAGAAAAGCATGTTTGTGAAAACGAGTAGAGTTCAATATGCGCAACCCATCCCTCCGGCAAGTCCCACTCTTCCTCATCTTCCTTAGCGCTATCACCTATTTCTCACTGCTATCAGTACAATCCTTGGGCTGGGCTTAAGCTGTTGAGAGAAGTTGCACTCCACTGTACAGGATACCATGGAAGAAGATACTCATGTGGCTAGTGGAACATTTAGGCAGGGAAAACCTGTGCCTTGGAAGCTGGGGGTAGAGAGGTTAAATACATTTGAGAAGTGGAAAAACTTCCTTAAACCATAGGAGGGAAATTCCATTGGCCTAAAGGATAGGGATGCAGAACCTCCCCCTGCTGCTTCTCCAGTCCCCATTCAATTGTCTTTCTATTACCATTCTTGAGGACAAGCAGTGAAGTAAAAGTAAAAGTAAGTGAGCTAGCAGGCTCAGATTACAACAGTACATTCCATAGCAGGAAGTAAACAAAACATACTTTCTCACAGTACTGTGTGAGAGATAATAGCTAAACCATTGCAGTCACGCAGCTTTCGCCACTTGACTTGGACATAACTCATAACACGGACTATATTTTTTTTGGGGGGGGGAATGATGCAAGAGCACCACGAGCCCCGGTGGCTGCTTACCTGTGTCTTGCGAGCGGTAGGGGCTGGTGGCGGCGGTGGAGGGACCATGAGCGGCCCGCGAAAGGGCTCTGGAGAGGGCCGCTTAAAATGGCAGCCGCTCGAGCGCTGCTGCTGCTGCTGGCGCCAACAAAGCCCAGCCCCCTTCCTCCTCTAGGCAGGGCGGGGAGAAGCTAGGAGGAGGAGGCGCCGCCGTGTGAGGGAGAGGGAGATCCACGCGGCGATTCCCGGACCATCCGTGGGCCGGATCCAGAAGGCAATTGGGCCTGATCCGGCCTGCGGGCCTTAGTTTGCCAACCCATGTTCTAGTGTTTGGTTGGGAGGGGGAAAGGAGAGATGGGTATCTCTGTGGCATCTTTATCCCAAGTGTTCAACTGGCATCTTTTTCTGTTCATCTTTTGGGGAGCTACCCTTGATCTTGTGTATTGTAATGAAAACAGTTGTTAAGTTTTGATAGCTGATGAATATAAAGCATCTTCTTATTCCCTCGTTCAGCACGTGTACAGTACCCAGCACAGGCACTTTGCCACTTACTGCAGGAATCGTATGGGCACAACTAGCCTGATGGAGCGTTTCCTGCAAGATGTTTTGCGGCATCATCCCTATAGATACCATGATAACAGGTAAAATACCCAGGGTTTTTTTTTTCTTGTCTATATGCAAGGTTGTGTGTTAAACTTCTTAAATTATTGAATTTGCAGCAGCTTTGACCCTCTGGAGAAGGAACTTTACCTGGAGACCCTCACTTCATACAAAACATGTATTTGGCTTAATGGGTTGTTTCATATATCTGCACTAATTACAGAGCTTTTAAATTTAATTGGTACAATAAATCAGCATGATTCTATGGTTGTGCAATCGTCGCATGATACAAGTCACGCAGCAAACCACATCCATGGAAGCATTTGTGCAAAAGGGCTTTCCCCTCTCCTCCCTCCACCCTATCCCCCAATTTGACTTAGAGGGAGTCGGACTCAGAAAAACCCTTCAGAACAGCACAGGGGGGGGGGGGAACGGGAACATTCTGTCTGGTAGGGTGCAATGCTTGCACAGACAGAATGCTTGTAATAGCATGAGATTGAATTCTACTCAGAGAGATGTTGTGTGCAAATTTGGCTCCAGATCCCCGCATTTATTTTCTGGGGTCTTTCAGTTTCTCTGGATGATGTTATTTCAAATGATACCTGGAAGGAATATCTTGGCAGAGAGAGTTGAACGTCCAGATCAAAGCCAGCAAAGGTATAATGTAGGAATTTTGCTGTGAGAAGTGACGAGGGACCGAATATTAATTCTGATTCTGTTTTGGAACACTGAATTGTGAAAATTTTGATGAATTGATGAGAATGCAAAAATTAATTATGGGTGTGTGATGGAAGCGCACAATGGCTGCAGTTTGGCGTCACACTAAACCATAGTTCAGTGTAATACAAGCTGGAACAAGCTGCGGTGAGCCTTGGTCTCCCATCTCCCCCTTGCGTGGTTAAGGAGGAGGAGTTTGGAAGCATTGGCATCTGCTTTTGCTTAACCACAATTTTTCATGTTACCTATGATTTGTTTGAAACAAATCAGCTTGGAACCATAATTACGGAGGCATTTACTTAACTGGGTGGGGGAACTGCACAAACCTGAGGCTCACTGCAACTCATCCCTGTTAGTTCATGTAATTTCACCAGTATAAATGGAGCAGCAACAGACACCCAGAAAAGTGAAGGAAATGCATAGGTCTCTCTATCTTATTTGTATCTGTCTTTCCCCCAAGGAGTATCTTTTCTGCCTGGGGCCCGAGTGGGGATCATGAGCCCCAAACCCAGTGTTCTCTGCTGAGTCCTATCAGGATTCCCCGTCAATCAGCTGGCACAAAATGTGCCTTGTGGGCTGCATTTAGCACAGTAGGGCACCAGTTGTGCAGGCCCTGAAGCGGAGCCCAAACAAAGCTATCCCATCTTTTTGAGGGATGCTATATTGAAAACAGGGTTAAACCACAGAGCCTAGGGCTTGCCGTTCAGAAGGTCGGCGGTTCGAATCCCCGCGACGGGGTGAGCTCCCATTGCTTGGTCCCAGCTCCTACCAACCTAGCAGTTTGAAAGCACGCCAAAGTGCAAGTAGATAAATAGGTACCACTCCGGCGGGAAGGTAAACGGCGTTTCTGTGCGCTGCTCTGGTTCGCCAGAAGCGGCTTAGTCATGCTGGCCACATGACCCGGAAGCTGTACGCCGGCTCCCTTGGCCAATAAAGCGAGATGAGCGTCGCAACCCCAGAGTCGTCCGTGACTGGACCTAAATGGTCAGGGGTCCCTTTACCTTTATATTGTAAACACTGGGCTATATCCAGTGAGGGTCTTCCAATCCCCCAGAGCTGCTTCTGAGGGCATGCAGGGGGCAGGAAAGGAAGAGGAATTTCCATTGTGCGCAATGAAGTATCTTCCCCCGGCAGAGCTGCAGTGATGGACCCGGCCCTGGGTTTCGGTGCTTTCATTTTCCTTCTTTCCTTTTTTATTTTCAAAGTATGTCAAGAGCAAAATCCCATCTGGGCATCAGCTATGAGGTCACCATTGGAACTTCTTAATAATAAACTCCTGGAGTGAAATAAACACCTGACTATTCTGGGTTAGCTATAATCACATCACTCACATGTGGCAGCCACGAGCCAGGGAATAGGTCGTTCTAATGAGTGCAGACTAAAATAGTATTTTGCTCTGGTACCTGATATATTATTTATAAAAGTTAGCGTAGAAGGTTTTATTACTTGGTGTTTCATCCATCATACTTTTATGTTATGTGCTGTATCGATGGTAGGGAGGATATTTCTGAAGACTGCTGTTTCATGCTGCTGCTATTTCCTTTCTGAACAGACAGCGCATCAATTCTTAGACTGCAGGATGCTACCAGAACATAAGGAATGTTCTTTGGTGTCTGTTAAGAAGCTAGTATTTCATTCGCTGATATGGTTTATCAAAGACTTGAAATTAAAAGATACAAAGCATCAAAATGTCCAGGACAAAACCAGCTTTTCTGCCAGAACGCAATTCGGAGCAGCTGCCATGCATCTAAACCTTCCATTCCACTTAGATGGTTAGTGGCTGCTGTGAATGCTCCCACACACTCGTAGGAATGCGTTTTGTTTTGCGCCTTTGTTCATTTTTCGGCTTGAGGGGCGTTTGAATTTTTAACACATCTCCCCTTTGCTGTGTTGATTTTAATGGAATTTCAGCATCTTGCAAGGCTAATTTGATTCTAGCTAGTATTAGAACAATATGGGGACAAGAAAGCTGCTGTAAAAGCTTCTTTCAGGGCAATCTGAATATAAACTCAGACATATAAAATGCACACAAGAGCATAATTCGTGCAAAGACGAGCCTTTGATCAACCATTAGTGCAGGCATAGGCAACCTTGGCTCTCCAGATGTTTTGGGACTACAATTCCCATCATCCCTGACCACTGGCCCTGTTAGCTAGGGATCATGGGAGTTGTAGTTCCAAAACATCTAGAGATCCAAGGTTGCCTATGCCTGCATTAGTGCAAAGCAACACTGGTGGTTAACTGCCTGCATCCATGGTCAGAAACATCTGGCCTTCATTCAGGCAAACTGTTCCTGTATGAAGGAAAATATCGACCCTTTGTTTAAGTAGGATTTCCCCTTTCAGATCTTTTGACATTTGAATGCAACCATGGACCTGTGTACCTAGTCATTGAATGGGGGCACAGTTAGTAATCAGCTGAGAATCTCATTAAAAAATTATCCCACATCACTGCAAATATTGGCTGCAATGACAAGAACACTTTGGTTTAGTTTACAGAAAGGGCACGGACGAGGGGTGAGAAGAATTTATCTACACAGCTGTGGATTAGGCTTATGCAGGTTTTGCAGACACAGTGGCTTGGATTCTAATTTTTCATTCTGTAAACAGAGGCTCCTTCTGTTCATGGAATAAGAAAATTAGGATCCTAACCAGTGGCTGTACAATAAGATATACACACAGTACAGGAATATTCATGTTTTTGTCACAGGAAGATTATTCATAATAGAATTCATGCTGTCTTAGGTGTCTAATGCAGTCCATGCCTGTGTACAAACTGATACTGGGTATAGTTTATTTATATTCTTGTTGATAACACTTTAAAAAAACCTGTCTTTCTTTAAATTAAAACCTATCAAAGTAGCATTTCTAATTCTACAATGTAAAGATGTATATGCATTGCTTCTGTGCTCTGGTGCTCATGGGCAGCCGTTAGCTGCAATATTACATTAAGCTTTCCTGCCTCAAAGAGTGTCTGCTATAACAAAGGCTGCCCAGATGAAGGCTCATATTCTTTCTTTTATTTTTATTGTCCCAACATATCCTTCCCCAGCGCTCCAGTAGCTCAGAAGAGTGTTAATCATTGTGGCAGAGAGTCTTGGCACTAGTAGTAGTTCTGGGAACAGTGCTGCAGTCTTTCCTATGCAGCAGAATGTCAGCGCTTCCCTCACCATTGTACAGTAACATTAATGGGCTTTAAATAAAATATTATCGTCCATGAAATTCAAAGTTCAAACCTGTAAGTTATGGGGCAGTTAATAAGGAGTGTTATTGTTGGTGGTCCAATTTGACTTGCAGCTGAAGTGCTGGTTGTACTGATAGGAGTGTTGTTGTTGTTCAGTCGTTCAGTCGTGTCCGACTCTTCGTGACTCCATGGACCAGAGCACGCCAGGCACGCCTATCCCTCACTGCCTCTCGCAGTTTGGCCAAACTCATGTTAGTAGCTTCGAGAACACTGTCCAACCATCTCATCCTCTGTCGTCCCCTTCTCCTTGTGCCCTCAACCTTTCCCAACATCAGGGTCTTTTCTAGGGAGTCTTCTCTTCTCATGAGGTGGCCAAAGTACTGGAGCCTCAACTTCAGGATCTGTCCTTCTAGTGAGCATTCAGGGCTGATTTCCTTAAGAATGGATAGGTTTGATCAAGAGTCTCCTCCAGCACCATAATTCGAAAGCATCAATTCTTCGGCGATCAGCCTTCTTTATGGTCCAGCTCTCACTTCCGTACATTACTACTGGGAAGACCATAGCTTTAACTATACGGACCTTTGTCGGCAAGGTGATGTCTTTGCTTTTTAAGATGCTGTCTAGGTTTGTCATTGCTTTTCTCCCAAGTAGCAGGCGTCTTTTAATTTCGTGACTGCTGTCACCATCTGCAGTGATCATGGAACCCAAGAAAGTGAAATCTCTCACTGACTCAATTTCTTCCCCTTCTATTTGCCAGGAGGTGGTGGGACCAGTGGCCATGATCTATCTGACCATATTCAGATAAGAGTAGTTTCTGTTTTATTAACTCCTGGGGCTCTTAATCCCATAGCTGCAAACCCCAGTTTTGTGTTAAGTGTATTTACAACGTTGACGTGGGTTTTCTTCTCCCTTCCCCAGACCGACTTACGACGACATACCAATCGGCAGCTCCCAACCTCTTCCCAGGAGTGAGCCTCTTTTGCCAGTGGAAGTGCTGGAGAAGGAAGGTGCCATTAGCATGGGAGAAGAACCAAGCACCGACAGTGCATTCACTGCAGAGTCAGGCTGCTTTACTTCCCAGAGATCACACGAGGAACTGAAGGAGCCAGTCACACTTCTCCAAGCGCTAGAAGAAAGGGGACAAGGGACAAGCCAAGGAACCTCGCAGCAAACCATAGACATCTCTAGCAGTACCAGAAATCATGTTGCGGCAGATGGAACGCCAACTGAAAGTAGTAGCCATAAAACCCCACTTGCAGCAGTGAACCCCTTACCCTGTCCATCATTCATTAGCCACTCACCGCCCCCTCCAACGCTTGAAAAAATGACGACGCATTCAGTAATGTCGGATTTGGCTTCACAGAACAGGTGTGAGCAAAGTAAGAGCATATGCGATCAAGATGGATTACTGCCTCCAAATTTGAGCCCCGTTTTGCAGTCTCCCCAGTCAAGAACTGTTTCACATTCAGAAGAGAGTCCTGTATGTAATCAAGGCAACTCTTTAATCTCAGGTCAGGTTTTTTAAAACAAGGTGGCTTACAGGCTCAGGATGAAACTCAGATCTCCGACTTCTGTCTCGGGGGCACTAGCAACCCTGTGGGTACCGGTAACTCGCTGAGTTTTCAAGCAGCTTCCCAGTTTTCAGGGGGGGAAGAAAACCAGTTGGGCAGAAGCGCAGAAACTTCTGCAGATGAAATCCTTGACGATGTCATTTTGAGATACTGCTCTGAAAAGCCTCCCAAAGAGTTGCCTCACAGAGACGAAGAGACTAACCCATGTGTAAATATCCTGTCGCTTCTGGACCACAACAGTGTTCATGGATCAGATGTAAGCTTTGATTGTGATGCAAATGCTCAGTCAGGAGCCCACCTGGCTGAGGCAGCTGTTAAAAATCTAGAATTGCTCAAAGAGGTTCAAGTCAATTTACAAGATGAGAAGTATGGCTCCCAGCTCAGTTCCATTCTTCAAAATAACTCTGTGCAGCAGACAACAGAAGCAGAAGCAGATGTGTCCGTTCGTCATAAAGAACCAGTTCTTCCAGCTTTGCCCCATGTGCCTCCTTCCTTTGTAGGAAAGACGTGGTCCCAGATCATGTACGAAGATGATATGAAAATTGAAGCCCTTGTGCGGGATTTCAGGGAAGGTCGCTTCCGCTGCCACTTTAATTCCAAGTCCTTGGCTGACGGTGCAACGACAAGGAAGAAGAAGGAAGAAGAAGAAGGGAAAATCGGTGCAATTGCAGCTGAGGAATTGGAGGCTGTGTCGGATAAAGGGCTTCCGGAATTTGGCTCTGGCTTCAGCAACTCTCCTGCTGCCTCAGAAGCACAACACATTCCAGAAACAGTAAGGAAGCCTCAAAAAAGGACTTGGCGCCTTGCCTCAAGATGCCAAGTAGTCAAGGTTAGCCACGGCACACAAACTAGCTTGCTGAACTATCCCATAGTGAAACAAAAAACCATTAGAAGGGACCATGAGCAGCCAGATCAGAAAGGTTACTTTGTGTGGTCAGAGAATGAGAGGACACCCACCATGAAAACTAGGCTCTGTGCCCTCAAGCTTCCTGAATCTTACACCAAAATCCTGAACCCTTTACAGCCCCAAACCACGGTCTATGTTCTTTCCTGTCCAGAGATGAAACCGTCTAGGAGCAAAGCTGAAGGCACTCCCAAAACGAGAAGATGCTACAACTCCACAGATAGTAAGGACTCCATAAGGTACAAATACAAACAGACTGCTATTAAGTATTATGACCCACTGACGAACCGAGTTTTAAAAACTCCTCCCAGAAGTGTAGCTGGGGAAAAGGCAAAGAAGGCGTCACATGTCCGGCAGCTGTTCAGGAGTCTCAGCGTTGATGCAAACGGGAAGAAGCGAGCCGATACGCAGTATGAATGCATAGCACCAAAGTCCTTCAATTCGCCAGATTTCAATGGTTCGTCAACACCTCTCGTGTTGGATCCAGTTAAGGAGAAAGATAAGAACTCAAGTCATAAGACGGATGACTCTTCTGTTTCCCCGGAGAAGTCTGAGTGTCTGGTATGTAGCAGTTCAGAGAAATCCTATAAGCACCTAGTTCTTTCACCACTGAACTCTCACCGATCCCAGCGGGAGAGTGACTTTAGGTTAACTCCCTTCAATAGGAAGGAAGTTCAACCTCCTTTGGCATCGCGTGTGGCTGGCTGTCTGGAAAGAGGCAATCCAAAGACATTGTGGCAGAGGAGAAAGGACAATAGTCGAGAGCCAGGGTTTTCAAAAAAAGCTGCAGGACTAGCCATGGTAAGGCGTAGCCTCATTCGGAGAGGGATCAGGAAACAGCCACCCAGGACTACAACTCAGGCAAAGGAGGGGAGGATGAGAAAGATTTATTGTGCTGCAAAATCCTCTGGCTTGTCCATTTCCAGGCATCAAACAAAGAAAGCTACTGTAGCAAAGCACCTTAAGAAAGAAAAACTTGATGCTAAAAAGCTAAAGGCGACAAGCAAACCCAAGAGGACATTTTTGAATAACGCAGCTATTGTGGGCGTGGACATTTCTGAAGAGAGGCAGGGAACCACTCAAGGGCTTCTTCCAAAGTAAAAAAAATAAAATGAGGGAAGGTACTGGAGGCAAGAATCTGCTTTGCACTGTGAAGTGATTGTTTCCCAAACCACACCGACATGGATGTTGAGTTTCCCTACTAAGAGGCACTCAAGAACAGGCCGAAGAGGTGGGAAGTGGGAGGGCTTTTCAGAAATCTTCTGCCGCGCCAGAGCTAGAAACTGAACAAGTTCACGGTCCGCCAATAAGCCAACGTACCTACAAACTGTTCACGTTGCTGCTCTGTGGGCATGCTGCACATTGCACTGTTCTATTATGTAAAAGTTAAAAAAAAATGTGTATTTGTTTGTTTGAAAGCACTAAAAGGTCCTGTTTAATAGGCTCCCTTGCATCTTTGCCACAGCAGAGAAATACTGAACTTTAGTTGTACATTGTTCTACCTGAAGGAAATGTAGTACACTAAGTTTCGGAAGTGAATACATTTGCCTTGTACATAAGATTCAGCTTTTCATACCTAGCTGACGAGAAACCCACCAAAACTTTACTCCACAATGGCTTGCGTCCCTTGAGCAGAAGACATCCCTTGCATGTGAGGATCACCAGTCCTCCCCCCCCCTTCCTTGTCTACAGCTCTACACAGGCACCCTGCTGCTCTGGAGGATCCCTAAACATCTGAAGTCAGTTTGGGGGGGAAACTGCGGTTGGGGAATTGGACACCCTCACAACGTTAGCAGAAGTGCCTTCAGCTTGTAATGTGTAGTCTTTGGATCCAAGCCAATAGCTATGATCAAAAAATTAAATGGAATTCTATTTCAGTGTAATCTGTGCCAAGCAATATAATACAGGAAAAAATCAGTAGGACCTGCATACTTCAAAGCAAATTCCCGTTGTTTTCAGTGGGGCTTATTCTCAGGTAAGTATGCATGTAGGATTTTGCTGTATTGGACTAGGCACACTTTCCTCAGGAGTAATTCCCACCGAACCCAACGGGACTTGCTTCTGAGTAAGCATGCAATGGATTACACTGTAAATTATGGGAAGAAGTATAAGCCTAGTACAAGGTTTGCGAAATTGCTCCCTAACCCCCATTGTGTTGGTTTTGTCTCTGCTGATGTGCACGTCGGGGACCATTGTTCTAGAAGGGTGCTGGTGCTGAGAAAAGAAATGTCTTTATGTAATATTTCATGCTGTTCCCCCTCCCCACCGCCACCCCTTTGAAAGCAGGTGAATCTACAACGGCTTCCCAGGGCCACACAGAACCGTTCATCCAGAATGCTGCACACAGGCAATAGTTCTGTCCCCTCGTTGAAATTAAAACTACACAGGAATTTTAGAATGGAATAGATTTAGTATGCCTGGTTTCTCTTGTCACCCCACAGCATAGCTGTGAAAATATTGGGAAGGGATTGAAATAAAGCTACTGCAGACAAAAGTTCTGAAAGATCCTACTTCACGTTTTAAGTCAAAACAGATCTACAAATACTGGTTTAAGAAGCAACGTAGGTTTGCCTAAGAAAATCATGGATAGGGATTTTTGTTTGGCTTTTAATTCATTTAAAAGCTTTTTAAAAAAGTGCATATCCCCGGAGATAGAGAGTTAAATCCAATAGTGTCCTTCCGCCTGTGGGACAGACAGAATTGATGAAACAGATTCCCCCCCCAGATCTGCTTAGGTGTGCTGCAGAAATTTGTCCCAGAAGGTTGGTGGATATTCCAGAGCAGGGGGGTGTATGTGTGAATGTGTTGCTTGGGAGGAGCAGAGGAAGGCAAAGCCTCACACGGCATTGAATACTGCTCTTAGGCTATTATGGTTATGCAAAACATTTTTTTTTATTAGCTTTCCTTACCTACATATGACCCACCTGGATTTCTTTAAGTCGAAAAGTCTGTTTTCTGAGAAGAGACTTTCCAAGCGGGAATTGACATGAGACTGAATGTTGATGCCGTCTTCGCCATCCCTGGCTGTTAGGACATTGTTTCCATGTGAACTACAGCACCCTGTTCAGTATTAGTGCCTCAGTCATTTGATAATTCTGACTAACAGATAAGTAATTTTTAAAACAAAAGTTCTTTCACTGATAATTTTTATAACAAAGTTACTTTATAAATAAAAAAGCTTATAATGCAAAGGTTTCTTTTTCAAAGTCAAGTTGATGTGTTAAACCAAATTTTACGGCTATCACTTACAAATTTCAAGTTAGCCTACCGGTAGTTTTATTGATAAGAGTGTCCTTTCTACCTAATGTGCCAATTTGGTTTTTTTTTTTTAAACAAAATGATGTATGATTACTGGTATACATAGTTCTGTTTGTTCATAACATTTTATTAACTTTTTGTTTCTCATGTATTGGCATGATTTTGACTATCACTAAAGAGTTCCACATATTCGTAAGTTGTGCTCTTCTACAGCACTCATTTTTCCTCACAACCTCAAGCAAGATGCACAGGGCAAAGTTTATCTAACTTTTAAAACTTTTGAATATTTGCATGACTCTCCTTTGTAAATAGGGTCTTCAACCAGAGCGATTTTTTTTAAAAAAGAAAATGGCTATATTTAAGAAATTTTTTTCCAGTAATGATATATTTTTTCTTTAAAAACAGAATGAAGATTAACATCTTATTTTTTGTAAGGTAAAGGGCTTAGAGTGCAAGTCTTGGGAAAGCTGTTCAATGTTTAAAAACATCTACGGTTTTTACATGTGTATCTGCCTCCCCATGTCTGTTAAAATATCTCTATGCTTGATGTACATGAAAGTTGGGGAGACCATGACATTTTGATTATGGATTCATTTTATCCATTAAGTGGCTTTTATGTGTATGTGTTTAACTTATTATTATCCAGCCTAGGCACATGGAGTAGAGCAAACTCAACAATTTGAATAGATCGGCCAGACTCCAAAGAGTGCTGGACATACTGCCTAAGCATTTTCTCTTGGATATACCTATTTTCAGTTCTAAAAGTGAACGCAGTTTTCAGTTCAAGTTCCGATGAGGACTGCCAGGTTTCAGGTTTCGAGATGTGAAAGCTTTATGCACTTCCTTAGGTTTGCCAGGAGAAAAATCTCAGGTTGAAAGCTCTGGATGAAAAAAGCAAGCTGTTTTCTTCTTGGCTTATGGCATTTTGCTGTTCGCTCTCCCCATCCCACACCTGTGACAGGTCCACCTGGCTCATCCACCAGACACGTCCCTTCCCTTACCAGGTGCCGTTCCCTTTCCAAACCCAACCCAATGCCAGATCTGCCAGGCCCTACATCTCTGGACCCGAGTCTCAGAAGATCAGGCAATGTACCGTGAGACTGCAGGTCTTCCTGCTGGCAGCAGCTTTGGGAGGCCTTGAAGTGAATGCTGTGAGATGAAAATGGAAGACAGCTGGCTCAGGAGTCTTAGTGGGCATGCAAAAGCATCCCTTTGCATATTGGCCATAAAAATTAAATGAGCAACGTTTTTTAAACGGGGAGGGAAGCTGCTAAGGAAACGTGTGTGCGATAAATATTTTATCACCGCTTCCAGAGAAATTGTGTTAAATGTCAGAATCCAGGTTTTAAGCGGAATCCCTAGGAAGTTTGGGTAGAATTATTAAGCGTGAAAAACTTGCTTCCCCGAAGCACTGCCACCAGTTCCAAGACCCACCCTGGCTGTAATGGCTTTCCAGATTTCGCTGTCTTTACAGTAAACGTTCCCCTATGCTATGTATAATTTATTTGGGAAAAGGCTATGGTAGTCAAATCTTGTCTGGTGATATCTTTGTACTCAAGTCTGCAGAGAGAGCCTTGAATGTTTCAGGTCACTTGCCACTGAGACAAATGTGGGAGCAAAATAAAAACCTGCAGGGGTAATAGAAATACTGGTACACTTCCAAAATAAGTGCAGTAGATGGCAGATCCAGAGAGGTGAAACTCCACATTTGTTGCAGTAACGTCATGATTCTCATGCTGTGCTACCAGAGTTGCAGCAAGAGAGCTTTCAGGCAGATTTAATAGGCAATTACTGCAGATCTCTGGATACAACCAGCTCCCCACCCCAGCATATTTGAAAAACAAATATTTATGAGAGCTGAGAAATCCATGCTTCCTCCAACCTTTAAATAAAGGTTCCCTCTTCCTTTCCAGTGCTACTTTAATGTACTTCTGTCTAAATTTGCCTCTTGTGTTCACTATTAAAAGTGTTAAGACTTTTTTCCTCCCGGGCAGGTTAAACCTTTATTTTGAATTTTGGTGCAAAAGATTTCTCGAACAAAGTACACTTAGCAGTATTTCCAGTCTTCGCTAAATTTCGCTGTACTGAGCACAGGAGTTGGAGCTCAGTCCTTTCCTGCTAGGGATTTCTGTTGTTTATTGCAGAGAACCCATCTGTGCACATATACCTAGATGTTTGGCACTTTCAACTCGGGTACTTTGGTACCAAACTTTAAACGAGGATAGCGAAATATATTTTGGGTTGAGGGTCCCAAGCTGTGAAACTTGTTTAGTTTCTCATATTTCAACATGTGCTCTTTGACTGCAATCACCTATAACAATGAGACAGAGAAGAAGGATAAAACCTTACTTTCAGGATCTTCAATGTCACAATTAAAAGCAACTTTATGGGATCATTAGGAGACTTTTTGTCACTGCTCCAATAAACAGGACCGTCTAAACAACTAATTGTTCCAAACTGTAATATGATTGCTAACTTTTGAATGCTAGTTGATAAAAGATAGGCTGGATATTTAAAAGTACCTAATTCGTAGGGTAAGCTGAACTTCACATTTTATATGAAAAGTTGGTTTGCTGCAAGTCATACATTTGTCTCACTGATAAGCAAGCAAGCATATGCAGAATCAGGTTATTATTTCTCCTTTACTTGTAATAGTTTACTGTTCTTGTTCATTTCTTTCACAAAATCTGGAAGAAAAATCATTTTTCTTTGAATAAAATAAAGATCAAAGTTGGTATTGTGTAGTTGGTTTTATGTTTTATTTTAAAAATCCCAGAAATGTGTTGTATATTTCCTGTTGTTGCTACCTGTTTGGCAGAAATCCATGTCATTTATTTAAGCTTTGTTTAGAATAGTGCCTACCTTAGAACAAGTTGTTCCATGGGGGACATAGGTCAATTCCCCTCCCATTACAACTGCATAATACCCATGGAATGGTAGCAGTTCTTGTAAGAAGCTAACACGGGGAAATATAGACAAATTTCTAGCTCTTTCAAATGATCCCCACTCACCCATTTGGGCTAGATGCTAGGAAATCAGTTTATTCTGTAAGTACTCACAAGAGGCCTTCAGCTATCAGGGACAGCTTTGGAGGGGCCTGCTACTAATGTAAACCAAAAAAAAAAATCTTTGGGCAGGATTGACATTATGAAATTGTTGTCTAGTCGTTTAGTCGTGTCCAACTCTTCGTGACCCCTTGGACCAGAGCACGCCAGGCACTCCTGTCTTCCACTGCCTCCCGCAGTTTGGTCAGACTCATGTTGGTAGCTTTGAGAACACTGTCCAACCATCTCGTCCTCTGTCGTCCCCTTCTTGTTGTGCCCTCCATCTTTCCCAACATCAGGGTCTTTTCCAGGGAGTCTTCTCTTCTCATGAGGTGGCCAAGTATTGGAGCCTCAGCTTCAGGATCTGTCCTTCCAGTGAGCACTCAGGGCTGATTTCCTTCAGAATGAAATTATGAAATAGGAAAGTTTTAAAATATTTGGATGCCCCGTTATTTGACTTGCGTTCTGTCAAATAGAACTGAATCACTAACAAATTTCTGCAAGCTGAACTGCAAGGCCTTTCTTGATGTGCGCATCCTCCCCTCAACTTTGTTATAGCTAGAAACATGTCCCTGTGAGAGACCTCTGTAGTAATTTCCTGCCACAGAACAATTGCCTTGTGTATCAAGGTAGAATATGCTGTTTGGAATGGGGGAAAGGTGAATCGATATCATGAGCAGGTTGGCGTAAATCTTCCAAAATGGCTGTAGGTGGCCCTCCTCTAGTGCATCTGATGGGCTTCTAAAGGGTGAGGAGAGCATTGCCTGAGATAAGGTTTGGTACCATTTTGGTTTCTTTCTTGCCCTCAGGCAATCGTGGGACGTATAAAGCCCAGCGATGCCTTTAACTGTGTTCTGATGGTGTTTCCCCATGAAAATAAGCTGCAAGAAGCTCCCAGTTTGGGTGCAGAAATGGAATGGGGAGGGGGCTGCTTCACCCTTTCTCTTCCAGCCAAAAATCATAGCCAAGTTGCTTCCCCATCTACTGGGGGGCAAATATGGCTACATGCATCCCACCACCCTGTAGAGAAGCAGCAGGGAAGGTTCTTTGAGCAGAACAACGCTGCGAGGAGGGTGTTAAGCAGCCCCTTTTGCCACCCTTTGCTTAAACGTGCAGCCTCCCAAAGCTGCTTTTCATTCTAAAAAAAACACGATTGAGTTGTTGTTCATGCTCACTTCAGCTGAGGTGACTAGCTCCTGGCGAGATCCTGATGGGGTGGGGTGGCCACATGAGTAACAGGAGGGACTTGTCTTGGAGAGACTGATTTTTGCACTGAAGGACGAGGGATGTGTACAATGCATCACTAGGCCAGGGGTCCCCAAACTAAGGCCCGGGGGCCGGATGCGGCCTCAGGGGCTCGTTTATCGGGCCCCTGGAGACCCCCGTCACCCGCTGCCGCCGCCCGCTCTTACTGACGCGGCACAGCTGCCCATCTCCGGGTCGATGCGGCACCGGAAATAGCGTTCGCGCATGCACAAAACATCATTTCCAGGTCCGCGGAGGGTGCTGCGCATGCGCAAAAGCTATTTCCGGTGCTGCGCTGTGCTGGAAAAAGTGAGTGCGCGCATGTATGGGCGCGCGCTCTGCCGCGCGATCGTCGCCGGAGGAACCGGTCAGCTGTGCGGTGAGTCTGGGGACCCCTGCCCTAGGCCAACCCCAACCTCTCTCACCACCAAAGGAACACAAGCGAACAGCAGAGAACCTGCACAAGCAACGCTGACATCAAACCCTACATATATTAAGTAAAATAGAAACATCGTCACCCGACCCCCCCACCCATCCCCCCCCCGTCCACCTCTTTCCCCCTTTTCTTCCCAATGTCTCAACAAATGAAACTGATTTGTAAAAATGTTACATGGGGAAAAATACGAAAGAGACACTGCACACACTTTTGTAAATCAAGAAAATCTTTAATAAAAATACATTTAAAAAACAAAGCATAGCAGAAAACAAAATCTTAGGACAGAGAAACAGTATCGAGTCAGAGAACACTAACCCCCCTTGACATTTTGATTTTCTGTGTGCATGAAATTCCTATGTCTTAAATTAAATCATGTGAGTCTGAAGTAGTGCAACCAGAAAAAAATAAAAATGGCAGGATGGAAGATTTAGGGACTCCTCCTTTTGCACCATTTGAGCACTTCGGGGGCTCCCATATGTTATTAGGGAAGGAACTGTCTGAGCTGAAGATATTCACCCACCAGCCATGATGGTCAGACATGGCAGAGCATATTTCAAGGGGGGGAGGAAGTGGGTTTCAATCAGCCCCATAATTAGACTTTGTGTCTTTTCTGTAGCTTTTTTTTTTTTTAAGTCACTTTTTGTATAACCTGCCCATTTTCAACGTGTGCCTGCGTCTCTTAACTGCAGGCTGCATATCATCTTGTTCCAGAACACGGCCCTTTCTGAGCTCCTGCCAGAACCGTGTGCTTTTTTGTTTTGTTTTATGGAGTCTGCAGTCAGGATAACATTGCCGCCAAAGTCAGCATATCTTACCCCTCTCTCCACTGTAATTAGTTAATGTTCACAGCCACCTTGAGGACATAAAGGACTTTTTAAGTGCTGAGGAGTGCTGGGATTCCCAAATCGCCTTTGCGCTTCGTTTGCTTTATCACCCCCAGAATTTAAACCACAATATTATTAGTATTGTGCACATAAATGATGACACAGAAGGTGATTTCTGACATCCTGCTTAGCTCTGGAGTGAAGCATGCTATTTTTAGAAGGCTTCCTTGCTAGTTTTGATAGAGTGCGTTGAATGCTACTGCCCCCCACCCCACTGCCTTTTAAATGCTACTCTCCTTATTTTTCTTCTTCTAAACAGTAACTGTCCCTGCCTAATGCTCTTCTGAGGGCGATGGCATTAAGGAGTCTTCTCCCTTACTAATGGGAGACAAGTCTGTGAGCAGAGGAATTTAAAGAGACAGGCAGCTGTGAAGGAGAAATACAGTGGTACATCAGGTTAAATACGCTTCAGGTTACAGACTCTGCTAACCCAGAAATATCACCTCGGGTTAAGAACTTTGCTTCAGGGTGAGAACAGAAATTGTGCTCTGGCGGCGCATTAGCTAAAGTGGTGCTTCAGGTTAAGAACAGTTTCAGGTTAAGAACGGATCTCCGGAACGAACGGATCTCCGGAACGAATTAAGTACGTAACCAGAGGTACCACTGTACTTGCAAAAGAGAAAAGGCAAGAAATCCCCAAGGGAATGCAGGACCAAAACATTGTTCTTATTTTATCTGTAAGCTGCCTTGAGTCCCTGTCAGAAGAAAAGGCAGGGTATAAATATTATAATAATAATAATAATAATAATAATAATAATAATAATAATATAATTGTTTTTGGGTTTTTAGGAATAACTCTCCAAAAATAAAGCACACAGATGTGAGTGTTGATGACTCCTACATCTCTTCCCAGGCCACCCCAAGACATGCTGCCTCTTGAGTTGGGTAGGCCATGCCACCTCTTCCTGTCTCCTCCTCCATCTCCATCATCTCATCTGGCTGCTTTCTCACCATGGCAATGAAGGCTTTCCATTCCTCACTGCTGACTAGTTCAATTTTTTTAAAAAAGATCAGATGCTACCTTGGCACAGGAATTTGCAACGGCGTTGTACTTCTGTAGCTGCCCATAACAACACAGTTGGCTGCCGTTAAGTGAATGAATACTGTGAGCGCCATTGGTTGGCAACAGAATGACCTGAGCTCATCTTCCATAGCCAGCAGTGCTGGATTGGCCTACTCGGATTCATAATTCTCCAAGAAGAGTTTGCTAGTTAATATATAGTGATACTATAGTGGCAGGATTGCCGGCAGTCTTCCATTTACCCAGTTAGTCCAGAAGCCTCCAGAATTTTTTTGGATGCATATCAAGAATCAAAGAGTGTGATGGTGGGAATACAGGGGAGCACAGCTCCAGGACTATCTCCCCCCCCCCCCAAGACCAGGAATAACAATGTCGTCTGCCAGAGAGTCCAGGTAATTGATGGTGATTGATGGACTCTCTGTGCTCTGGCAAGAGAATGAGGTGATAACAAAGCTTTCACCTTTGACAATTGAGACATAACTACCATCGAAAAAGTCGGAGAATAAGGCAGCTTGCCATTATGTGGCTTCATCGGCACTATAGGTTTATGGCAGTAGGGTGTGTTGCATTTTTCAACTTTC
This sequence comes from Darevskia nairensis, assembly GCA_034642065.1. NCBI lineage: Eukaryota > Metazoa > Chordata > Lepidosauria > Squamata > Lacertidae > Darevskia > Darevskia nairensis. The sequence goes on along the minus strand of JAWWNI010000806.1, from coordinate 382,015 downwards.
AAATTCCAAAAATGAGGGGTGCTGAAAAGGTTTTTTTTTTTTTTAAGGCCCTTCACTGAAGAAAGATGGAAAAATTAAGTTTCACTCCCTAAAAAGACACACCTTATAACAGGGCTGGATCATCCCATTTTAAACAGTCATGGCTTTTCTCAAAAAATCCTGGGAACTGTTGTTTGTTAAGGGCACTGAGAGTTGTAGGGAGACCTCTTTTCCTTCCATGGCCATGGATTTCCCACAGTGGTGTCTGGTTGAGGCTGGCAGGGTGGAAGGTCGACCAACACAACTGTTTTTTTGTGAAGGGCCACTGAATGCAATTATCACTATCTGCCGTTTTCTGCATTTCCTTTCCTACCAATTTCACAATTTACTTCCCCCACATCTGCCAGCTCTGTACCCAAGTGCATCTGATGAAGTGAAGTATAGCAGACTGTAGCCCACAAAAGCTTACATCGAGCAAATCAAAATAAAAAATAAAAAAATTCCTTCCAGTAGCACCTTAGAGACCAACTAAGTTTGTTCTTGGTATGAGCTTTCGTGTGCATGCACATTTCTTCAGATACACGAAAGCTCATACCAAGAACAAACTTAGTTGGTCTCTAAGGTGCTACTGGAAGGAATTTTTTTTTTTATTTGTTTTGACTATGGCAGACCAACACGGCTACCTAACTGTAAATCGAGCAAATGTGTTTGTTTGTCTTTAAGGATGCGGGTGGCGCTGTGGGTTAAACCACAGAGCCTAGGGCTTGCCGACCAGATGGTCGGCGGTTCGAATCCCCGCGACAGAGTGAGCTCCTGATGCTCAGTCCCTGCTCCTGCCAACCTAGCAGTTCGAAAGCACGTCACAGTGCAAGTAGATAAATAGGTACCGCTGCAGCGGGAAGGTAAACGGCGTTTCCGTGTGCTGCTCTGGTTCGCCAGAAGCGGCTTTGTCATGAGCGCCGCAACCCCAGAGTCGGTCACGACTGGACCTAATGGTCAGGGGTCCCTTTACCTTTACCTTTAAGGTGCCACACGAGCCTTTGTTCTTCTTGCCGTGGTTACCCTTCCCCCTTCGATATTGTTCTGAGCAGTATACCAATGGCAATTGTGGAAGGCAAGACATCCCTGTGGCTTTTAATTTCTTTTTCAACAGAAATGAACTGCTGGGTCTGTGTACAAAAGGAGATAAACAGAGGTGTGCCCCCTAATTGCCGCTGTGCAAGAGGGTCCCCCAAGTCCCCCCCCCTTACCCATGAAGTAAATCAAGTTCCTTTTCTAGAGAGCCTATAGGCTATGCCAGCAATTTAACTGTTTTCTTCATTAAACACAGCCCAGACTGGTAGACTAATCTGCCCTATAAATAAGCAGGCTCTTTAAAAATAAATGCCACTGTACTCCATTTAGTACTGTCAGATCACTTTGTTCAATTATTTATCGCTCTTTTTATCATCTGCAGGAGAATTTTTATAGAAAAGGGAACAGGATCTCTTATTCACTGGTTATTTATAAAACGCATCAGTTTGAAGGATTTCTGCCCCTGACAGGGCTACCAAAGGCTGGCAGAGCAACTAGCGACACTCTGGATTTTTAATGGAGTCTCGGAAATGAGAAGTGGGAATTAAAAAGAAGCAGAGCACTCCAGCCACCTCCTCTGTACGGCGTCGCTCAGTGTGGTGCATTCCTCCTTGTTACCAGTGTGTGTCTCAGATCACCGCCTGGGTAGACATCTTTGAAATCCGTCACAGGGCTGGACCTACTTGGAACTCTCTTGTAAGAAGAAAAGATTCTCACGACATGGAGGAAAGCAACCCTGGTCCATGAAGAAAGGGGGGAAATGGAGAGGAAAGAATGGGAACAGTGGATGAGCAAAGGATTTGCTGGATAGGGATAAATCTTCATTTTCTTCACGTTGAATGAGCATTTGCCTGGGGTGAGGGCAAAAGAAGAAAAGCTAGTTATTTTTTCTCTGAACCTCCACATTCTGCCCAGGCTGTTCCCCAGCTCTCCCCACCCCCATGCCCGGCTTGAGCATTTTTGATCACAACCCTTGCCCAGGGCCGGCTCTGAAGTGAGGCAAAGTGAGGCAGCTGCCTTAGGCGGCAAATTCTGAGGGGTGGAAAGTGGCTAGAAAGATGTGTCATGTGGTCTGCCCTGCAGCCCTTAAGTTAGCGTGCTGCTCTAAGATGGCTGGCATACCAGTGAGGCGATCTGAGGCAACCCACCCCAGGTGGCATGCTTCTCCCACCCAACCTGAGCGAGGGCCCAGATCTGTGGGTGGGGGCCTCTTGCATTGGTGGGGCCTCTTGCCTCAGGTGCCAAAAGGTACCAGGCTGGCCCTGCCCTTGCCTGTCTGGACAGAGAGGTATGTGTGAAAATTTCTGGCTCTTGTGTGGCTTCAGTGCAGCGTACCCTGTTGTGTATTGATTCAAAGTGTTATCATATCTGTATTACTATTGTCTGTAATCACAGTAGGGTAAAGTAACTGCATTCCTGTCCCAGAAGGAACAGTTACTATCGGTGCATTCAAGTTGCTGTATTTGGATCCTCAGTCTTATTGGTTCCCACCAAAAAGCAGCTGTGTGATTGCTTGAGATTGTTCCCTCCAAAATGTATCTTTTCCTAGCCAGTCCTCTGTCCCTATAAATGTAGCTTCCCTACCCTCAGTTCCCTCAGTCTTGTTTTGACTGAATAAATAATTGCTACATGAAGAAGCTGTCTCCTGCCTGCTATGTCAGAGAGCTGAAATCACTTGCTGGAATCATTAACCCCACGCTACAACATACCCTACAAAGGTTGGAATAATATCCTTTGTTTTCCGCCTCTTTTGCCTTGCGTCCCCAGGAAGAGTGTATGCTCCCTTTCTCCTCTGCAGTCCTGGGAGACGAGGAGGGCAGCTGCCACCCACCAGCCAATGACAGAAGCCAGAGCATGTTTTCCTTCTGGAGTCCCCCTTTGCTTCTTCTCCAATTTGAGCACATCACGAAGGGGACGTTTAAATAATCGATTAAGGTTCCATCTCGCTGTCATTACTTATGCAGGAAGTCCTGATGCAAACTGCCTCCTTCCAGGACTGTCAACCCCTAAAGACCTTTGCTTAACAATAAATCCTATTGATTCCACAGGCAAAATAACACCAAGGTGTGCGGAAATGGATCTCTTAAGAGGTCGGTCCACAACCAATGGAGATGAAGTGCTTGGATTTATGCTGATTCAGGGATGGGACTGGGCAGGGATGGTGGAAAGCACATGCCAGCTTCTAGCAAGGGACCCCCTTTGCCTGCCTCTCCGGAAGAACACCGCGGTAAGCCTAGCCCCTTCTGTTTGGGCCAGGGAAGGAGCAACTGCCCCAAGGTCTTCTCTCCTCTTCTCTCCTGCTTTGATCAGGTGATTTAAAAATATTTATAACTTGCCCTTCATCAATACAGACACCAGGGCAGGGTACCGTCCATAAAAGAAGCTCAGCCCACCAAACCACAAAACAATCAACAATATATACTAGAATACGCCATCAAACTAATGCAGTGGTTAAGGACAACAGAGCAAGCCATTCCTTCTGCTATTGTTATTGGTTAGATTGCGGGCACTGCAGGGATTGCTTTTTTCTTTCTTTTTATAGCTGTACAGCACCATGACCATTTTGGCTGCTATATAAGTATTTAAACAATTGCAGTGGTGAAAGGGAATGCTCCTTACAGAGGCTTTGTGCTCGATCAAACAACAGGGAAGGGGGAGTTGCAACCATTCTGGCACCGCTGCTTGCAAGCTCTGGACCTCTGGATTCTCATGTCATAACAATGGACCAAGAGGAAAGGTGAGAGTTGAGGCGAGAAGCCAGCAGTGTGAAATAGTCCAGTCTGTCAATTTTGGTTTCTCTTCGTTTCCTTCCCGACCCTCCAAGCTTAAATTCAGTACTCCACATTTCCACACCGGTTTGCAATTCCTTTTTTAAAACAGGTCCTCACAAGAATTCACCAACATTTTAGGGAGACTCTCATTAATATATGCATTTTTGCATGCAGTATTCTCAATATATGCATTTTTGCAAAGTGTGTGTGCATCATTGTGGGTTATTTTCAGTTTTATGCACAATTTACCCCACTATATGCATTTTTGTACACATAGAATCATAGAATCGTAGAGTTGGAAGAGACCACAAGGGCCATCCAGTCCAACCCCCTGCCAAGCAGGAAACACCATCAAAGCATTCCTGACAGGTGGCTGTCAAGCCTCTGCTTAAAGACCTCCAAAGAAGGAGACTCCACCACACTCCTTGGCAGCAAATTCCACTGTCGAACAGCTCTTACTGTCAAGAAATTCTTCCTAATGTTTAGGTGGAATCTTCTTTCTTGTAGTTTGAATCCATTGCTCCATGTCCGCTTCTCTGGAGCAGCAGAAAACAACCTTTCTCCCTCCTCTATATGACATCCTTTTATATATTTGAACATTGCTATCATATCACCCCTTAACCTTCTCTTCTCCAGGCTAAACATACCCAGCTCCCTAAGCCGTTCCTCATCGTTTCCAGGCCTTTGACCATTTTGGTTGCCCTCCTCTGGACACGTTCCAGCTTGTCCGTATCCTTCTTGAACTGTGGTGCCCAGAACTGGACACAGTATTCCAGGTGAGGTCTGACCAGAGCGGAATACAGTGGTACTATTACTTCCCTTGATCTAGATGCTATACTCCTATTGATGCAGCCCAGAATTGCATTGGCTTTTTTAGCTGCTGCATCACACTGTTGACTCATGTCAAGTTTGTGGTCTACCAAGACTCCTAGATCCTTTTCACATGTACTGCTCTCAAGCCAGGTGTCACCCATCCTATATTTGTGCCTTTCATTTTTTTTGCCCAAGTGTAGTACTTTACATTTCTCCCTGTTAAAATTCATCCTGTTCATACACATACACATGTAAAATTCATACACATTACAGTGGAACCTCTACTTACAACCATAATCCGTCTTTCTGGTCTATGACCGTAATAAAGACTTTCATTCATTCATTCATTCAACCATAATCCGTTCCGGAGGTCCGGTCATAACTAGAAACATACATAAGTAGAGGCGCACTTTTCCATAGAAAGTAATGGAAAAGTGAATTGATCCATTCTAGACGATGAAAAACACCCCCTAAAACAGCAATTTAACACGGATTTTACTGTCTAACGAGACCATAGATCCATAAAATGAATGAAATATTCAATGTACTGTACTATAAAATAAATAAGACAGTATTGTAGATGAAAAAAAATAACATTTTTTTTTTACATGCACTGAAGGTGGGTGGGCTTACCTGGCTACAAGCTGGGGGTGGGGCAAGGGTCAGTAAAGAGCTGATTCACTTTGGCCAGGGTCATGTTTTTTTCTTGCCAGGCCAGGTTCTTCTCTGGACTTCCTCAGGTTAGTTCCTCGGCGGGGTTGGGGGCTGCAGTGTGCCTCTTGCAGGTGGCGTCTCTTCCACAGCTTTGGGGGTGGGATTGGTGGGCCTTCTCCCCGGCAGCAGAGGCCTCAGCGCTGCTCCAGAGCCGACCAGGCAAGCTCCAGGCTGCTGGCAAGGCATCTGTTCGTGACTAGAGGAAAGTTCATAAGTCAAAGCACCTACTGAAGGTTGCAACTGGAATCATACATAAGTAGAACCGTACATAAGTCGAGGTTCCACTGTACTTGGCTGGGGAACTGCACTGCAAATTTCAGGTAAGTGCATATTTCGAATTCCTGTTACCTTTTGTTTGGCAAATGGGCAAAGCTGCATTTTCCTGAAAAACCTATGCCTTGCGTGCTTTGACACCTCATTCAGATCTCTGCGACGGCTGTCCATAAGTCTCCAAACAACCCAGTCAATTTGTTGCTTTTAATAGACTTTCATGATACGCAAGATCATAGTATTCTAATTACTGCCTCTTATCATTTTGTTTGTCTCTTTTTAAATTGCTGCCACTAAAATGAGGGTTCCCTAATTACCGCAGAGCTTCTGACCGCTGCATTATGGTTTAATCTGCACCGAGGTTTCAAGCTGTCCATGAATGTGGTCTGATGGGAGGAGCTTGTCTAATTGGAAAGGAAAAGCAAGATGTCGAATATAAAACTACAGATTGTGCACCCAAGCTTCGACACTGAGCAGTATTCACTTTGGCCACAGCTCAAGTTGTGGTTCCAGTTAGAGGAAACATGCCAATAACTTTTTGCTGATAAATGCCTATTCATTTCAATGGAGAAGGTAACCCACGTGTTATACAAGCTCTAGAAACAGAACTATTCCTCGCCTGCTCCCCGCATCCCAATTGCAGGCAGGAGTGCTCCGTGTCCACCTGATGACGAGGGATCACCGAGGCAATGGGCTTTCCCCAACCCAAAATCACGAGTGAGGCGGCAGACATTAGATAGCGCACAGGAAGTTATGCAAGAATGCTCTCTCTCGTCAACTCAAATGGCATAGCCGGAAAAGTTCTAATAATTCTTGGTAGCTTCATGGTTGGAAGCCAAATCCATGTACCTGAAGTTTTAAACAGTTTGCCCTGATCTGATTAATAAATGAACTCCTCTTGGCTATTGTTCATACCCTGTCCATTATGTGGGATGTTCAGCCAAGTCTCATACTCTTTTCATGAGAAGGCAGAAAATTATTTAATGTAGTTTTCAATGTGAGTACTTCCTATGTGCTATGTCCTCCAGGACTTTTTGGCAGTTAAGGTACTTTCATTGTGCAATCCATCTCCTTTGTTGAGTTTATACCTTTCTGTTTTGGTTGGGATTGTTGCACTTATTTTTATACTTGTGTTTTACCTGTTTGTTTGTTTGTTTGTTTGTTTGTTTGTTTGTTTTAATAAATCTGCATTGTATCCAACGAAGTTGTTATGCCTGTGCAAGGACTTCCGCTTGTGCAGGAGAACTTCCTTTCCCTCTCATCTCCCCCCAACCACTGTGGAGCAGGGTTGAGGAAACCCCAAGAGCAGATTTGAGCGGCATCTGGGGAGGAGGGGAAGGTCTGCCCTGGAACTGGAAGTCATTATACAGGCAGGACAACTTTGTCGGATGCACTTCTTAAAACTATTTTCGCCAGAGGGAAAGGGGATTCCTTAGGGATAGCAGTGCAAAAGGCCTGATCCTGACTGGGACCTGCGGTGGCTGCTATGTAGCCTTTAAAAAACAACAACCGCATATACAGCTCCAAACTGCATGTTCAATGTCATCTGCTGATTGGTTCTGTTTTGGCCTCTCTGGCAATGCCATTTGAGAGGCAGGGCAAACAACGAAAAGCAGAGCCTGAGACCTGGGCAAGAGTCTGTAAAGTATACTCTGCAAGAGGGGTGAGGAAGGTTTACAAGTGGAGGGGGCCACATCCTAGCGACGTCGGCCTGCAGACCTAAGTTCTTAAATGGGGATTGCAGGTTGAGTCAACCTCTCCCCAGTACTAGAGACATTGGATTACATGCGTAGGATTCCATGATAAAGAAGCAGTGGCGACTTACCCCATTGTCTGAGCAAATAAAACCTGCAGATTTTGTAGCTGCTGGGAGGAGCTTACTCAGCTAGCACTCTCTATTTTTGAACTGAGTGTGCACACTGGATTTACAACATCCAGATGAATCATAGAATCATAGAGTTGGAAGAGACCACAAGGGCCATCCAGTCCAACCCCCTGCCAAGCAGGAAACACCATCAAAGCATTCCTGACAGGTGGCTGTCAAGCCTCAGCTTAAAGACCTCCAAAGAAGGAGACTCCACCACCCTCCTTGGCAGCAAATTCCACTGTCGAACAGCTCTTACTGTCAAGAAATTCTTCCTAATGTTTAGGTGGAATCTTCTTTCTTGTAGTTTGAATCCATTGCTCCGTGTCCGCTTCTCTGGAGCAGCAGAAAACAACCTTTCTCCCTCCTCTATATGACATCCTTTTATATATTTGAACATGGCTATCATATCACCCCTTAACCTTCTCTTCTCCAGGCTAAACATACCCAGCTCCCTAAGCCGTTCCTCATAAGGCATCGTTTCCAGGCCTTTGACCATTTTGGTTGCCCTCCTCTGGACACGTTCCAGCTTGTCAGTATCCTTCTTGAACTGTGGTGCCCAGAACTGGACACAGTATTCCAGGTGAGGTCTGACCAGGTCTGACCAGATGAGCGTTTCTCCTTTTTGTTTTGCTCCACTATACCCCCTGCTCCGGGTAACATCGTGCCCAATGAAGAGTTTGGAGAATTCAAAAGCGGGCCATATTTTTGCAGTTTTGGGTTGGAATTGCCCAGGAGTGGAACACAAGCCTGCTTTGACATTTCTCCCTCGGCTTTGATCTTCTTGCAGAGGAAGGTGCTGCAAATGGAACACCCTGTACAAGAGCAAAGCCCTTTCTCCACCCAGCTGCTCCTCGCTAAACAGCTGGTGCACAGGAGCAGGGTGCGGAGAGCCAGATGAACCTGTCTGCGGGTGGCATCCGGCTCCCTACCCCTGCTCTGCAACCACATGGTTTCTCTTTTTGCAAATCCATCCTCACACACACCGAGGATGAAGTTATCCAATGGATAGGTCACGCATTAATTCACATGGCACTGCTCCAAGCAGTCACGTAAGCAGGGATCTGGGTAAAAAGGAGTTATATCTGCATGCTGGAAAGGCATCCGTTCTGCTCCCAAGTTCAACTCATCTTTGTGCCGGGGGTGTTGGGAATAAACCCACTTCTCCAACACACTCCGGTGGGTTCACCCTGTGCACTGGATGTAATGGTTGCGAAACAGTGGTGGGCTTTGAAATTTCAGTGACGCCGAAAATCGGAGCGCTCCCCTGCCCCTTGCCTTCCGTTCTAAGTCATTGTTGCAGTGCCCCCTTGATTTGGCACCCAGTGCAGGCAAACTGGTCACGTTCCCCTAAATCTGCCTCTGTTGCCAAGAGGTCACCTCCATGTACAGAACCAAATGAATAGGCATCCCAAAATTCATGTGGGGTCTGTATGGGTTAGGATCTACGTGTGTAGGCTCTTATGCAAACATGGTGTCCTTTGTGCAGAAATCATTGTCAGGGTGTGGGGGTGTGGGTATGCTGGAAAAGGGCGGGTTGGCAAGTGTGGCCGCTGATCCTTTTTCAGTGCATCCGTCCAAATGTGACAGTGGAAACCACATATTTGGAAACATAGTGAATGCAGATAAACAATAGCTTTTGATAACTCTGATCATCTTTCAATTACGGGATTTTTGGACTCAGCTACACTCAGTCAGTTATATCGTTATAACTCCGTTGTAAAAATGTGACATCAGATGGCGCTGTAGAGCAAAAAAACTTTATGCAATTTTACATAGGGTTTTTTTCTTTTGTTATAACAATCTAATTTATTACTTATTTATAGCATGGTTCCCCCCCCCATGTGCATAGATCTAGCCCTTGTCTCCTCCTGAGATTCTGAATATACTAACACAGAGAGGGATGTTTGACTGGGAGACCAAATTCCTTTGGGAGGAAGGATGGGAGATAAATTTATTAAACAAACAAGATAGGCCATGCACATACTCATACATGCACGGGGAACACATGGATGCTCACTCTGGCACACTACTTGCTCTCCTGTGCACAGCATGCGCCCTGTTCTTATACTCACAGTTTCTCCCTTTCAGCAAGGGAGAAGAACAAGAGAAGAAGACTCTGTTCCTTTCTTCAAGGTGGGTGAAAGGAGAATAGGAAGCAAAAAGGGCTGGGCTGGATCTGATGGGAGTGATAGTCCCAAACATCTGGAGGGCACCAGGTTGGCAAAGGCTGGTCTACACAAATGGGGTTAGGAGCTGCTCAATTTGACAACAGGATATGGATAACAGCAGGGGACAGGCTGCATCTGACCGAGTGCCACGCACATATCTTATCTTCTGATGAGTTAGTAATTTGCGATCTGCTGAACAAGAAATGCTAGGGGAGCATGTTGTTCTTGGCGAAAGCGAAAGCAGAACATCTCGGACGACTGTGCAGGTGGCCAAGGCTCATGTAACTGTTCTGCAGCGCCAGGGTTGAAAAGGAGAGGTGGGAAATTAGCTTTGCTTTCTCGCCCATAGGCAGGCCCTTGCAGAGCCAGGCAGAGGCCCGGGCCAGGTAGATAATGTGGCCCCTTTTTTTTTTACCCTGGGGATCTCCGATAAGTAAGTATATAAATAATTTTCACAAAAGTTATGCTGACAAATAATTTTATTTCAAGGCTTGAACCATATCTGCATATAAAGACAAAATGGAAAATATAGATATACAATAGTGCTTTCTAAAAATACATAGGGAAAAGGGTTGTTTTAAGTATTTACATTTAAAAATGCTTTCCTAGCTTTCTTTTCTGCGAATTCTTGAATTACGCAGGAAAAATCAAGCAACTTCGCCTAATCGTGGTTTATGTTTATCATTGCTAAACCATTTAGGCTTTCTTGAGCCATTGTTGATCGAAAGAAAGACTTAATTCGTTTTAATATATTGAAACTTCTCTCATTGGAGGCCACTGTAGCTGGTAATGATAAGAAAATGTGTAATCCTCGGGTGTAAGTAATATTCCTGGCCTAGTCAACAAAATTTTAAACAAATGGCCACATCTTCATCAATTTTTTATCATTTTCAAAAAAAAATTAGCGATAAGAAAGCCAACACACTTATCTTTAAGTTACGCGTGACTTAACTTTTTGGCAAACAAGATTTCAAACAAAAACTCACCAACTTTTAACAGCATGAAAAACATGGTCCACCATCACAAACACTTGACTTGACTAAGACCTTACTTGCTTACCGAGGGCATATTCACAATCCCTCATCTCTCCAACACAACCAGAGGGCGCTATTAGCAGGTTGAAACGCACCACTCTCCCGCCCTTCGTGTTTTCTGGGGTTTTTTTTTCTGATTTTTTACATTCACCTCAGGTGAGTGATTGTGAATATGCTGACCGAGGCCCCCTTTGGAATCGGAGGCCCAGGCCAAGTGGCCCATATGGCCCACCCTCTGTCTGGGCCTGCCCATAGGGTTTGGTTAGAGCCGGTTTACAGGCCGAGGATGTGTAGCCAGAATACGTTAAGCTTTTTCTGAAGCAGCGTAAGAGCAAGTGTCCACAGCTAGATTCCACCCCTCCCAAAAAACACACCCAGGATTATGTAATATTACTAGGGACTGTAATCCTGCTCACTCCATTCTCCAACCTCCTGCCATTTTCCGCACATTAACCCCATAGACTGAGCTTTCTGTTCCCACCCCATGTTCCAAACCCATTTCTGAAGCTACCTCTCTCTTCTATTCAGCAGCCCTGCTTTGCACCCCCGTTTCAACTTCACCCCAATGTCCCCATCCTATTGTGCAACCCCCACTGGCACACAAACTTCTGCCATTGTTTTAAAACACCACTTTTTGCCTCTCGGCATACCTCCACCCCCACTTGGCTCAAACCTCTGCCACTGCTTTAAACCACCCCTTTCCCCCTCTCGGGGTGTCTCCCTTCCCATTTCTATGCCATGGCTACTGCTGTTGCACAACCCTCCTTCACGTTTTCTCCCCTCTCCCCACCCTGACTTCATGCAAATCCAGGATTGTGATAAAGCACTACAAATCCCCCAGCAGGGCTGTGCAGTGACATTCTTACATCTTTAGAGAGATTATCCTTCCTTTAGTTATAGGTTAGTAGAAATTGCCTCTTCTCCTCGTCTAGCTGAGCAAGTCTTAGGTAGCACAAGAAAATTGCTGCCGTTGCAACTGAAGTCGTCAGACAGATAGAGCACGAAGCGGCAGCTCAGAAACTTCCTCCACTTCCATGGGGTATATTTATCACAGGAAGGAAGCAGAAAAAGAAAGCACTATGCAGCACAAAACAAGGTCGATGGACAAGTGCAGGTAAGGATAGCGTTTCTGAGGCTATTTATATAACACCAATTATATTAGAACCATTGATCAGGTTCCTAGGTCTATGGGTTACATTTCTTCTGCTAAACCAGGCATAGGCAAACTCGGCCCTCCAGATGTTTTGGGACTACAACTCCCATCATCCCTGGCCACTGGTCCTGTTAGCTAGAGATCATGGAAGTTTTGGTCCCAAAACATCTGGAGGGCTGAGTTTGCCTATGCCTGTGCTAAACCTCCTGGTTTAAGACCCCTCACTGTGGGAACCTCAATGTATACATTGGCAGTATATGTGATGTAACACACCTGAGACATAAGAACAAGATCTACTATATATTTTGGGAAATGGTTTGTCTGTCTGTTTGCTTGTTCTGTTACGTGTTTGGATGCCTCTTGAGAGATCATCAACAGACTTGGCGTGAGGGCTGTGGGAATGTTTGGGAACGTGGATGGAGATTTATAATTTAATATATCTCATCCTAACTTGTGCCAACAAGTTCAACTAGCAGAGTACATTCCCTTTTAAAATACACACAGCGGAAGTTGCTTTGATTCGCTAGAATCAGCTTAATCTAGTTTCCTGGTTTGTCACTATATTTCCCCTTAGTCCCTCTTAAATAAGACACAACACACGTCTTCTATAAAAAGATATAAAAGGTTTACTCACACATATCCAGCTCAAGACAAATCCCAAAGAAGGCAGGCTTGTTCTTAGTAAAGATATTTACAATAGGAATCTCTCCATGTGGGAGAGAAGTCCATTAGGCCGCAGTTGGCTGAAAGCCAACTGAACATCCTTCCAGACGAGAGGCAAGAGAGGTAAGAGAGAGAATGGCTACTGACCTGTGGGTTTTGTTCATACCTTCCCAGGTGAAGCCACTCCCATATCTAGTTGCAAGAGGAAATTGTCTCAATCCATGTGACCAGGAAGTTGTGGCTGGAGGACTGAGGCAATCTCCACTATCTGCTCTAGCATTGTTGTACTTGACTGCTCTAGTGTTTACATCCCACAAACCCCTTCTCAGGCAAATACAACATACAAAACATAAACAACTTTATTCAACCACCCAGAGTCCCAGCTTGACACGTAGATTCTGGAAACTCTCTTTTGGCAAGGGTTTTGTCAAGATGTCGGCAGTCATCTCTTTGGTGCAGCAATAAGACAGTTCCACAAGTCCATCTTGCACCATCTGGCGTATATAGTGGTACCTGACCCCAATGTGTTTGGTTCTGGCTAGGAACTTTTCACTCTGCGTCAGCTTCAGGCAACTTTGATTGTCCTCTAGCAGGCTGACAGGTTCCTTTCTCACCAGTCCAAAGTCTTTGATGAGTTCATCAAGCCATGCAATTTCTCTGCATGCTTCTGCAGCAGCAACATATTCAGACTCTGTTGAAGACAAAGCTACACAACTCTGTTTATAACTTCCCCACACAACAGGTCCACCCCCAAACATAAAAACATGACCACTTGTGGATTTATAGTCAGCATTATCCCCGGCCCAATCTGCATCAGTGTACCCAACCAACTTAGGGTCTCTGACGGCTGGCAACTTTAATTTACAATTTACTGTACCCTTCAGGTATCTAACCACCCTTTTCAGCCCCGCTAAATCATGCTCAGTGGGAGAATTCACTTTTCTGCTCAGAATCCCCACAGCATTAGCTAAGTCAGGTCTACATGTGGTAACTAAATACAAAAGTTTACCAATTACCGACCTATATTGACTGTTATCTGGCAACAGCTTCGAATCCTGCTGATTCTTCAAGAAGTCTGTAGCCATGGGCGTTGCAACCGGGTGTGCGTCTTGCATCTGCAAATACTCAATCAGTTCATGAATCTTTTGCTTCTGGTTGAGAAGAAATGAGCCGTCTTCTTCTTTTTCCACTTGGATTCCTAGGTAGTACCTGACATCTCCAAGCTCTTTTACTTGTACCTCCTTGCTGAGGTGTTTTACTATTTGTGTATAGTCTCTATTATTTGCAGTAGCAATAATCAAGTCATCTACAAAAGCCAATATGTATGAATATTGTCCATTACTTGACTTGGTGTACAAGCACTTGTCTGCATTTCCTTGCTTGTACCCTAGTTGCACAAGCATATTGTGCAATTTCTGATTCCAGGCTCTATCCGCTTGTTCAAGCCCATAGATTCCTTTCTGGAGTCTGCATACGAGATGCGCCTCACTTGGTTTTGTGAAACCTTTAGGTTGTTTCATGTAAATTTCTTGAGAAATTTTCCCATGTAAAAACGCAGTGCAAACGTCAATGTGCTTCACGTTCAATTGTTTAGAGGCTGCAATGCTCAAAAGCATTCGGAGGGTACTATATCTCACGGTTGGTGCGAAAACTTCGTCGTAATCTTCACCAAAACGTTGTGAAAAACCTTGTGCTACTAGCCTTGCTTTGTAGCGTTCCACTTCCCCTTCTGAACCCTTTTTAACCTTGAACACCCACTTGCACCCAATGGCCTTCTTACCAGGAGGGAGCTCTGTCAGGGTCCACGTCTGGTTCTGATGCAGTGCATCCATCTCCTCCTGAGCGGCCTTCTTCCAGAGACTGGCTTCCGCAGATGGCATCTTCTCAATCTCTTCCCATGTGGAAGGTTCCTGTGGAGACACCGACCCTGCAAGGTAGGACAGTCGTACCGGCGGGACACCTCTGTTGGTTCTGGATGAGCGTCTGACCTCTGGTTCTGGTTCCTGAACCGCATCAGCTTCCTCACTCCCTTCCAACGGTGGCATGTCCTCATCTGTGTCCTCCTCTTCGTCTCTGGAGCCGCCAGGGGTCTGGTCATCTGCGTCTTCTGGTGCGTCGCCTGTAGGGGGTGCTATGACACTAGAAGGCAGATTAGTACCATGTGGGGTTTCAGAAGGAAAGTTTATGAGTTCTTGAGTCCATTCTGACTCCTTGGAGCAGCCAATAACAGTGTTCTTTGTGTCTGCTTTTGCATGTTCATCAAAATAAATTGCATGATGCGCACTCACTTTGCCTGTCTGTAAGTCCATTACTCTGTATCCTTTGCCTCCAGCAGCATATCCGACTAAGATACCTGCTTGTGCTCTGGAGTCAAGCTTGTGCCTCTGTTCCTTGGGCACGTGGTAGTAACATATACTGCCAAATACACGTATGTGCGACAGACTAGGTACCTTTCCATGCCAAAGTTCAAATGGTGTGCGCTGTGTTGCCTTTGTTGGCAACCTGTTCTGGAGATAGACAGCCGTGTAAGCAGCATCTCCCCACATCTTCCTAGGCAGGGACGCTTCCTTAAGCATACACCTTGTCATTTCCATAATGGATCTGAACTTCCTTTCAGCTATGGAATTCTGTTGTGGCGTGTAAGGAACTGTGGTTACATGTGTAATTCCTTCCTTTGCCATAAGGGCTTTCATCTCATGTGAGCAGTATTCTCCTCCATTGTCTGAAACTAAGACACTTGGAGCTCTTTGGAACTTGTTCCTGACCATGGCAATGTAATTCTTGAACATTTCTACTGTCTCACTTTTATCTTTGATGAAATATGCCACACAATATCTCGAAAAATCATCAAGAAAAATTAAAATATATTTGTTGTGTCCAAGTGATGGAACACTGAGTGGCCCACACAAATCTGAATGCACGATATCCAGAACTTTAGTACTCCTTTGTTCTGTGCAACGTGTAAAAGAAGGTTTTACTGCCTTTTCAGTAACACAAGTTATGCATTTTGTTGGAGCCTGGTTGCTGCTCCCTTTTACCTGCAAACCTGTGACAAGATCACTTCCCTGTAGACTCTTAATGATGGTGGTATCTCTGTGTGCAAGTCTTCTATGCCACAGCGTCAAATCTGCGTCATCCTTCTGGCTGGAGCGTGCCACTTTTGCAGACTGGTTCTCTGAAAGATTAACCTCATATACACCATTCATTAATTTTGCTTGAATGTACACTTCACCATTTTTAGTTACATTGCATTGTCCATTCTCAAATGTGACCTTGAAACCTTTCTTGTCCAAAGTGGAGACACTGAGTAAATTGCAGCTCAGTTCTGGTACATACACAACATTGGACATTCTAGTCCTAAAAGATTCATTGTTTACATTGAATTCCAAATGTATTGAACCTTCACCTTTGGACTTTAAAATATTTCCATTTGCAACCTCAATTTCAGTCTCTTTATCATTTAATTCATTAAAACAGTCCTTTTTAAACGTGTAGTGCGAACTGCATCCACTGTCCAACAACCACTTATTGTGTGTGTTTTCTTGGCTCTGGACAGCTAAACTCCTTTCTTTCAATAGCAAGTTGCGCTCAAATTTCCCTTTTCTTTCTCCCTTTTGCTGGGAAACATCAGAATCCTTTGCTTTAGCCTTTGGATTCCTGCAATGCTTTGCCATGTGGCCGCTTTTCAGGCATTTAAAACACACAATTTCTCTGGATTTTGTAAATTGCTTTGAAACAAAATTACAATCCTTTCTCCTAGGGTTGCTTTCTGGAGAATCAAATCTCTTTCTGCATTCCTCTCTTAATTCACTAGTCAGTTCCTTAAAAGTTAGATTCTCTTTATGATCCATCAAACTAACAAATGCATCAAAATGTGGCCCTAATGAGGCTAACAGAAATGATACCTTTGTTACTTCATCAAAAGATTGTGGAGTAAGTTCAAGCTTTTGAATAATTTCTGTGAATTTATCAATATGCTCTGTGAATTCTTCTTTTGAATTCATTCTCAGTCTAGTTAATTTGCCCATCAATGTTCTGTAGGAGTTCTTTGTAGATTCTCCATACATGCGCTCAATATCTTTTAGGATCTGAGATGCATCATCTTTGCTATTTATTAACGATAGATGCTTATTGCGAAGTCCACTCAAAATTATGTGCCTGGCCTCGCTGTTCTGCCTTTTCCAGACTTTAACCTTGGCTTCATTATCTGCACCTTGAGGCTTTGGTTTCTCTATCGCATCCAAAATATCCTTTGATTCTAAATATGCTATTAAGCGCATTTTCCAGTACACAAAATTGTCCTCATCTAGCAGCATTAAGCCTGGCTTTGCTTCACTATCAAAACTGGCACTAGCCATTTTAAAATCCAAAATTTGGAAAAATTTCAAAATTCAAAATTTGTCAAAATTCAAAATCAAAATCTCAAAATTCTCAAAATGCAAAAAGCAAAAGCCTCAAAATAAATCTTCACTGCCTTTGGGTCTTTTGTGAGCTCTGAGGGAGGGGAGGGGTAGCTTAATCCCCCTTTCTCTAAACAATAGGACAAAGGACCATGCGGTCTGACCAGGAAATGCAATCAGAAAAATCTCTCTCAACTCAAAAATGCAATCCAACGCAATCCTTCAAAAATACACAAAAATACACAGCGCTGGGGCCACTAACCCTTTGTGGGAATGTTTGGGAACGTGGATGGAGATTTATAATTTAATATATCTCATCCTAACTTGTGCCAACAAGTTCAACTAGCAGAGTACATTCCCTTTTAAAATACACACAGCGGAAGTTGCTTTGATTCGCTAGAATCAGCTTAATCTAGTTTCCTGGTTTGTCACTATATTTCCCCTTAGTCCCTCTTAAATAAGACACAACACACGTCTTCTATAAAAAGATATAAAAGGTTTACTCACACATATCCAGCTCAAGACAAATCCCAAAGAAGGCAGGCTTGTTCTTAGTAAAGATATTTACAATAGGAATCTCTCCATGTGGGAGAGAAGTCCATTAGGCCGCAGTTGGCTGAAAGCCAACTGAACATCCTTCCAGACGAGAGGCAAGAGAGGTAAGAGAGAGAATGGCTACTGACCTGTGGGTTTTGTTCATACCTTCCCAGGTGAAGCCACTCCCATATCTAGTTGCAAGAGGAAATTGTCTCAATCCATGTGACCAGGAAGTTGTGGCTGGAGGACTGAGGCAATCTCCACTATCTGCTCTAGCATTGTTGTACTTGACTGCTCTAGTGTTTACATCCCACAAGGGCTTCCAATGTGGCATGGCAGTTTTCATCGTCATTGTGCCACCACCGGCATTTTGAACCAAGATGGCAGGCTAAAGCATCACGTTGGTGTGACTTTGCCTGTTTTTTTGGTATGGGTCCACCTGCCTGTTGAGATACCACTGTCAAATTGGCATGAGGGTTCCTGAAAGGGGTGTGTGTGTTGCATTGACGGCCGCCATTTTGAATCAAGATGGTAGACCAAAACATGTATTTGGTGTGATGTTGCCCAGATCACAATTCTTCTGTAGCTCTCGCATATGGATGTCCCATTCCCCACAAACCACTTTGAGACATGGAAGGTCTGAATTCTATAAATAAGTAAACCGCCTTCGACACCTTGAAGATTCCATTCAAGGTTAAGGCAGGCAGTGCCTGCAAGGACATACAGCATCTTCCACTGAGAGTTGAGGCACAACTGCAATTATTACAAGCATCGTTCTTGCATTACCAATTTCTTGTATTGTCCCTGCATTTAACGACATCAGCTCTGCCACTAAACGTGCAAATAAAAACAAACCCTACCCAGCATTGCAGATTCAGGCCATCCTATACGGTCCATTCTCCTGGCAGTTTCCCACCAGCAGGTGGCGGCTATGATTTTAAGGCTGGCCACTTTCCCAAACTTTTACATTTAGGGTACAAGTTAAGCATTAAACCTTTAAAACAAGAAAAGTGACAGGGAGTTCTTGATCAGAATAGTCACAAATGGGAGTGGGTTTTTTTGTTTGTTTTTTAAAGAGCAGGTCTTTTATCTGCTTATTTTGACCTCTGTCTTCTAAAGCAACAAGAAAGCTTATTGATCCCAATTCCTGCAGGACACGAAAGCTCATTACCATTAAATGGAGAACTTCCATTTTGCCCCAGTTAAGTGTAAATATTTAATGGGCATTCCTCTTTCTTCCCACCTGACTGGAACTGATGAATCAGCCTGTCAGAATTTGGATATGATCTTTAAAGAAACTCCAACCTATTGGCAGGAAGTTATTTTATATAGATAAGATTTATTGGGAGCATCCTATGCGAAAGATTATGTGGAATCTGTAGATTACTGAAGCAGCATATTCAGAGTTCTACTATCTACATACTGGCCATATGGTGCAATAACTAGAATGTTAGGTTCAGAGATGTGAAACCTCTGTACTGGTAAGTCACTCACAGTGCAATCCAATACCTATGTTGTTGTTGTTCAGTCGTTCAGTCGTGTCCGACTCTTCGTGACCCCATGGACCAGAGCACACCAGGCACGCCTAAGTACCTGTGTACTTAGAAGTAAGTCCACTGAGTTCAACGGGACTTACTCCCATGTAAGTAGATAAAGGAATTCAGGCAGGGTGACCTTGGGCCATATTCCCTTGGGAATAATCTGTTGAGGACTACCGGCTGGTGGTGGTGGATGGGACTGCAGTCAGCGGTAGGTGGGAGCAGAGCTCAAAGTAGGTGCGGTACCCCTTCCCTCTTTGCCACCCCTCCACATGTTCTCTCTTCTTGCCATCTGCATGTAATTAGGCCAGAGGCTCCAGGAAGCTCTTGGGCCACAAACTCTAGCGGCCACTTCCCTCAACCTTGTGTCTCTTTCCCTTTACTAGGCCCTCTGCTCTCTTTGCCTCTTCTTTCTTGAAGAAGAGGAAACAGGCCAGAAGACAGCAAAGTTGTTTTTTTTACAATTTACAAGATGCCTTACAGTTCCAGTAAGTACCGGTAGTTTTGCTGCTGGATTTTGTACTAACCTGAGTTTCCAAAACAAGGGCTCTTGAAGGGCACCCTCACACAGTAATGTTTCTGGAAGGAAACATTACTATAGCATGCCTAACTCTGGCCAAACAATCTTTGTCTAGGAGAGGATGCAGCTGGTGTACCAGCTTTAGCAGCTGGGAGATGTGACGTGCTACCAAAGTCACTTGGGCTTCCAAATATAGGCCTGGATTGAATAGCAGCCCCAGAGTGTAAAGCTGCTCCCTCGGGGAGATTGCAACTCCAACCAAAACAGACAAAGTCCAAACACCTGCCATCAGCATCTCTGCCTTCTCAGGATTGAGCTGTAGCTCACTGTCAACCATCTAGTTCAATTCCAATCATAGCACTTCCACAGAATCTCCTGGGTCTGACACACAAAAAGAGCAGTAGTGTTGGGTGTTATCAATGTACTAATGTCATCACACCTAAAATGCCATATGGATTTTAAACAGCATGGAGGACAAAAACAAAGATGCAGAATATCATGTAGCTAACCAGTCACGGCACAGTAGAAGTTGGCTAGCACTACCTTCTGGAAATAGCCACTGAGACAGGAAAGGAATACAACGCACTTACGTAATCCCCATCCCAGATAGCTGCTTCACAAGGTATTGAAAGCCTACTCAACACCAAAAAGGGGGGATGGTACTGGGTGCAGAAAAAGCTGAACAGAGAATAAGTTTGCAAAGTGCCGTCAAAATTCATGTACTTGAAGCATTTCAGAATTAAAAAGTTCCCTCATCGGGGGCAACACTTCTTACCAGTGAATTCAGCAAACGACAAAGCTACAGAAGTTTATATTTGCAGATTACTGGTGAGAAGTGTTGCCCTTGTTGAAGGAATTTCTTCATTCTGAAACATGGTGGGCATAATAATAATAATAATAATAATAATAACAATAATAATAAAAATATTATTTATACCCCACCCTTCCCGATTTAAAAACCAGGCTCAGGGTGGCTAACAACAAATATAAAACATTGATTAAAAACGACTTTAAAAAAAAAGCAGTCTGGAACCTTGAGAACTCGTTATCTTTGATCTAGAACGTCATTCTCCCATTGTAAGTCATCCACCGGGGGACCAAAGCTGTTTTACTGCCAAATCCTGACCCTAAACCAGAATAAATTCAGAAAATGAGCATCCAAGAGAATCAAGAATTATCCAGTAACCTGCTGCTTAAACATAGTTATCCAAAAAGGGCATAATATATGGGAATGGCTTTTTGACTTTTAAGATGGTTAGCAGGCACCATCCCTTTTTGCAGAGAGATATTATCACTTCCCAGGCTCTGCCAATTAGCTCTTTGCTGCTTGATTTTATGAGCCAGGAGGGGCAGGGATCAAGCAGGCAGGTGGTAGGCTGCACTTCTCTAAATGCCTTGTCCACGTTCTCCATTATAAACAACGAAACATCCCACAACACAGGACTAGATGATACTCAGGATGCAGTCACTAAAATGTACCAACAAACCAGACTCCAAATCAAAATATATATCCTTGAAATGTTTTACAAGCAAACCATATTGGGCGTTCAAGGGGCTTACAATATTCTCTTGTTGGCCAAACTGGGAAAGCTGATGTACTACTTGTAAAATGTTTTGCTGGATGGCCCTGTGAGGATAGTAGAGAATTATTATGCCACCCATATAATGAAATCCGCCCTGAGCCAGGAATATCTATTTTCAGGTGCTATAGAAGTGTTTACTCTATTTTTCTCCAAAGGAGGCAGTACCTACATGTTTCCTGATATCTGTAGCCATAGAATGAGCACAAAAAGAGGTTGCTTGCAGTGTTTCTTTGAAGCTAAATTTATCTTTTAAAATATTCATTACATTGGTTGCTGTTTCTGAGAATGAGCTGGGTTGCTGTACGAAGACTGAGGAATACTTCAAAGGAACTGTATGGAACTGACAGTTAACATTCCTGTGCTCAGTTGGCACCTTTGATGGAGCCATACCTGTTGAGGACTGCTGAGCAGATTCATATTTGTGGCATATAACTCATCTCACATGTAAAAACACACCAATTAAATACTTGTTTCCATAACCAAAGTTTTGGGGTGCTTTTATTTCTGGCTCGTGAGCCTTTAGGAGATATTTGTGCCACATGCTTTGAAGATTTTCTGCATAGCAATGAAGACTAGAATAGCTGCATACAGCTTGAATCCAGCACGGGCCAGCAATATTCTCCCAAAGGCCTCCTAGCACAAAGTAGAAGGGGAACAAAGGGATATCTAGTCCAACTCTTTGCCCAAAAGGCAGGATCATCTTCAGCTCCATCTGCAAAATGTGGATGTGGATTTTTATGTATTTTAATATCTGTTGGAGGCCGCCCAAAGTGGCTGGGGAGACCCAGCCAGATGGGCGGGGTACAAATAAAAAAAATATTATTATTATTATTATTATTATTATTATTATTATTATTATGTTACGTGTGTACAAGAAGCAGGACCTAGCTGATCACAGAGCTAATGGTTACTCCACTAATCAAACCAAGCCATGCGCTACAATGACACCTGGCTCCTTGCCTCCAGGGCAACTGGACATTCTTGACCTAAAATAAGGTGATTAACCCAAATCTCAAGCATGGGTATCACTTGGAAATGTAGTTGGATGCAATTGCATGCCAGAAAGTATGAAGGGAACTCCAAAGGTAGAATACTGTAACATATACCAGAAGACTCATGGCTTTGTATGCCCGCATATGACCTTCTCTCTTTCTCCCACCCCCTCCTGTTACATACTGATTAATATAATCTTGAAACTAATTTCATGCAAGATTATCAAGCTGTGTGGAATTTTGGAAATGTGCTAGTCATTAATTGTGTCCGTAAAGGCTGGTGTTTAGTGTGGGAATGAAAGGCACAAGAATTCCACAGCTTTCATCTGTTCTGTGGTTCAGACTTCAGAAAGAGGGAAACCTGGATCTCTTTGGGTTCAAGATCCACCTGTCATAGATTCGTTGTGCAATGCTGGGCAAGGTATACATTCTGCTCTTCAGTTTCCCTGTCTGTAAACAGGGAGCATCCTCGCCTACCTGCGCAGTTTGTAGGAAGAATGAACACTAAGGGCACTTCCAGGCTGTTACTATTTTGGGGTGGGATTCAATCACATACTAGCAAATGCAGGGTGATCTGGAGTTGCTCCACAACAATCCCATAATCCCCCCATTGGACATTTTCTGACAAGGAAACATTTGCTTGATGCAGTGTTGTCTAACCTCCCTGCAAACAAACGCTCAATACATAGGTTATGTTCGCATTACCACCTTTGTTGTTGTTTAGTTGTTTAGTCATGTCCGACTCTTTGTGACCCCATGGACCAGAGCACGCCAGGCACTCCCGTCTTCCATTGCCTCCCGCAGTTTGGTCAGACTCATATTGGTAGCTTCGAGAACACTGTCCAACCATCTCGTCCTCTGTCGTCCCCTTCTCCTTGTGCCCTCCATCTTTCCCAACATCAGGGTCTTTTCCAGCGAGTCTTCTCTTCTCATGAGGTGGCCAAAGTATTGGAGCCTCAGCTTCAGGATCTGTCCTTCC
Organism: Darevskia nairensis; assembly: GCA_034642065.1. NCBI lineage: Eukaryota > Metazoa > Chordata > Lepidosauria > Squamata > Lacertidae > Darevskia > Darevskia nairensis. The sequence continues at coordinate 358,960 of JAWWNI010000806.1, read as the reverse complement.
AGTGAGCACTCAGGGCTGATTTCCTTCAGAATGGATAGGTTTGATCTTCTTGCAGTCCATGGGACTCTCAAGAGTCTCCTTCAGCACCATAATTCAAAAGCATCAATTCTTCGGCAATCAGCCTTCTTTATGGTCCAGATCTCACTTCCACACATCACTACTGGGAAAACCATAGCTTTAACTATACGGACCTTTGTCGGCAAGGTGATGTCTCTGCTTTTTAAGATGCTGTCTAGGTTTGTCATCACTTTTCTCCCAAGAAGCAGGCATTTTTTAATTTCGTGACTGCTGTCACCATCTGCAGTGATCATGGAGCCCAAGAAAGTAAAATCTCTCACTGCCTCCATTTCTTCCCCTTCTATTTGCCAGGAGGTGATGGGACCAGTGGTCATGATCTTAGTTTTTTTTTTTTATGTTGACCTTCAGACCATATTTTGCGCTCTCCTCTTTCACCCTCATTAAGAGGTTCTTTAATTCCTCCTCACTTTCTGCCATCCATGAAGGAGATTACTACCTTAGAGTGAAGTAAAGTACCGGTAGTTCCCCCCACATTTCATAGCTCTTTCCACTAGCTGTGTACACAACTAGGGGGCGCTGTTTGGTAAGGGATAGTTTTACCCCATGCATGGTGTTCACACCTTAGCTAGAGCCAAATTAGGAACGGCTTAAGGACTCCATTTGGTGTGAAGCTGGTTTGAGAAACAACACATCAAATGGTAGCATCTTCTAAACAAAGTAATTTTATTTATTTATTTATTTATTTATTTATTTATTTAATGTATTTATATCCTGCCTTTCTTCCAAGCTGAGATTCTCCCAAGTACAAGATACATATGCATTTTGGCTAATGTCATGTCAACACAGATTAAAAACCCAGCACTGGAAACAAAGCAAGCGACCAGCAAGCAAGAGTGTGAACACAGCTGATTTGGTCTAATGTCCCTGTAAACTTTGTGCAAACAAAACAGAATGGAATGCTTAATAAGTAGGTTGTCTAGAAGTGATCTAAGTATTATAAAGCACTTTGCTCCCTCATGTTTTCTAATTGCATAGAATTTCAGCAGATGCCGCTTCTCCTACAGCAACAACATGAGAAAAGATGTTCCAGAGTCCTTTCCATCTAACTTACTGTAACTCTTATTTTTCATTGATTTGTATCCCATTTGTCCTCCGAAAGATCCCATGGCTTACAGCTTCACCCAGGGAACTTTTCTGCACCTTTTACACTGGGAGTGGAACCAGTATGTTGACCAGTACTCTAGAATAAATTGTTTCTACTCCCTACACAATATTTTACAGCCTTACCAGCATCATTTCTTTTTCTGGAAAGCTTTTGGGTAATCCCTCTAGTCCCTATAATTTACTCTAACTAAGCCAAATTGAAATAACCACACGATCTTCCCCTTCCCCCATTCTCTCTCTTTTCCCTGGGTCTATTTCAGATAGCAAAGAGGGGTATGGTACCTCTCATATCCGTTTTTTGCAAAGCACCATCTGCATAGAGGGCACTATACAAATTAATACATAGAAAAGTGTCTGTCCCTCCCTGCAGTTCAACTCCCTCTTTTTACTAACAGCACATATCCATTCCTCCTGCTGGTGCAACTTTCTCGTCATTTCTACATAGCAGCATTTATAAACCAGTGCCAGAGAAACTGGGTGAAAGGAAGGTGAGAGGGAAGAGATGAATATTTATGTGTGTATATGTATACATACATACACCTACACAATTACAGGTTTGAAGCCAACTTGAAAGAAAAAGAGCTGGTAAGCAAAGGAATCTGTGATGCTTTTCATGGGATCCGGGGACATGTCAGCTAATACTCTTCCCCGCTCCCTTTCTTCTTCCTTTGCTTGTCTCTGCAGCAAATCTCGAGGGGGAAGGGAGAAGGGCAGGAATTGCATAGGCACGAGAGAGCAGGGGGGAAATCCCGCATGCAGGATTTTGGTGCCTAACAACCCCCCCTCCCTCTGCAATTGCTCTCGCGCTCCCCCGCCTCTCTCTGAGGCCGAGATGCTGCATCACGGCACCTGCTGGCTACCTCTGTTCCATCATTGGGAAAGGAGGGAGCTCATGCGCCCTGCTTGCCTGCATTTCGCAGGGCACTGCTGTAGCTTTGGAGTTCAGTACATACCAGCATCTCTCTCTCTCTTTCTTCCCCTCCTCCCTCTCTCACATGGCGGCCCACCCATGAGGCAAGGTGAGGCAGCTGCCTCGGGTGGCAGGATCCAGAGGGGCAGCAGATCCCGATGTAGCTCTTTATTCAGGGCTGGCTCATCCATGAGGCAAAGCGAGGCGACCACCTTGGGTACCAGCATCCGCAGAAGCAGCAGGTCCCGATGATGTAGCTCTTTATTTGGGGCCGGCCCACCCATGTGGCAAGGTGAGGCAGCCCACTCAGGCAGCAGATTCCACAGGGGCAGCAGACCCCGATGATGTGGGTCTTTATTTAGGGCCGGCCCATCCATGAGGCAAGGTGAAGCGGCTGCTTCAGGTGGCAGAATCCACAGGGGCAGCAGACCCCGATGACGTGGCTATTTAGGGCCGGCCCACCCATGAGGCAAGGTGAAGCGGCTGCTTCAGGTGGCAGGATCCACAGGGGCAGCAGACCCCGATGGCGTGGCTCTTTATTTAGGGCCGGCCCACCCATGAGGCAAGGTGAAGTGGCTGCTTCAGGTGGCAGGATCCACAGGGGCAGCAGACCCCGATGGCGTGGCTCTTTATTTAGGGCCGGCCCACCCATGAGGCACGGTGAAGCGGCTGCTTCAGGTGGCAGGATCCACAAGGGCAGCAGACCCCGATGACGTGGCTATTTAGGGCCGGCCCACCCATGAGGCAAGGTGCGGCAGCCCACTCAGATACCAGGATCCACTGGGGCAGCAGACCCTGATGATGCCCTCTTTATTTGCGGCTGGGGCACCCATGAGGCAATATGAAGCGGCTGCCTCGGGCGGCAGGATCCGCAGGGGGGGGGCAGCAGCAGTAGGAGGACCCCCCTTCTCGTTACTGACGTAATTCACCCCTTCCTCCCTGACAGGGCGGGCGGGGCCGTTTTTGTGGTTCACCTCGGGTACTCTCCCTCAACTCCGCGGCCATTCAGAAGCGAGGCACGGAAAAGGATCCCGAAGCACCACCACCCCCTCACACAACCCCCGCCCCGCCATTTCCCTCGAGCGCGCGAGCGTCCGGCTACTGCCCCGCTCCCACCCCCCACCTCCGCGCGCCCTCTAGCGGCGCGTGCGCGCTCCCTGCCCCTCGCCTCAGGTGCCTCGCGCGCGCGCGCGCGGGGCTGAGGAGAGCGCGGCCTTGGGTGGGCGGCTCTCGACGTCACGCGGCGCGGCGGGCGGGCGGGCTGCCGCGACGGCGAGAGGGAGCGCGCCTGCGTGTGGACGCGCCTGTGTGTGTGTGTGTGTGTGTGACAGGTGCCGGCGGTGGCAGTGGCAGCAGCAGCAGCAGCGGCCGCCGCCGCGTCCACCTGAGGGGAGAACCGCCGCTGCGCCCTGGCGCGCCTTCCTGCCTCCGCCGCCGCCGCCGCCCTCCTCCTCCTCTTCCTCCTCGCTCCCTGCACCATGAGGGAAGAAGAGGCGCCGCCGTCGCCGCCGTGAGCTGCCCGGCCGCTTCCTCCTCACCGTCCAGACGAGGCGTCCCCCTCGCCGCCGCCGCCGCCGCCCGTCCTACCCCGGGGGAAGCTATGAGCCATGAAGCCGCCTGGCAGAACTTCCCTCCGGCGGCAGAAGCAGCAGCAGCAGCAGCAGCCCTTCTCCGGCCGCCGCCTCCTCCTCCTCCTCCTCCATCCCCGCGGCAGCAGCAGCAGCAGCAGCCTCTCGGCCGCCGCCGCCGCCTTGCTGCCCAGCTCCATCCCGCTCCTCTTTCTGGCGCTCCTGCTTTTCTGCTCAGGGTCCCCCAGGATCTGCGGGGTCGCTGCGGACGCCGGTGAGTGTGTGTGTGTGTGTGTGTGTGTGGAGAGATCCTGGAGGGATCCTGTATCGTGCGCGTGAGCTTGGTTGGCAGGACAGATCCTGCACCTCCGTTACACGCGCGCCCCTTCGTTTGCTCTCTCTCTCTCTCTTTTTGCGCGCGCGTGTGGTGCCAATGCGCTAAGAAATAAACGGGGGTGGGGTGCTCTCTTTTTTTGGGGGGGGGTTAGAGGCTTAATGTATCTCGCATGTGGTGCCCATGCGCTACACAGAACGAACCTCGGAGTCTGTTTTAGTCTGCGGCTCCCACCACCTCCCTGGCTTTTTAATGTTGGTTAATAACGGACCTGGGGAGGGGAACCAGAAAAAGAAAAGGAAAAAAAGGGTTTGTTTTTTTTTGAGAAAAATCACATTTTTGCCTTGCGGAGCCCGCTTGAGTCTTCGTGACAACCGGCGAGAAGTTCTTGTTCCGCACCGTCCGCACTGATTTGTTTCGGTCTTGACGCAGTTCCTTACCTCCATGGCATCCTGCCTGGTCTTCGGTAGGAATAATTGATCGTTGACTGCAGCCGGATTCCTCCTCTGATCGCCACCCCACCCCCACCCCACTTCTAGATCATATGTGTGTGTGTGTCTTTGCGAATATGAAATTGTTTTTACAGACCTGTATATTTACTGGGTTATGACGACTGGTGCTTACTGGTTTATAAGGATGGGCATGAAATGGTTTCGGGAGCCTCTGATGCAGCAAAACGCCGCTGACAGGCTTTCAAGGGTGCTGTTTTTGTGCAGGGTCTTAACGCAAAACAGAACAAGACAAGCAGGATAATGAGGGTTTTGGATACTGCCCGTTCTTGCGCTGCTCATCCGAGGGAACCTACCTTTTGTGAACAGAAGGGGGGTTGCGGTGTGCTCCGAGAACCCTGGGATTTTGTCTGCAAAGAGATATGTGCTTGTTAGTTATCCCATGAAGCATGCTTATACGGGAGTTTATTGAGACTTTCTCTCTGGTAAGTGTGCTTAGGAGTCCATCACTAAAGTTAAAGGGATAGTGAAAAGTTGCCCTTATGTAAAGGGAATTGATTAACATTCAGCACACATGGGTTCATGGCTTGAGTTGCTTGCGGTAGAATCACTGATTTGTGCATAGCCAAATTTATGTGGAAAAGTGGCAGAAATAGGGTCACGAATGGCTGGATTATCCTTAAAAGAACTTGTTTCAGGGGTTCAGATCCCTGCATTTTAAATTTCATGATGCAAAACTATATAAAATCAAATTAGGAATTATATGTACAAATAAGTACAAAATCTAATCAAATAAACTGGTTTCATGAGGGTTACTGTATGTTTCTTTTAGCAAATTGGCCAGATGCAAAACATATTATAAAAAGTGTTCTGTTCCTCTGTGAATTAATGGTAGGTTTGTCTGTCTTCCCCAGCTCTGCATTGGAATGAAACTGCAGAAGAAATAGAAAAAAGCCAGGCAGACGAAGACACTGCATTTCAACAGACTAACAGCAGTAGCTACAAAAATAACAGTCGAAGCAGTGCATACCAGAAAGAAATCACATTGCCTTCAAGACTTGTATACTATCTCAATAGAGACTCTGAAAGTCCTTATCATGTCTTGGATACAAGGACAAGGCACCAGCAAAAACACAATAAGGTAAGGTGCTTTTAAAAAAATAAATAAAAGCAATACAGTACAGTGCCTCAAAATAGTCATGTCTCTTGAGGGATTGTCTTACTTCAAGAATGTTTATTCAGCATGTCTGTAATGCTTCAGAATTCACTGCACAGTTCTTAGGTCTGAAAGATGCGTCAGTCAAAAAACAGGGTTCAAATACCAAGAGACCTTGCAGGTAACAATACCCTTGTCAAATTTCAAGGATTATCACTGCTACCGGTACCACAGAATAAAACTTGGAGTACAAACCATGGTTTACCTCGTTTCTTTAGAGGCCTAAAATATTTCCCCCTCCACCCAGCTTACCTGATTGAGAAAAATAGAATCACGTTGGTAGAATGACTATGTAATCTCTCTGTGTCACAGACACAGGGGACCCCAGAGAATTACAGATCTAAATTCTTTATCTTAAGCAGGAAGCCATTTTTAAAGCAAAGCACAGAGGGCAAGATTCAGCTGTCATGCCAGTGGTTGTGACAGGACTTCCTATCCTCCCCGCTGCAGCCCCCTACGCCTCCCCCCCTGCCTGCTCTGGAGGTCCATTTAACCCTCTGGAGCAGATTTGGAGGCATGGGGGTCTGCAGGGGGAGATGAGGAAAGATAATCCCTGTTCCAACAAGTGGAAGTCCATTGTGCAAGCAGATACCACAATTGTATATCACTCACAGCTCTTGATACAGCTAAAATTGGTCATGGCTATGTGCTTTTGAAAACAATGGCACTAAAGGTGATAGCAAGCAGCTTGTTCTATTGATTTCAATGGGACTTAATTGTAGCCAGCTTTAGCTCAGTCAGGTCATGGTGTTCAGAAGCACATTACAAAATAAATGAATGACCCTTCTGTTTGCTGACAGTAATGTACAAGACTGTAGTTGGATATAAGTCTTGTCAGTTTCATCTGTTACCGGTATGTATTACAACCTTATGCCCCCAGTTAAGCTGTGCTTTTCCCAACATGTCCATAAGAAGTGGGCCCAGACATGAGTTTATCCAGCTACAGTGTCTATCTGATAGTGTGTGTTGCAACCCATTTATGAATAGAATTCAGTTCCAGTACTGGTTTGGCAGACTTGGGTAGCTCAGATGGGCTGACATTACGAACGAACTTTCGAAGAAGAACCCTAACTTGGAAGGGAAGAAACCAAAATAGTCTCATAAGAATGAAATGTCATGGAGGCAGCCCTGTTTAGGGAAGTTTTTAATGTGTGACTTTTTAATGTATTTTTAATCTTTGTTGGAAGCCGCCCAGAGTGGCTGGGGAAACCCAACCAAGATGGGCGGGGTACAAATTATTATTATTATTATTATTATTGAAAGACTTAACTGGGAAAAAGCTGTCAGCTGCATGGGAGGGAGAATGGAATCCAACAACTTGAAAGGGAAGAGACAAGAATGGAATCAGTCATTCTCATAGGCCATTTCCTGGTTCACACATTGATTTAAAAGGTCACCACAGAAGACAGATCTGTCCATAGGCATGAGTGAAGAAATTGAAGATTCCAGTGTACTTGATACTGGGCAACAGTGTTTCCACCTGCTAAGAATCACAAAATGGTGGAGCAAAGCACAAGACAGAAACAGCCCAGTGAACCTCAAAACACCCCAATGAGGACTGAGCATGCTCAGTGCAGGATGGTGGCTGGCCAAGGGGGAGTGAAAGGCAGTGGCTGGAATCTTAACAGGAGCATTCCACACTGCAACATGTTGCAGGGGCCTGCTTCTCATAAGTATATTTGCCACCTTGCCATTAGACACGTGTTTTTGTGCTTTCTAATTACAGGTGTGCTATAAGATTGACATCATTCAATCTTTTTCTCTGAGGGACAGGGGAGAGCCAATTGCCTGCATTCTAATATAGGATGCTTCTTAGGTATTTATTAATAGCATTATTTCAAGTTAAAGAGTAGCGCTTCCTCTCATTATTAGTAGTTTTGTGTTACTGGAACCAAAGGGTTGCATGGTAAGCCGGAAGTCTTTGGGCTATAGCCAATGCTAATCCTTCTCAGAGAAGACCTAGTCAAATTAATGAACCTAAGTTAGTCATGCCCATTAATTAACCTCATGGGGCCTTCTCCGAGTTGGACAAGCACTGGGTACAACCCTTTGTATCATGTGTCATATCACTTCTGAAACTTAGGAGATCTTTGACAACCTCCTCAAACTTAGACCTTTGATTTCTAAATTAAGGCCACTTCTATAGCATTAACTCCTAAAATCTAACTATAGTCGCTTCCAAAATAATGGGAAATATTGGATTATGGTAAATATTAAAAATAATTGTGGCAGTACATGATTGAGATTCAGAAGGGCCTGGGCTTGTGCACAAAACACTCCCTTGCATGTTCTAGAGGCAGTCAATTAAAATGGCTAGTTTCCTTGCTAGTTTCCCCCCCGAAAAAAGATAATGTTTTCAGCAGTACTTCTTGTTCCATCTGCACAAGTGTTCCAGCCTGCCAGATGGAATGATCCCCCGCTGTCCTCTTTGCACTGTTCTGGGCGTTCTGCTGACCTCTCCCAAGCCTATTTGGGTGCTCAGGGCTTCCGCTGGGGTTTGTTAGGTGAATCCCGCACAATATATACCAGTGGCAAACTCATCCTTTGGCAGCCAAAACAGCACTATCTGTGCACAGGTGAAAAGTAGCAGAAGGTTTGAGAGAACTCCATTGTTTAGAGAAGTACCAAAATATTTAAAAGACACTCTTAAGGGTTGTGGGGACTCCAAATAAGCTTATTGAGGGCTGAGCGTGCTCAGTGGGCCCAGGGTGCTGGCTGGCTGTTATAGAGTGCAGGGAACAAAATGGGAGGAGTAAGAGGGAACAGAATGGAATATGCTAGAAAAAGGGCATGGCTGGGATCCAAAACAAGACCTCTATACTGCATCATTTTTTTGGAGTTTCCATTTGTCAGATTCAAAGTCCACCTTGCATGAGGGTCTCTGGACAGCTTTAGGCTAGTTAATGGTCTGATCTAGTCTGCCGGGTTGTTAGGAGAAAATGAAAATTCAATGTATGTAATCTTGAGCTTCAGGGAGGGTAGATTTCAAGATTGATGAATACGTGAATATCTATATGTGGAGCAGGATTAATGTGGTTTTGCTGAATTAATTATACACCAAGGTTGGCATAACTGAAACATAAAGGCTACAGCAGTCTGGAGCCGAGTGAGTGATTCAGCAAAAGGAGCTGACAGAGAAAAGAGAAAAATAGCTCTAAATATCTGTGATTCTGAGATGAAAGACTTCGGTTAATGCAATAGTTACACAGAACTGTGTGTGCAAATCTTGTTTGACATAGGCCTCTTGTCAGCTGGTTCACTGTGAAACATGCTTTTTTCCTCCTAGCGTGTGGTACATATATAGAGATACTCCTAAAACACACATGCTTTGGCAGTGGCCAAGATAATAGATATGGATGATTTGGAACCGTATTTTTACATCTCAACTAATTGAGAATGTCACCATACTTTGTACCCCTCAGTCTCTTCTTCTGTGGGTGTCAACACTTCAATAAACTCTCTAGTCCTTATGAATCATGCACATAGTCTTGCAGGCTGCTTACCTCTGCTTGTCTGTATCTATGCATGTGTCATGACACCAACCATGAGCAACAGCATAGTCTCTGACTCGGCGGGGGGGGGGGGGCAGATTAGAAGGACTGCAGAGGTGCTATAATGAAATCTCAACAACAAGCCTGAACTGGAGCAAGTTGGCCAGGACTGAAAACTGAAACCCCCAGAGGCAATGCTTCTTTTGCCAGGTTTTGCTGAGAGATCAGCCACCTCTTTTCCCTAGACTTGGCACTCCCTAGTGCTTGCTTGTTTTTGCTGGTCATGCACCAGATAGAGTGTTCGGCTCAAACCAGAAGTCTCTTCCTCTAAGGATTTTCACTCCTCAGGAACAGGTTAGAGCATTGGATGCAGAAGTAGGGATGCTTGAGGAATTTCATTTCTGTGAATTCCAATACGAAATAATCTGATCTGCGCCTCCTGAATGAAAGTGTGGATCATAATGTAATTCTGCTACTCTTTGCATTTTGCACTTCTCTGAATTTTGCGATACATTTTTTAGCTCAAAAATAATTCAAAATAAGTTCTAAAATATGTATTTTAGGATAAAAAACATTTAGAAATGCATACACTGAAACTCAGAACACATAGATTAGCAACAACAAATTAATGCAGAAACGAAACACAAAAAGACATTCATAATTGATGTGGATGTGAAATATAGTGATTTGTGCATCCCTACCTAGGAGTACAGAAGGACTGAGATTGGACCCACACATTGTTGGTGCAAGTTGCTAATTCATAAATGCTTGAGTACCTGCTACCTGATTATGCTACACTGCTGAACCTTGCTTTGTGTTTTGAACTCATGATCAAGGCAGAACAATATGTGTCTTCATAGAGGCTGCATACATAGAATTATGGAACTGTAGGGCTGTTTGGATCTGGTGGTAGTTTAAACACTGAGGTAGGATCCTGCATAGTGCCCAAATGTACTCAAGACAGCTTATCAAATACAAATATAAATTACATAACAAGTTAAAATCAACACAAACGTGAAATCAAACAGCAATATAACAACGTCATAGAAATACATCAGGAACAAACAAATAAAATACCGGTAAATTATCATAGCTGGTAGGTGAAAGGGCAGTTAAAACATTATGATGAAAGCCATATCAACAATAGAAAATGAAAAAGATATCGGAGGCTCTGACTAAAAAATGCCAGAGTAAAATGATCTTAAAAGTGCTGAAAAGCTGGCGAGGAGGCCAGAGGGATTTCTTTTGGGAGGCTATTTCATAGCTTAGGCTCCACAACTGAAAAGGCGCCTTTTCATGCTCCGCTATCTACACTTCCTTTGGCAAAGGGACCATGAGAAAACCTTTAGAAACTGAAGACAAATTTCCAACAGGTTCATATGGGAGGAGACGATTCATGTTTCCTGGTTCTGAGCCAGAAAACTAGCTGGAAACCAGTGAAGTTGGAACAAAATTGACCTAATATAGTTTGGCATACCAGCTCCAGAAATCAGTCTAGTCACAGCATTCTGAACAAGCTTTCCTTAGGAAATCCCACATTTGTGTGTATTTTAGTGTCTTGGATATGCACAACTGAGGCTAGATCTATTTATCCAGGAAACCACAGTTGGCAAATCAGATGTAGTTGGTAAACATCACTCCAGTGTTGTCAACTGTGCACGACACATCCAGGATTACCTTGATGCTGCAGACCTGTTGCTTCAGGGGCTATGCAACACTATCTGGAACAGGCTGAGCACCACTTTCAGTATAATCAGTACCATCTTGTCTGGATTAAATCTCCATTTGTTCACCCACCAATTTCAGTACTCCCAGCAGACATAATTTACAACTTCACTGCCTCCCCAGGACTGGGTGATGAAAATGAGAGACTGAGCTGAGTATCATCAGTAAACTGATGACACCTCAGACCAAATCTCTGGGTGACTTTCCCCAGCGGTCTCAGATAATAAGAATGTGGCTAGTAATCTTCTAAATTGCACCATGCCAAAGGGACCAAGGGGTAGCGAGATTGCATTGCATCTTGTTTACACAGGTACCGGTAAGATTGCTTCAAAGATAGCTTGAGAAAATATCAGGAAACCAGGCTAAAACAGCTACATATCATTTCATGTTATTTTTATTTATTAATTACAATCAGAACATTCTTCACAATACTGTTAGTTGCAGTTGGTTCCCATGTGCATTATATCTTTGCCTCAAGAGAGATAAAAGGAAAGAAAAATAAAGGAATTCCAACATTGTAAAGGAGGGGGGGGGGACAGGGGAAAATGAGTTATATAGTTAATAACTATTACTTACGGTAGCATTATTAGTCTTTTCAGAATTGACATAGTGTATTCTTTGAAACAATATTAAGGGAAATAAAGTTATTATATTCACATTAATATATTGTTATTGTTTAGTCATTTAGTCGTATCTGACTCTTCATGACCCCATGGACCAGAGCACACCAGGCACTCCTGTCTTCCACTGCCTCCTGCAGTTTGGTCAGACTCATGTTGGTAGCTTCGAGAACACTGTCCAACCATCTTGTCCTCTGTCGTCCCCTTCTCCTTGTGCCCTCCATCTTTCCCAACATAAGGGTCTTTTCCAGGGAGTCTTCTCGTCTCATGAGGTGGCCAAAGTATTGGAGCCTCAGCTTCAGGATCTACATTAATATATAACAGAAATAAAAAAGAGGTTATAAATTTAAAATACAGTATATAAAAACAATATTAAACTTTTGGGAGGCAATAATTTATTTGACAATACAAAATGAATGGAGACCATACTTACTGAAATCTGTTTCTTTGTTGTGCTCTGGCTGTTGTTGTTTAGTCATTTAGTCGTGTCCGACTCTTCGTGATCCCATGGACCAGAGCTCGCCAGGCACTCCTGTCTTCCACTGTCTCACGCAGTTTGGTCAAACTCATGTTAGCTGTGCTCTGGCTAGGGGTTATATATGCACATGGAAGCAGAGTCCCTAGCTAGATGGCAAACTGTGTATTCAAACTAGTGCTTTACGTGTAGTTCCAGTCCTCTCCTAAATCCAACCGTTGGGGTTGTCTGCATGTGTGATTGCACTTCTCACTTTTAGGAGATGGGAGCAGGCTAGACCTTCCAAAAGGGCTTTGCATGTGCAGTTCCAGCTGCTGTGTAAATACATAGTTGGATTACATTCAGTGATGATTATTTTTGGCTATAGCAGTTGGAATGCCTGTAGTGAGAGTATTAAGCGCCCTGAATGTTAAGAAGGCTAATAGTCTTCATTGGGTATGCCACAGCCTCAGATAAACAAAGAGGTTATCCTGCTTTGCTTACAAACTCTGCTGATTGTTTTAATAGGATTGCCAGTTCAACATAAGCAGCAAACTACTGTAGAATAATAAATTATTTAAAAAGGGATTCTGAAACAATTAAGGGCTAAAATAAGGCTTTGACACATTAACTACATAGTTACCTTTTCAAAAATGCTGTCAAATTCATCATATGTGAAGGATGAACTATAAAAAATTCTTAATGGTAGGGTGGAGTATAACTGTATTTCATAGGAAGAGGACGTAGTGGCATGTAATTTCTTGGGGGTTCATGTTAGTTACACAGCCAGAGTATTTGAAATCATTTTGTCACCACGAAACTTCTAGAGCTGTATTTTTAAGGTACTTTTGTTTGTTTGTTTGTTTGTTTGTTTACATACTTACTACAAAGTTTATATGCTACTGTTTAGCTAGTAAGGCAGGGGTCCCCAACATTGTGGGGTCTGTGGGCACAATTGCTCACCAGACAAACTATGGCAGGTACCCCATCCCCACAACCTGCTCTTTTGGCTACAACAGAATGCTTCTTTCAAGCCTTATTTTAGTGGGGATGGGGAAAGCACCTGGAAGAGATCAAGGTATGGATTCTGGACCACAGGTAATGTTCCTGCTGTTGAAGCCAGTCATCCAAGTTGTCTCTGCAAGGTCCTGAAGCAACTAGCTAAGTTTTATAACAGGGCTGGGTATACACTGCTCCTTGGCTAGTTAAAAGGCTGGTGCCTTCTTCAGCCACTGTTGGTTCCTTCAGATTAATTGGTGTTCTAGCTGTGAAGAACGCTCCTCGGAGTTCTGTTGATTCCCCAAGGTGTTTGTGGACCAGCCATGAGAGTCTGGCAGCAGGGGTATCTCTCCAGGGTTTGGGGAGAGGAGGTTGGCTCCAGTGTCCTTGGACCCACACAGGATGGACCAGAGACTGGCTCTAGCTCCTTCAAAGAACTGCAGTTTGCTGAAGGACACTGCATCTGAAAAGTCCTGGTTCTAACCTTGGCTCCCCCTTAATCCTTGTTTCAGACTTTCATTCCAGGCTTGTCTTCTTCCTCTGACAACACCCCCAACTTCTCATTGATTGCCGCCAACATTAATGGTTATACTTGTCAAATATTTCAAGGAGGAGACTATGTAGATGGCAGCCAACTCCGTTTGTATTTCATTTTGATGTTATATTGAGTTTTCAGCCATTTGAGTTTGACTTCAGACCCACTTATGGGATGGAGGCAGGTTTGGATGCTCTGGTGAGTGATCTATGCTGGGAACTAGGAAATGTAGAACTGTTAGTTCAGCTGGACATCTCAGTGGTTTTTGATACTATCAGCGATGGCATCCTCATGGATCACTTGCCTAGCATGGGACTTTGAGGCACCATTTTACAGTGGTTCTGGTGGTATGTGTTGGGGGACTTCTGTTGGATGCCTTGTTTCAGGGGTTCCTCCTCAGGTACCAGCTCGGAGGGCCCTTCAAGGGGACCCCCAGCATTGAACTCAGCAGACCCAGCCTACTCTAATCCTGCCCTTAGGCTACAATCCTAACTCATTGAAACAAGTTGTGTATATTTCTGAGTATACATTTTATTTTATTTTATTTATTAAATTTATACACTGCCCTATACACAACAATCTCAGGGCGGTTCACAAAAAAATATTATTAAAAAAAATGTCAAAATATTTAATGCATGTTGCACACGCCAGAAGTTTACAATTTTCATACAAAAACACATCAAGCAGAGGAAGAATATAGTGCAAAGTGTCCATGGTTAGGATTCCACAGTTTGTGCATGACCTGGTGTGCTATGAATAATTTGGCAAACTAACAGAATAAGTTTTGTGTGTTTCTCGCCTTCTCCCACTTCCCTCCTTGTCTTCAGGCTGTGCATCTGGCTCAGGCAAGTTTCCAGATTGAAGCCTTTGGATCTGAATTTATTCTTGACCTCTCCCTGAATAAGTAAGTCCATGTTTATGGGCCCTTTTTCTTCCTTTTGTATTATTAGCCTTGAGCTATTTTAGTTTTAAGAAATGAGGAGGCTCTGCAGTCATTTCCTGAAATACTGTTTGATCATTGAAACCCTTTAAAAGAGGCAAAATCTGTGGAGGATATGTCTACCGAAGGCTACTAACCATGATGGCTCAGCTCTGCCTACACAGTTGGAGGCAGCAATGCTTCTGAATACCAGCTGCTGGAAACCACAGGAGAGGAGAGGGCTCTTGTGTTTGGGTCCTCCTTGTGAGTTTCCCACAGGCATCTCCTTAGCCACTGTTGAGAGTAGAATGCTGGACTAGATGGGCCATTGGCCTGATCCAGCAGGTTCTTCTTAGGTTCTTATGCTTACCTACCGTATGCTAGGCTGCAAAGAAGTAGATGTATTGTTGTTATTATATATTTATTTATCCCCTGCCTTTTTCCCCTGGCAAGGACTCAAGGTGGCTTAGAGATAAAATAAGAACAGCAAAAAGCATAGAAAAAACACAATACAAATCATTAAAGGTAAAGGGACCCCTGACCATTAGGTCCAGTCGTGACCGACTCTAGGGTTGCGGCGCTCATGTCGCATTATTGGCCGAGGGAGCTGGCGTACAGCTTCCAGGTCATGTGGCCAACATGATTAAGCCGCTTCTGGTGAACCAGAGCAGCGCTCGGAAACATCGTTTACCTTCCCGCCAGAGTGGTACCTATTTATCTACTTGCACTTTGATGTGCTTTCAAACTGCTAGGTGGGCAGGAGCAGGGACCGAGCAATGGGAGCTCACCCCGTCGCGGGGATTCGAACTGCCGACCTTCTGATCGGCAAGCCCTAGGCTCTGTGGTTTAACCCACAGCGCCACCCGCGTCCCATCATTAAGAAACAATTAAACATTATTAAACATTAAATAGAATTAAAACTATGTAGACAATCACAACAAAAACAGCATACCACCAGCCCCCTTGTTAAAAGCAGTCAGTTCCCCAAAGCCTATTGGAACAAGAAGGACTTCCCCAGCCGGCAGGAGGATAAGAAGTGGGGAGCCAGTCTAAATTATCTAGGGGAGGGAGTTCCAAAGTTGGGGAGCAGCCACCAAGGAGGCCTTCTTCTGCATCCCTACCAAGTGTCCCTGTGAGGGTGGTGGGACTGAGAGAAGGGCCTCCCTCCAGATATCTCAGAACCCATATGAAGGAATATGGTCTTTCAGATAGCTTGGACCCAAGCTGTGTTATACCATTATAGGTCATAACCGGCACTTGGAATTGTGCTCAGAAACAGACCGATAGCCAGTGGAGCTGTTATAAAAAGGGAGTCATATGCTTCCTATAACCACCCCTTGTCAACACTTTGGCTGTAGCCCTTTCAGAGAGTTGAAGTTTCTGAGCAGTCCCATGTAGAGGGTGCAATAGAATCCAAATGGGATGTAACTATGGGTACTATCTGCAAACCCAGACCCAAGCCTGGACATAGCATTCTGAACTTTAGATAATTGCAACTTTTGGTAGTGACCATAACAAGGTAAGATCTGCGAAATGTTATGAGTGGGTTTAGAAGTGGGAATGCTTCTAGCCCTCCCCACTCCTGCCCTTTTTCTGCCCTTGAAATCTCTCGTGCTTCCTTTACCTCCTGCTCATCACTCCTCCTCAGTATTGATTCGAAACCAGGCCTGAAACCAGAATGAAGTGGGTCTAGATAATTTGCTTATTCGAAGCATATCTGTATCTGGTTGACACTCTTTCTTTTTCTTTTTCTTTTAAATGATATTTATTAAATTTTGCACACATAATATACAACTAACGGGACAGACAAACATAACAAATATAACAAAACACACCAAACCTAACCATATACATAAACCATGATCTTACTTTCCCCTCTTATTTCCTAGACTTTTTGTATTAACATTCATTTTCCCCATACTTGTACATTATCTTTATACCATGTTCCATTTGAAAAGAAAGAAGGGGAAATTGGAACATAAAAAACATAAAAAAAGAAATAATAATTTTATGACTTCCACTCTTATAACATCCGTCTGTATTGTTAGAATCATTTTGAGTCCACATGTGCCCTTTTCGTTGTATCGTTTGTTCCCCTATTCTGTAAATTCTCAAACATTTAGTACTATCATTTACATGTCTATTTTTATTCAATCTTCTCATATGTATTCAACCTTGTATTTCTATATCTATATTATTGTGGCACATTTTATTGCTCTAATTATCCATCTAACAATAAATGTCGTCTATTGGAACTTTCTTGACATGTCTTAATATCGTTTGTTCACTAATGTAATATCCCATATTGTCACTAAGTTAACGTTTTTCATAAACCAAATAAAATTGTCAATTTATTGTTATGATACAAGCTGTATTATAGTCTTATCTATATTACCATCTTGGCATAATCACTTTATATATTCTAAAAGAGAACTTCCCCCATTCTCTTAAAGATATGTCATTTTCTTATTATTACCTCTAGGTAGCCCACTATCTTTACTATATTCTTTGTTAGAGAAAAAGAAAGAGGGGGCCATTACTTGCTCCCATCCTTTACTTCCTGTACTTCTTCCTGTTCCGACTCCTCCTCCTCCTGATCTACTCCTTCCAGCTTCCCAAGTTCTTTATATTTCCTCCCAAATTTCCTTATCTCTTGTTGGGAATTCATTTTAAATTTCTTTTCTTTGTAGTAAAATGATACCCCTTCAGGATATTCCCAACAAAATTGGTTGACACTCTTTCAATCACCTCGGCCATTAAGAGAATATTACGAGACTGAACAGTAGTTTTCTTAAATGGCTGGATCATGGCAAGAGGACAACCTCTTTCAAGACTGTGGGTATAACTCCCTCCCATAGTGAGGCATTAACCGCTCCATCCAGTAAATCCCTTCCTGCTAGATTTTATTAGTCATGATGGACAGGATTAAAGGCGATTTATGAAAATAAATAAAACTGGAGAAAAAGTAAAAGGAAATGAAATAATTTAAGTGCAGAGTGTGGCCAAAAAAGAAAAAAGCATGGTCAGCTTCTATGGTCCTTGCTTGACTATTTCAGCCATTTTAAGCGGGAATGCATCAGCACAAATATTTGTCAGCTGTGCAGAAGCACCATTCTCTTATTGAAGTTCAGTTAAGATCTGTTTTTGATTATTTTGTTTGTAGCGTGACTGCTTTTGGAGCGAGAAAAGAATGTTTATGAAACTTGCTGAATTTGCAACCAGTTAAATTATTTTAAAATGTGGACTCGCATATTAGCACATCTTTCACATACTGATAAATTTGTCTCAGGAATTGCATTTTAGCTGAACTAGAAGTTATTTAGGTTCCAACACCTAACTTCTCTGTTCCAGCATGGTCGATGAAATGACATTCAGAGTCATGCTTAGCAATACCTACTGTCACCATAAAAATGTGTGCATTAGAAAGGTGCAAAGCAGGTGGAAAACAGGAGTTTTGCTGGATGAGTTGCTTTATTCTAGAGATGGGAAAAGTCAGCAAATAAGCTGATAGGAAGAAATCAGAGGTAGGAAGGGCTTTTTAAGGTTCCTTTAAAGGAAATTGCGGAGGAGGGCACTTTAGTGCACAAATGCACACTTTTTTAATTATTACAGGTCATTGACTGAACCTCATGTTCTGTTAGAGATATTGATAAAACAATGTTTTCACAAGTCAATACATTTTTTAGCTTGTGTTTCCCCACAGCCTTGGTAGTACCCACCATCCTCTTTAACAGTTCTGCCATTTCTTTTATTTTCTGGGCTGATATCTTTCCCCATCTTGGTAGCCTTCTGCCTCTTAGTTGAGAATTTCCTTTCCAGCAGGCTTTTCCCTCCCAGGATGCATTTAACTTTTTAAACTCTGATGCATAAGCTGATGCATTTAACTTTTTAAACCCTTTCTTCTCTTTCCTAATTTGGTGTATTGGTTTCATTGTTGTACTATAATGTTGCTTTTGATATGTTGTCCTGAGCTTTCAAAAACATAAAAAGCAGCATGTGAAAGCTTTGTTCTTATTATTTTATTGTTTGTATTGTAATTATTTGTATGTTTTAAACAAGTTTTAATTCTATTAATGTTTACTTTTTTAAAATGATTGTTTTTTTCTTTGTTTTTAGGGTTTCTTGTTTTATCTGTAAAACAAGAGGTCTTGTCAGGGAAAAAGCAGGGGTATAAATAAATATATAATAGTAATATATTTTTAATAATAATATTTGTTTACACACATGTGTTTCTTAAGATAAAGTTGTTCAGTTGGGTGTAAGTAATGCTAAAATAACACCATAGTTGAATACATCTAATCTTAATTTTCATAGAAAGAAAAAGTACAAGTGAATATGGTAGATTAACTGTGATAATCAATAATCAAGGCAAATATTATTTATTACTTTATTGCTTGCAGGATGAATTATGTTAAAATATTGAATGGATAGATAACCATATTGAGCTCATGCAGGTTTTCTAGCAGTATTGCTTAAAGAACTATATATATTTTCTCTCATTTCTTTGTAGTGATTTATTATCCTCTGATTATGTGGAGATTCATTATGAAGAAGGAAAACCACAATATTCAAAGGTAATGTAGAAATATTTTATCCTGGCCAAAGAGTGAACATTTACCAGCATATCCTCTACATGGTTTCCCCCACTTTTCCTTGCACATTTCAAACTCTAGGCAGTTTTTGAACTGCATTTCCTGTAGTCACATCTGTAACAGGGTCATTTCTGTTAGCAAGCTTACAGATACCAAAAAGCACCCCGCATTGTCTGGAAGCATACTGCAATAGTTAGAAAAGGATCTGCATATTGGCGATCTTGCGTCAATTTGACACGCCTAAAATGGTTGCCGCCTATAATATAATAATTACGGATTGTATACACTTGGCAGTTAGGAACCACTTAACAAACATGTAACTATTTTTGTTTTACAGGAGCTATATTTAATCACTGGTAGATATGATGCCCGTTAAAATAACGGGCGCTAGAAGGTTAGTCTGCCCTGCGCCGCCATAGCCTCGGCCCTGGCCGCCTTTGCCCTCGGAGCGTCTCGGAGCAGCAGCCGCCGCCGCGCCGGCCACCCCCGCCCGCCCAACCGCCCCTTCCCGCGCGTCGCCTCATGGCCGCCGCTCCTCTATCCCCTCAGCCATGTTGGCAGCCGTTCAGCTCATCCTCCGCAGCTCCGTGCGAGGCGGCGGCACTGACCCAACTGACGACGCGCGTGCGCCGCCGCTGCCTCTCGGACACGCCCCCCTCTCCGCCTGCTCCAATCCCTGTGTCCATGAGGCACATGCGCAGTAGCGCAATTCCACTGACACACGGACTGGACGCAGAGACACAGGGACTTTATTATATAGGATACCTGCTCTGTCTGCCATTAAATTGATAGATGTGTATTGAATGAAATTTCCTATGCCAAGCGTTAACAAAATCACTGTAGCCACCTGATGTATATTCATTGCTGAAAAACATAGATTATGCATTTTATGGTTTATGAAACTTACAGCATTAAATAGGGCATATCTTAAACGTATCGTAAATGTTTGCAGATTTCTACTAATTCTCACCTGTTCAAGTTCTGTGCAAAAGTGTAGAAGTTGGCATTCTAACTTTACCCATTTCTGTACTGTTAAGTTTGAAAAAATATATTTAAAGGATAGCATGTCAGTTAGGATTAGTGGAACGTAAAACCACATTGCCTACCTCATTGCAGTGCTCTCAGTCTGGCTGCTTCCATGAAACCATGCCTCCTTAGCTCATAATTATCCTGTCTTTACTTACAGAGATCGGCATTACCATTGTCCTTTGCAGGTGATGCTGCTTCAAAACTTTCCATAAGGATTTGAGACTGTGGGCCTGTTTAGATGTTATCTCTCCCCTTGCTTCTGTATATGTGAGATCAGAGGAAAACTTTGGGCTTGTGTGCTTATTCCCTTGCTTCAGTCACCATGCATGCATAGACGATGGCCAAACCAGGAAATCCTATGGGTTTTTTTTAGAGTATGCGCCTAATGTTCAAAAGGGAATCAGTGTTGAAATAATTGTTGGATCTCACAGCTGGATGTTAACTTTTATGTGTGGTGAGGATGTTTTGGTAATTCTGGGACCGTTCCACATTTCTCTGCATGTAGATGTTGTGCTGCCCTCAGTTTCATGTTTCTCTGTTGCACTGTGGAAGGGCTTGGTGTATGTACCACCACCTCATATGCACAGCTGCAATAAGACTGAAAAATTGGGAGCCTAGCAACTTCATTGGCCTTCAAATGAATTTACAAACAATAGTTGCTTTTAAAAAACAAAAGCCATCTTCCTGGCCCTTACTCAATGCTAAAGGGACTATTTGCATTATCAGCAGCTCTGGAGTTGCTGAGTCAGGAGTCTTACACAGAACCTTTGAGTCAGCAATTGCACCATCTTTGCATGCTGCAGTAACTTGATCTAGATTTCCTTGAGGATATTTACAGACTCAATTGATTTGGAAACACTGAGAAGAACCTTGAAATCGTGTGTTCCATAGCAGGTATCATTACATTCCCCAAATGCGGAACTGGTTTATTGCCCTGAAGGTCAAAGATAGCCCTTTAATATTTAATTTAAGGATAGACTTTAATTATTATTTTTAATTTAAATTTAAATTGCCCATATGTGGAGACTTGAAACTGAGATGAAATAATTTAGAAATAATTGCTATAAGACCAATGTATAATTGCTTCTTTGTGACCTTTGCAATAAGCCTTTTGGAGTGCGTAGACCATAGCATACAATTTTATTGAAAGCACTGGCTGACTGCAGAGGCATTTGGGCCTTCTGTTATATTAACAGTTTTGTGCCAGAGTAGAGTTAGTAGTACGCTCTTCCTGTGTTCCTTAGTGACCAGAGAGAATAAGTGCATCATTGCATATCTGGTTCATTAGTTTTGTCATTTACTTTCTTGATCAGCTAGTAATCATTATTTTGTTATTCCTCTCACAGGGCAGTGTTTTCCAGAGATCTTTATGTTATTCATTGATCTTAGAAAACAAAGTGAAGATAGCAAGTCTGGTTTCAGATAGAAATATAATAGATTCAGATTAATAATAATAATAATAATTTATTATTTATACCCCGCCCATCTGGCTGGGTTTCATATTACTTAGATCCAGTGCTTTTTTTCTTTAAAAAAATGTTTGGGAGTACTCTCATTTTGACTCGAGAAAATCACAATTTTGTAGTTCAAATCGGGAAAAATAAATACAGTAAATGGACAAAAAGTTTAGGGGTATGCGTCCCCCCAGAAAAAAAAAGCACTGCTTAAATCACAGACTCCTAGATTATCAGTCAATTGACTGTATTTCTAACTCCTCTCTAAATATTGTGCTCTCCTTTTAAAGGAATAACAGATTATTATTATAATAAAAACATGTTAGTAGGTATTTTGGCTCTTAAAACATCATAAATGAAGCAGATACGTCTATAGTTCATTAGAAGATAGGACTGATGATTCCTCAAGAGCTTTCCTTCAAAACATTAGTTAAAGGTTTGAATTCTTAAAAATTCTAATCATGCTCACTGAGCAGAAAGTTTAGCTGAATCACTGCTAAGTCTGTTTAGAACTGCAGCTTTAATTCACTGTAGCATTTTTTTATTTTTTATTTTTCATTTAGGAGAAATACATGCTTCTTGTACTTTCCTTAAAAAAATGCTGGAATTCAAGAAGACATGCTTTTGGCCCTGTATAGCCTTTATGCATACACCCAAGCGATCATTTACCCTATACAGTCCAGGTGAATGCTAACCCTTTTATAAACAAATTGCAAAAACCTTAAATGAAGTTGTCCATTTTATTCCTTAGGGAGGAGAACACTGTTACTATCATGGGAACATCAGAGGTGTCGAGAACTCCAAAGCTGCGCTTTCAACATGCAATGGACTCCAGTAAGTACTGGTATTATCACAGAACCATAGAACTTTAGAGCTGGAAGGCATCCCAAGCGTCATCCAGTCGAACCCCCTGCAATTCAGCAATCTTGCTAGTTTATGTAGTTGCAACATACCGTAGTTAAAGAATGGGGAGGGGGAGGGGGGAAAGTCTCCCTCTCCTGATGAGCCCCTCTGATGCTCCGGCTGCCACCTCACAGTCAGTGAATGCTTTAAGGAATTGTGGAGGAAGATGAGGGGCAGAGGCGTAGCAAGCCCAGGTGGTACCCGGGGCGGAATTGTTTTTGTCACTCCCTCCCCCCACTTTAATTAAAAAATTTTTTTTAAAAAATTAAAAAAGTGTCACCCCCCTCTGATTGTGCCACTTTGCGAGGTGTAGGGGTTTTGTGTGTGTGTGTGTGTCTATTATCTCTTTTTTTTCAATGAAGTTAAAATAATAATAATAATGATAATAATAATGTAAAAAATAAATAAATAAAAAGTGTCACCCCCCTCTGATGGTGCCACTTTGTGAGGTGTGGGGTTTTTTTGTGTGTGTGTCTATTATCTCTTTTTTTTCAATGAAGTTAAAATAATAATAATAATAATAATAATAATGTAAAAAATAAATAAATAAAAAGTGTCACCCCCCTCTGATGGTGCCACTTTGTGAGGTGTGGGGGTTTTGTGTGTGTGTGTGTGTGTCTATTATCTCTCTTTTTCCAATAAAGTTAAAATAAAAAAAAAATAAAAAAAAAATATAAATTTAAAATAAAATAAAAAGTGTCACCCCCCCCCTGATGGTGCCACTTTGTGAGGTGGGGGGGTTGTGTGTGTGTGTCTATTATCTCTTTTTTTCAATGAAGTTAAAATTTAAAAAAAATTTTTAAAAAAAATTAAAAATTTTTTTTTAAAAGTGTCACCCCCCCCTCTGGGGTGGAACTCGGGGTGGCCCGCCCCCCTTGCTACGCCCCTGATGAGGGGCTTGCAGAGAAGGTACACAGGGTGGGTGGCCAGGAAGGGGTTATTTGGGAAGCCTCAGATTTATTTCCAAGTCAATCAAAGGTGAGCAGCTGATGTGAATGCTTGGATGAACTACGGGGATCTTCCTAGATACCCATATTTCTAACTATGTTTCTGATTCTATGGTTCTGCGGAGCTGAGTGTTATTTTAATTTCAGGTAGGTAGCTGTGTTGGTCTGACGCAGACAAAATTAAAAATTTAAAAATAGTCCAGTAGCACCTTGAGACCAACTAGGTTTGTTCTGGGTATAAGCTTTGGTGTGCATGCACACTTCTTCAGATACACTGAAACAGAAGTCACCAGACCTTTATATATAGTGGGAGGGTGGAGTGGGGGTTTTCTCAAAAAGGTAGTAGGAGATGGGTGATTGACTCAATGGGTATGTTAAAGCTGTTGATGACTGTTAACGACTGCAATTAGTCCTACAGGGAAAAGCAAGCAATAGTACTGGTATGCAGATGACAAAAAATAGCTTTAGCATGTGTAATGAGACAAGAATCCAATATCTTCAGACCAGGTCTCTCCATAATTTTCAGTATATAAACCATCCCACTATATATAAGGATCTGGTGACTTTTGTTTCAGTGTATCTGAAGAAGTGTGCATGCACACAAAAGTTTATACCCAGAACAAACTTTGTTGGTCTCTAAGGTGCTACTGGACAATTTTTTCATTTTTAAAATTTATTATGTTATTTTAATGTTACTGATGGTTATCACTATTCATTTTTTCTGGTTTTAAGATTATATTTTATATATTGCTTAATGTTTTTGCAAGCCTCTTTGGGAGTGTTTGCCCTAAACAGTCTTATAACTATCCTATATAATAAAGAGCCTGTGTCCCTGCCTTTCCGTGTGTCACGGAAGTGCATTGTGCGCATGTCACACGGGGACGCAGGGATTGGAGGGGGCGGAGAGGGGGGCGGGACGACGCAGAGACACTTCCGGCCGGGCGAAACTGCGCCGCCGCCATTGCCGCTGCCGCTGCCCGCCCATGGAGGCTCCTGCCGCCGCCTGAAGGAGACCCCCGTCCGGCACGCGCCCTTCCCTGCGCGCTGCCCAGCCGGCGGGGGTCCGAGGCGAGGCGGCTTCCGCTCACGGGCCAGCCGGTCGCCCCCGCGGAAGCCTCCCGGTCCCCCGGCTCCTGCTGCTCCGCCTCCGGCTAGCGCCTGTTTTTTGCAACAGGCTTAATATACTAGTATTAAATAAATTGATGGGCTCTGTACTCAAATATTGCAGTCTGAAACAATACTGGTGATTCTGTAAATGCCTACTCTGGTATAGCTTCCTTGACTTAATTCTCTTAAATCTATATTTTTTTTCTTATATTCTAGTGGTATGTTTGAAGATAGTTATTACCTATATTTGATAGAGCCTTTGGAATTGACTCACAGTACGGTAAGTTAATACTGAGCTATGTACAACTGACTTTGTTTGCTATCTTTGAATATTTATTACCTTATTTAAATAATAAAGAATATTCTTCATATTCTATGAATATGAATGCCATTGCATTTGGATGACAAAAGTCTCTAAAACCTGGATTCTCCCGCTATTTGCTGGGAAGATGTTTCTGACCTTCAGTCATATATTTTTGTTTATCAGGTCGAAATTTAAGCAAGCAAATAATTACCTCCCCCTTTTTTGTTTCCCCGCCCCTTTCTTTTGTAAGCTGAAATATAACTTTAAATCTGAGCATTTACATCTATTTCAAAATCTTAACTGCAAATGAGTACTGTACTACTATATATGTGTAGATGGAATTGCAGTTTTCCCTTTTCCCTTGAAGGCATCCAGCTTCAGGGAAGCTCTGATTCAGTAGATAGACTTTAGGTAAACTTCAGAGGATCAGGACTATTCCCTTATATCTGAAGATGTGGTGTGGAAAATAGATATAGGTCCCCCCCCCCCATGTGAGGCTCTCTGCCCCAGCCTCTTCCTGCTCACTAAACCCTGTTTCCTCTTCAGCTTCCGAAACTTCCTCCTCCAAGTCTTCTCCGTCTGACCACTTACTGTCGTCCCACCCCCAGTCCGCTGGCTCTGAGCCTTCTCCCCCTGGGGGTTCTCTTAAGGCAGTGGTGGCTAACCTTGACACTCCAGATGTTTTGGGACTACAACTCCCATCATCCCTGACCACTGGTCCTGTTAGCTAGGAATGATGGGAGTTGTAGTTCCAAAACATCTGGAGTGTCAAGGTTAGCCACCACTGTCTTAAGGGTTTCCCAGCTGGTGCCTCTCCCTACTCCTCTGCATCTAGCCAAGTCCATGACGGAAGGAGAGGGGAGATTGTTTCATCAGCACAAGCATTGCTGCTTGCCAGACAGAACAATAATAATGGCATGACATTGAATTCCTCACTATATCACGTAGTGTGGCTTTGCCCATTTGGATTAATTGGTTAGGCTATTGCAATATTAGTTCATTTAAAGGGTGGAGTTTCATACTCATGAACAATATTCCATAAATTAGAATGTCTTGAGCTTAAATTTGCCCCATGAATGACAGACCTGTTTTTCTCTTTCATTACAGAGAAGTACAGGTAGACCACATGTCATCCAGAGGACATTGGGAACAAATAGTTCCAAGCAATTGGAAGACTTTGGTATGGAACTTTTGATATCCTGTTGCAGTGATATTTAATGCTATACAACGACTTCGTCAGTTATAAATCATTTAACTTTCTGCTGTAACAAGTGCTGAAACAATTGGTGGCAGTCTGTATTTTTGAATGTTGCCGCATTAGAAACTTCTTCGGATGTTCTCTGAAAGTGTGCAGAAATAAAATGTGGTGATGGAGCAGGACTGTGCCTGTCTCCATCAGTGTCTCCATCCTTACTGTTTCTACCCCTGCGTGTGGCATATTGAGCAGAAGATCTGAAGAGGGATCCTTTGCACATTTGGCGAGCACAGTTAGAATCCTTCCTGTGGTTAAGAGCATCATGCAACCAGGGTTCCTGATTGTGAGGGTGATTATAAGCATGTTTAGCCAAACATGTGAAAACTCTCATTTCAGTCCTTCTGAATGAGCAAAGGTGGGAGGTGGAGTCTGTGGAGATGGGGACTTGGAGGGTGGGTCTGGTAAATATGCTTCTGCTCGCTCTCCATGCATTATTCTCCCACACTTCTGAAGAATGCCTGGATCATAGCTGTCAACCCTCCCTTTTTTTGCGTGGGAAACTCCTTATTTCAATGCCATTTCCCGCTGCTATCCCGGATTGTTGATATCCCTTAAATTTCCCGGATTTCAAAGGAAGCAGCTCCTCTCCCTCCCTGCCGGCCAGGGAGGCTCCTCAGCTGCGTTGCTCGGCTGCCAATAAGGAGTCTGAGACCGACTGGGGGTGGAGCTTGCATGCCTTGTGCAGCCAGACCCTCACGCCCAACCAGACAGACAGCCTGCCTGCCGTCTACGCGCTGGCTCTTTTGCTCACCCGTTCGCGCGCAGCCTCTGGAGCGCAGGGTGGCGAGGCTACTTGGTGCCATTGCACCGCCCTCGCGGCATCCCTTATTTTCAAATCCGAAAGATTTTAAAAATCCGTTATTTTCAAATCCGAAAGATTTTAAAAATCCGTTATTTTCAAATCCGAAAGATTTTAAAAATCCGTTATTTTCAAATCCGAAAGTTGACAGCTATGGCCTGGATGCAGGGGTGACCTGAGGGGTTTCAGCACCTTAGGTGAAGCACCTCGTTGCCACCCCCATGATGGGGGGGGGGCGGGCAAACGCCACAAGAGCTTCTGCCCTTGCTGGGCAGAAGGGGAGATCCCCCCTCCCTGTCTTGGCTGCAAACCTGGGTGGTGGAACACCTCCCCTTTTGCCAACTCAGCAGGAGGGGAGGTGTTCCACAGAGCTTTGCCACCAGTCCCTCTCTGCCCCTAGATTCAGGGAAACCAGCTGGGCAGCAGAAAGTGGATGATGCCTTGGAGGGGTGCCACCAGACACAGCTGCTTCACCCTGCCTTATGGGTGGGCTGGCTCTGCCTGAATGAGACCAACATGCTCAATTCCCTGCAGAACTAGGTAGACATAAGCAATATGGTTGTTGATCTTCCTTTCTTAAGATATCCCTTTTTCTTTTTCAAATTTTTTAAAAATAATTTTTAGTGACAACCAGATATTTACCATAATTGTGAAAATGTTAGGGTTTCATTGGCATCTACAGATGAGGAAATCACGTTCCAGTTGTTTAAAATATTTCTGCCAGTGCTCTTGGAACTGTGGCATTTCAAAACGTGTAGCTTTTTTATCTACCGTATATAATTTTTTGGTCAGGGGTGCAGTACTTAAACCCCAGTAGTAAATTACTCTATGGTTCTGGTAGTGCCACCCATATTGATTCTCTGGAGGAATCTGTCCCTTTTTGATTTCTAGTTAGTTGGGCTCTGTGTCCTCTGATGCCACAACTGATGAAGCACTGGTAGTGTGAACCAGTGTTTGATTTTGGGTAGTCATGGACCCCAGGGATAGGATTAAGGAGACTGTTCAGTGGTTCCAAGGTGAAAGATCTACATGGGGAAACTGTGTCTGAGAACAATTTTGGTAAGCGGCAGTAAATAAAGTTGTCAGCTAGGCACATTAAACAACAAGAATCATGTCTAAATAGACAGGTTTTTAGCCCTTTCTAAAAGGGTGAAGATAGAGAATTTGGGGGACAGCACAGCTGATTTTTGTATGCTAATCTGCTGTTCCCTACATATGACCCCAGCAATTTGAGACAGCAGTAGTGGTAAGGCCAGCCCTGCATTGAAGGCCAGAAAAAAACCCCCAGATCTAGGCAGCCCATTTCTTCAAGGAGCACCACAGTTTGCTTGCACAACATGGCTAAGAATGGCAGATTTGAAATAGACCTCCAGGTTACCAAATCTTGGGGAAACAAAGGATGGAGTCCATCAGAGAGGAGAAACAGGAGAAGCACCAGTGCAGGGGTGGAAAGGAGACACAAATTGTTAGGTGCACAGGAAATTGATTTATTGGCCAATTTGATAAAGCTATGGGTAATATCCCATGAAGCTGAAAATTCTTTGCTATTATTTTTTTCTTCCATAGATTATGACTCTACTTCTGAATGGCCCTTCCTGTCCGAGTTGCAATGGCTAAGACGGAAAAGAAGAAGGAGAGCTGTGAGTGTTACCAGTAATGCTGTGTCAATCACACGATTTCTTTGATTTTCAAATACATGTATTCACTTCATGTATGTTCCTGGCATAAGAGAAAAGAGGCAGAAGCTAAAATTATCTTACATTGGATGTATAGCTGCACTCAAATTGATGATTTGCTGTTTCCTACTAGTAAAGATGGAAGAGACCCAGTATACAGTCTGTAATTGCATATTTTTGTGGGTTCAGAAAAACCCAGAAACAAGTAAACAATTTTGAAAGATGCAAAACAAAAGGAGGTGTGAGTACAGAGATCAAATTGAATTGTTATGTAAAGCACTAATGATATGATCAAATGGTGCACAAAAAGCTGGTGTAAAGAATGAAGAAAATTATAATTTCATCCTGAAATACTGCAAGCACTCCTCTTGAAATAATAGTTTGCTCAGGATTTGGGATAAATTCAAGGACGGAGTTAGCTAAATTTGCTGCTGGAATGTATGATTTAGATTTTAATCTTAATAAAGAATTAGAGCCTTTTACACCAGGGATTGCCAATTTTGGGGGGACCAACAGGTGCATTTGAAGTTTTAAGACAGGGTGGGGGGACAGGGTGCGGGCGGGTGGGGGGGACTCCCTGGTCCTGAATGGGGTAACTGTGCCCCTGAAGGACCAGGTGCGCAGCCTGGAAGTCATTTTGGACTCACAGCTGTCCATGGAGGCGCAGGTTAATTCTGTGTCCAGGGCGGCTGTCTACCAGCTCCATCTGGTACGCAGGCTGAGACCCTACCTGCCCGCAGACTGTCTCGCCAGAGTGGTGCATGCTCTAGTTATCTCCCGCTTGGACTACTGCAATGCGCTCTACGTGGGGCTACCTTTGAAGGTGACCCGGAAACTGCAGTTAATCCAGAATGCGCAGCTAGACTGGTGACTGGGAGTGGCTGCTGGGACCACATAACACCGGTCCTGAGAGAACTACATTGGCTCCCTGTACGTTTCCGAGCACAATTCAAAGTGTTGGTGCTGACCTTTAAAGCCCTAAACAGCCTCGGTCCTGTGTACCTGAAGGAGCGTCTCCACCCCCACCGTTCAGCCCGGACACTGAGATCCAGCGCCGAGGGCCTTCTGGCGGTTCCCTCACTGCGAGAAGCAAAGCTACAGGGAACCAGGCAGAGGGCCTTCTCGGTAGTGGCGCCCGCCCTGTGGAATGCCCTCCCAGCAGAGGTCAAAGAGATAAACAACAACATGACATTCAGAAAATACCTGAAGGCAGCCCTATTTAGGGAAGTTTTTAACCTGTGATTTTAATGTATTTTTATATCTGTTGGAGGCCGCCCAGAGTGGCTGGGGAGACCCGGCCAGATGGGCGGGGTACAAATAAAAGAATTATTATTATTATTATTTAATATAGTGCCACCAGTCTCAAAATGGCCAGAGTGGGGAGCATGGCATAGCACAAAATGGCTGCTACGTCTGTAAGAGCAGAAAAAAAGATAAGACCACAAAATGGTGTGGGCATGCAACCCCCCATTAGCCCCTCCCATCAGTGGGTGAAAAGGCACCCACATCAGCCACTACTGCACATGCTCACAGAAGGAAGCTTTCTGCACCTCCCACATGATCAGAGCAGAAGGGAAGGTGGGTGTCTAATCCTGACATCCAGTGTAGTGTTGGTATGTTGAAGGGAGGGGTGTTCAGTGCAGGAGAGGCTGAGCCAGAGCAAACAGAAACTGAGCAGGAAGAGCAGTCTCTTGTGTAATGTGTGTTTTTGAGATGATACCTTCCGCTGGGTGCCACTGAATGTACTGGCGGGCACACTGGCATGTGCGGATGCCATGTTGAAGACCCCTGTTTTGCACTGCCATGCAGTAATGACTAAACATATGAAACTGCCTTATGCCTTATGAATGTCAGATCAACAGTACTACCCTGACTGGTATCTGATTCCAGGCAGAGCTCTTTCCCAGCTCTTAACAGTGGAGGCTGCGCTGTTAGGGCAAATGGGGCAATGCCCCATTAACCTGACCTTCAGCTAGCACTTCGGTCCTGTATACCTGAAGGAGCGTCTCCACTCCCACCGTTCAGCCCGGACACTGAGATCCAGCGCCGAGGGCCTTCTGGCGGTTCCCTCACTGCGAGAAGCAAAGCTACAGGGAACCAGGCAGAGGGCCTTCTCGGTAGTGGCGCCCGCCCTGTGGAACGCCCTCCCATCAGAGGTCAAAGCGATAAACAACTACCTGACATTTAGAAAATACCTGAAGGCAGCCCTGTTCAGGGAAGTTTTTAATCTGTGATATTTTAATGTATTTTGATATTTGTTGGAAGCTGCCCAGAGTGGCTGGGGAGACCTGGCCAGATGGGCGGGGTACAAATAATAAATTATTATTATATTATTATTATAGCACTTGCCTGCCCTTTTACTTGCAACCAGCCCAGGGGAGGGGGTAGCCCTGGCTATCAGCTTCCTCCCTCCATAGCCTTGGTGTTGCTCTTGTAGCAGGGGAAGGATAGGGACAAAGCTAGAATTGGTTGGCTCTGCCAGTCATTTGCTCTGGCTCCACTAACTGTTGGCCCCTCTGCCTTTTCCCTTACTAGTCCCAATGAGCACCAGCAACCACTGCCCGCTGCCTTAGGTATTATTGACTGAAGATGCCAGGGATTAAGTTTGGGACTTCTTAATAAAGTTTAAGCTCCACTCCAATGGATATAATTTGTAAAATGGCCATGGAACAGATCAGAAGAACAAACATGCCAATGAAATGAATATATTACCGGTATAGTTAGAAATACTGTCGTTAAAATATATAATCCTAAACCCTTGAGAGGTTTCGGTTGAATCAGGTTTAGGTACACAGAACAGCATTGCATGGCAAGTGGTCAACCAACCCTAAATTCATTTTAAAGAATCCAACTATAGCTTTTAAAATCCTTCAGGTTTCCCGTGGCATATTTGAAGAAATGAAATACTTGGAGCTCATGATTGTTAATGACTATAAAATGGTAAGCTGGTTGTATTAATTAATTCTATTATTATCTAATTTAGTTACAATATACCCTCTTTTTTTTACACTTATTGTCTGTTGCAAATGTTATTTACTGATAGAACTTTGTGTATTTATTACAGTTACTTAAATCCTACCTTTCAGGAGGAGGGGTAGGATAGAAATGATAAATGATGATAAATGATAAATCCAATGTTTTGTTGTTGCTGTTTTCTTCATTTATTACCCATCCTTCGCCTTAAGGCTCTAGGTGGCTCAGAACAATTTAAAATGCAGCATTAAAAATAGTTTAAAACAAATTACAATCACAAGAATATCGTTGGTCCTAAAAATACACAACTCAGGCCAAGGAAAATAAGATAAATCGTCACCTTCCTGATTTATGTTCAGATTGCCCTGGCCCGCCCCTGACCACCCATCAAATTTGGCATCTGATCCTGATCCTGATAAGGATCTGGCCTGTGGAGCCAAAAATGTTCCCTACCCCTTAAGGCCTACGTAATTTAGTTATCATGTTCCGTTTTAAACGCTTTACTGATTTTACCTGTTTTACGGTAGTATGTATACTTGTTTTTTCACAGTACTGTGAATAGTAGCTGCTTTTATCAATAATTTTATTATGTACACAGCTTATATAGTTTTGTGGTTAAGTGGTGTATAAACTTTTCCAAGTAAATCTATAAATCTGTTTTGATAGTCTGACCCACAGCCTTGCAATAGTATTGTTTCACTTAAAGGCGGAATTTAGAGCAAATGCACAGGAGACATGGGACCACTAATTCAAGGAATTAAATATATTTTCAAAGTGAAAATGATGGGGGAAAGTTGTTGCAGTTAACTATTTTATAGTATAGTTCTCCCCCTTTTTCATGAAACAAATGCTTGTGAATTCCATAAACGTTAGCAGTTCAAGAGGAAAACACTGATTAGCAGAGCAGCTGTTTGTTCTTTGCATTGCCAGGAGGCAAACCTCTTGATCGAATCATGATTTAACATGTTTCTTCTAGTTTAAAAAGCACCGATCATCCCATGCTTACACGAACAACTTTGCGAAATCTGTGGTAAATCTTGTGGATGCAGTAAGTATTGCAATAATTGGTACGATTAATGCCTCATGTTTCAACATTTGACTTTGCAGACGGGATGAAAATAGTGGTGATAGAGGATGTAAACTTGCACAACCTTGGGAGTACAGACCAGTATATACTAATAGCAATCCTGCTCATCCTTATGTAGCCAAAAGGCTTGGAGGAACCTCTGAAGATCTCCAATATAAAAAATTGGGCTGGGTGGCGGTGGCAAATACCCACAAACAGTGAGGACTAGGCATGATTAGTGTTCGCAGAACTCTGACTGACTGGGTGTGTGGTGGTGGGGAGGCTACAACTAAAAACTAGGAATGTCCAACAGGTAGATCGTGATCTACTGGTAGATCACTGGATGTCTGTGGTAGATCACTGGTAGAGCATTGGCTCCCCCCAAAGAAGCTGAACAACTGTGGCTCCCCTAAAAAAAGCTCAACATTTTACCTCCTCCCTGAAAAAACTCAACAACTTTGACCTGAACCCCAAAAAAGGGGGTAGATCACTGCCACTTTTTAAACTCTGTGAGTAGATCACAGTCTCTTGGGAGTTGGCCACCCCTGTAATAAAATATCCTGGAAAAGGTTTCTGCAGGCCAACTGGAATAATGAACGGGAGTGCTCCATGCTGCAACATTTTGTTACACTTGTGACTTTTTAGTGCTCATTTTATCTATATCCTGCTGTATCATTAAACAAAAAAACAGTGGTTTTACAACAATATACAGTAAAAGCAGAACTGAACAATAAAATTACAAAAAGTTAAAAGCAGAAACAAATTAAAAATGAAACATCAAAAGACCATTGTGGGGGATGTACCAGTCTTAATGTACATTACCACAGCGGGTGGCTCTATGGTCTGAACCACTGAGCCTCTTGGGCTTGCTGATCAGAAGGTGTCGGTGGTTTGAATCCCCGTGATGGGGTGAGCTCCCATTGCTCTGTCCCAGCTCCTGCCAACCTAGCAGTTCGAAAGCATACCAGTGCAAGTAGATAAATAGGTACCACTGTGGCAGGAAGGTAAATAGCATTTCCGTTCACTCTGGTTTCCATCATGGTGTTCCATTGCTCCCGAAGCTGTTTAGTCATGCAGGCAACATGACCCGGAAAGCTGTCTGTGGAAGAACGCCGGCTCCCTCGGCCTGAAAGTGAGATGAGCGCCGCATCCCCATAGTCACCTTTGACTGGACTCAACTGCCCAGGGGTCCTTTACCTTTACCTTTTTTTACTCTTAATGGCGGAATAGAAAAGTTTTCAGCGGGCATTTAGAAGTTGCCACACAAGGCCAATTCAGTTCAATAAGTAGGTCACCAAAGGTTATATGAGACATCGGCACATCACGCCCAGTTAAATCAACCGGGCCAAGACACAATCCAAACAAACATGGGACAACAACCCTGAAGTGATGTGGAGCCTACTGTAATAATGGTGTCCGTGTATATAATATCTTGATTAACATAATTTTTTAAATATTGTTATCTTCTGTTAAGTTTAACAGTAAAAGGTTAAATGCTGTGAGACCACATGATTTTAATAATTAGGTAGGCTGAGCCTCCTCCAGAATTCCACCCCTGACTAACCGGATAAGTTTATGGAACTAAATGGCACA
Source organism: Darevskia nairensis (assembly GCA_034642065.1). NCBI lineage: Eukaryota > Metazoa > Chordata > Lepidosauria > Squamata > Lacertidae > Darevskia > Darevskia nairensis. The sequence goes on along the minus strand of JAWWNI010000806.1, from coordinate 324,860 downwards.
CTGAAGGAAAAACTTATTTTTAAATGTACCCACACACAAAGATAGGACTCCAGGACAAATATTTTACGTCTGCACCCTCGAACACACACAGAGCAGTCTCCTCCTTGCCCATCTTCCCTTAACCAGGGGCAGATTTGCAATAGAGTTGGGAAAGGTTGGGATGCCGTGATGGTGCACAGACCATCACTATATTGCAGATTTGTATGGTAGGCAATAGCGTTGGACTTGTAGGAAGGAATATTGCTGTGCTCCCACTCCACTGATCTTTCCAAGCTCTGAACGCCCAAGCTCACTGAACTTTCCCTTGTTGTCTGTATCAGAGCTTAGCGAGCATTCTGCTGAGCCAAGGAAGGATTCCGGCTTGAGCAGCATATATAGTAGTCGCACTCCTCTTCCTCTTCCTCTGCCTCTTCCCAAAGTGAGCTGTGGGGCTTTACACAGCATTTCCCACAGCATACTGTAGGAACTAAATCAGGGAACCTCCAGCCTGCAGACCTATTTGGGGGCCAGCCAGCACACACTCACTGGGCGCACAAGAATGCTTGGGCCAACCCATGTCCACCTTCCCTGCATCTGATGTCATCTGAGGGGCAAGTAAGGGTTTGTGCCAAAAGGATACTACCAAGTGGCAGTGCCTTCGAAGCCTCTTCTGCACCACTTCCCAAGTGCCTTGCAACCGGTGCTTCAGAAGCTCTGCAGAAAGCGCTTTGCAAGTCCTATGCTCAGCACTTCCCAAGCTTAGGGCAGGTAGGGTTGGTGAAAGATGAAGGACTAGTGCAGTAAATAAGATGGCTCTACATAATCATTTGTAGTGTTGAATTTAATGCAGGCATAGGCAAACTCGGCCCTCCAGGTGTTTTGGGACTACAACTCCCATCCCTAGCTAACAGGACCAGTGGTCAGGGATGAGTTTGCCTATGCCTGATTTAGTGCAATATTGATTCTTTTAAAGGATACTGGAGGTGTATTGGCTAATTGTATTCCTTTTTTTTAAAACTTTTTAAAAAAAATATCTTTATTAGTTTAAATTACACACTTAAAAAGTTCACAATCTCAACCTCACAGGTATTGAGAAAACAAAATAAAAGAGAAACGAAAAAAGAAAAAGAAAGGAGAAAGGAAAAGAAATAAAACAAAATACATTCAACTTACATATACATATTTCTAACATACCACTTAAAACTAAACACACTTGACTTACATAATCAGCTTTCTAACATACGGCTAATTGTGTTCCAATCTTTCCCTCCTGCTTTACCCCTTTTGTCCTTCCACTGACTGACTGGCTAACTGTGCATGTTTTGACCCAGTGTTCTACTCCTGTGCCTGTCCTGTATCTGCCCACAGATTTACAAGGAGCAGCTGAATACCCGGGTTGTTTTGGTTGCTGTTGAAACCTGGTCGGACAGAGATCGTATAAATGTCCACCCTGACCCAAGACAGATGCTTCATGATTTTTCCAAATATCGACAGAATTTCATCAAGCAGCGTGCTGATGCTGTACACCTTCTCTCGTATGTAGTGCAAGCTCTGTTTGGTACATGGTCTCTCTTTCCTGAAGGCCTCTTTTTCTAGTTCTTATTCTGTCTGCTTATTTATATCTCATAGGTACTGTATATCTTAAATGCTGCTTCTTTTAGGTGTTTTATTATTATCATTTTAAAAAAAATACAGAATGCAGTGGAATCATTTTTATCCTCTCCTGTCTGAAAGAGCCGCTGTAGTTCAACAGTAAAACACATGCTTTGCATTGGGGGGAATCCAGGCTTGGACCTTGACATTTCCAGCTAGGGCCATAATAGAAATGAAATTCCTATTAATTTACATGTGCCACATAAGAAGATATTTGTAGGGCATCGTATATATGTGAGATAACGCTTTTTAATATTGCTTCCTTTATCTTGTTCTTCAGGAATGTGACATTTCATTACAAAAGAAGCAGCCTGAGCTATTTTGGAGGAATTTGTTCTGTGTCTAGAGGTGTTGGAGTAAATGAGGTAACATTTCTCTTTTGGAGGTCTTGTGAGGAAGGGAAAATTTATGGAATAGTTCCCTCATTATATACCTTCTTTTTAAACAGTGCTTCTCATAATATGTTCAAAAATTTCAGATCCCCCCCCCCCAGATATTCCTAAAAGACTCAAGCCTGAAATACAGTTGACTGAAAATCATTTCACCTTTTATTCTAGTCTCAGCTTAGCATAGAACACTTGAATACAGGCTGAAGGCAGCCATATCTCACTGTGAGGTACACGTGACAGATCCTGTATGAGAGGTGAAATAGTTCTCTTTATAATACTATTCATTAGAAAAAAGAAAGGAAATCTTCAAGTATTTAAGGGTCCAGTACACTACTGATAAAGTGGCATGCTTTGGGTAAAGTCTGTGTTGTGGATATTTGCAAAACTGTAAGCCTTGATCTAGTCAATTAGTTCATTATCGCTTGATGTGCTTGGAACTTAGGTTTTAAGAAAGATTCCGGAATTAGAATTTCTCTAATGCGTTGGGCCTTTCGGACCATTCCGTCTCCTAAATTCCGCATATTGGAATCAAAATGGCCATTGAGGCATTAGGTAAACACTTCTTCTCGGGTGGCGTGCCTGTTTTAGCTGTTTCTGCCCTATGTGCTGGAGCCCTCTGTGCCATATCCCATATTGTTCTGGGAGGAGACCCCCCAAAACCTAAGAAGCAGCTTTTCAGGTAGCTTGGGGGAAGGCCTGCAGTGAATAGGGTGAATCCGTGAAAATGAGGTGTCCATCCTTCCGCTTCCTTATTGCCTTCATTGAACGGTACCACATGTTTCTGTTTTGATTTCTTCAAGTCAGTGTACCCAAATGGTTGCGTTGAAGTGTCATACTTTGGTTGGTCTGCAGCTAAGTGTGAAATAACCTTAAAATAGTCCTCTGCATGTACAAAATTTGTTGCTGTTTTTTGAAAGCCAGTCTACACCAAAGTTGGGGAATTTGTAGCTCTAGAGATGTTGTCGAACTACAACTCCCAACACCCCGTCATTGTGCATTCTGGCTAGGGCTGAAGTTGAGAGTTGCCAACTTGTAACCCTTCAGATATTGTAGATGTCAGGAAGATTGTCTAGAGCAAAGCTTTCCAAACCTTTCATGTTGGTGGCATGCATCATTTAGACAGGCATCATTTCACAACACAGTAATTCATTTTTAAAAGCAAACCGGAGGTTAAACTAACCCCTTTCCAGCCCCGGGAGGAGCGCGGGAAGCATGCGCGCGACATACCTACACACTGCAGCTGACACACTAATGCGTTGCGACACACAGTTTGGAAAGCTGTGGTCTGGAGTTTTATTTATGCACGAATTCGGGGTATTCTCGCACACAAGAATGAATCTCCCTGTCCTATATGATGTCAGTTTTTGTGGTGAGTTATTAAGGGTTCTTTTGGCTGCATAAATAAAAGTTATTCATAAGGTAACTACGGTATGTAGCATATGTTATACTGACATTACTGCTTCCAAATGAAATCTCTGGCCATTAGCTGCCATGGCAACAAATCACCTGTACTTGACCAACCCTTTAGTTATGCAAAGGGCCATTCTCTGAACAAAAGAGAATGTACCAGGATATCTATTTTAACAAGTACAGGTAGGTAGCCAAGGTGGTCTGCCACAGTCAAAACAAAATAAAAAATAAAAAAATTCCTTCCGGTAGCACCTTAGAGACCAACTAAGTTTGTTCTTGGTATGAGCTTTCGTGTGCATGCACACTTCTTCAGATACACTCAAACAAAAGTCACCAGACCCTTATATATAGTGAGAGGGTGGGAGGGGTATTACTCAGAAGGGTGATGGGAATTGGCTGATAGGTGTGGTAAACCTGTTGACGACTGTTAACGACTGCAATTAGTCTTACAGGAAAAAGCAAAATAAAATAAAAAAAATTCCTTCCAGTAGCACCTTAGAGACCAACTAAGTTTGTTCCAAGAACAAACTTAGTTGGTCTCTAAGGTGCTACTGGAAGGAATTTTTTTATTTTATTTTGTTTTGACTATGACAGACCAACACGGCTATCTACCTTTAACAGGAAAAAGCAAGGGGTGAGAAGGTTAAAAATAGCTTTGTCATGTATAATGAGATAAGAATCCAATGTCTTTATTCAGACCAGGTCTCCATGGTTTTAAGTTTGGTAATGAGTTGCAATTCAGCAACTTCTCTTTTCAGTCTGTTTCTGAAATTCCTTGGTAATATGACAGCTACTTTGAGATCTTGTATAGAATGTCCTGGGAGATTGAAGTGTTCTCCTACTGGTTTCTCTGTCTTGTGATTCCTGATGTCAGATTTATGTCCATTTATCCTTTGGCGTAGGGTTTGGCCTGTTTGTCCAAGTAGAGAGTTATCTACTTCATAAAAGGCTGTCTACTTGTAAATAAAGAAAAAGAATGTTGAGTACGATTCTTTAAAGTGTAGTGAAGACTGTAACTGTTAGGAACAGTGCAAAAACAGTTAAATGTATAATTCACTACATGAGCAAAAGATAGGAAAAACCATATTTTTGCATGCAGAATGGGACGAAAGGGTGCAGAGAGTTGAGGCTTTATGCAAGACAGTGAAGTGGGGATTTACAATGCCTAAACGTAAGTTTCCGTATCCCTTCTCTGCACTATAGCTTTAAGCTGGTTTTACTTATATGAATGGACCAGCTCCAAAATACCTTATCATACTTTGTGTCAAAATTGCTATTAGTTTTTAAACTCTTGTATTCATTTTGGGAAAATAGTTATTTGCTATGTTTTGGAGGTGTCACTAATAAAACTGGACCTAAACATACATTTTTCATTTCCAGAAACAGGTGTTCCTATTGTTTAAGTGTACATGTAGTGAAGAGTTTGAGGATACGATCCTAAACACACTTGCAAATAATGCGGATTAGTGAGTGTTTCCGCAGAGTTTGTTTTAGGGTCTGAATTCCATACAGAATAACTTGTTAAGCAAACACTTTCTCCTATAAATTGCAATAATTGATAGTACTTATGTGTGCTCTCTACCTGAATCTCCTTTTCCAACAGTATGGCCTACCCTGGGCAATGGCACAAGAACTATCCCAAAGTCTGGCTCAGAATTTAGGAATACAGTGGGAGCCAGGGGCCAGAAAACCAAGTAGGTATTTGGCATACAACTTCTTTTGTTTTTATGTACAAATTGAATTCATAAAACTTCTACATATTTTGGACTTTTTATTATGTAGAAATTAAAGGGTTGGGCTGCAACAGCTGTTCTGCCCTTTCCTTCCCATTCCAGTACCAATCCCCTTCTGGGGTTTGTTGGACTCTATGCAAACGCCTGGGATGCAGTGTGCTGAGGTGTGGTGCAGTGGGGAAGGAGATCAACCAAAATCAGATGCAGGCACCTTGCACAAGCAGACTTTTCACTTGTGCAACTTTGTTTAACACATAAAGTTCATATTAAAGGATCTGGAATGACAATTCGTGCAGTGAATGAGGCTTCCACCCATTGCAGTGCTGTAAAACAAAGCATTTTATAACCAACAGCTAATCCCATTTTGTTGTTGTTATGGAGTAAGGAGATGCCATGACTTTATTGACTTTATTATTTTGATGAACTTGTTGTTTGTTTCATATGCTGTTGTGTTTGATGTTATAGTGATTGCAGGGTTGGTTGTTTTTTAATGGTATTGTGATTATTGCAAGCTGCTTTGAGCTCAGCATTTGTTGTTTGAAAAGTGGAATACCAATATTAAATGAACATAAATCAACTAACAGATGTCCTTGATTGAGGCTTGCTGTGACTTACTTTTGCTCATTCATCTATATATAAAAAAATGTTCCCATTGCGTGTTTGTCCGAAACACCCTTGCTGCATAACCGCTGGACCAAATCGCTTCAAATTAGGACACAGTGTTCCATTACCATGGCATACTAATCTGGCATAATAAAAATTCATAAAAACCACACCTGTCATGCCTAAAATAAAGTTTAAATGCAAATAAAAACCGTCGCAGGCATTAGATGTCATCAGCAAAACAGCGCCCTCTGGTGACGGCTATACTGGTACTACAGCTACAAAAGCAAAACAATGGCACAGCTTTTATACATCACAGCAAAACCTCAGAGCTCCGTCGGCCATTTGCAAGCTCGCAAACCGGTAATTGAAAACGGTGGGGACAGAGAAGGGGCAGACGGAAGTTGAACAGGGGAACTTCTTCAGTTTCACAAAGCCGTGAAAGTTAGGCTGGCACTGTCACCACAGCCCGGGTCGCCGCCGTTAACGCCATCAAATGCAGGCCCAGCCCAACCGCCGCCCAGGCCCCTTAGCCACCCCGCCACCGTGAAAGGCAGGCCCCGGCCGTCAGAGCCAGCCTGGGCCGCCCACTGCCCACTTCCCCACCGCAGCTGCCATGAAAGGCAGGCCGGACACCATCCCCACAGCTGCTGCCGGCCCTCCTCTCCTACCACCACCCACAGACGCAGCCATCAACACCACAGCATTCACACACATAGCCACAGCAAGGCGTGGCCGGGTCAGCTAGTGTTGTGATAAACTACTATTTACTGTGACATGCAAATGTGGGCACTGGCCTTGAACTGACACATAATGACTTGAGCATACACTCAAAGGGTAGAGAGCTCAAACTGCATTCAAGCTGGCAAAGGAACGATAGAGACTAGAAAAGAAATGATCTCTGCTGGATTTTGTTAATGAACCTCTAATGGAAAACAGCAGCTATTTTCTACTAGGGGTACTTTATCCTAAAACATACCTTTATAATAATAATAATAATAATAATAATTTATTATTTATACCCCGCCCATCTGGCTGGGTCTCCCCAGCCACTCTGGGCGGCTTCCAAAAGCACATTAAAATACAATAATCTATTAAACATTAAAAGCCTCCCTAAACAGGGCTGCCTTCAGATGTCTTCTTTATTTGGTCATGTAGCGCTTGCTGTATTCAACACTTCAGACAGATATGGGAGCAGAAATGCTTCTTAACCACCCTCCTCTCTTTTATGCGAAGGGTTTATTTTTTATTACTCATATATATTTTTAACTACTTTCATTCTTGGTTTTGCATTTTTCATTTTGTTTCAGAAGGATGTGAGTGCACAGAATCCTGGGGTGGATGCATTATGGAGGAAACAGGGTGAGTTGTAATAAGTGGTACCTGTTACAGATTTTGGTTTTTTCGGTTCTTCAGAACTAAAATAAGCAGCCTATGTTTAGACTGATTTCTGGGGTGCATGCAGAATAGCAAGAATTATTTACAGGGCATGGTAAGACATAAACCATGACTTAACATTAGTGAACAGCAAGCTAGTGCATCCTGCGCAATCATTCCCAATTTGCTGATATCCTAGCATGAACAGCAGACTAAGAACCCGGGAGTACCATGTCATCCCAGCTGAGATTGTGGTTTGTTTCTCCCTAAACACACAACATAAGGGACCAGGTGGCGCTGTGGGTTAAACCACAGGCTTGCTGATCAGAAGGTCAGCAGTTCTAATCCCTGCAACGGGGTGAGCTCCCGTTGTTTGGTCCCAGCTCCTGCCCACCTAGCAGTTCGAAAGCACGTTAAAGTGCAAGTAGATAAATAGGGACCGCTCCAGCGGGAAGATAAACGGCGTTTCCGTGCGCTGCTCTGGTTCGCCAGAAGCAGCTTTGTCATGCTGGCCACATGACCCGGAGGCTGTCTTCGGACAAACGCCGGCTCCCTCGGCTTATAGAGCGAGATGAGCACGCAACCCCAGAGTCGGACACGACTGGACCTGATGGTCAGGGGTCCCTTTACCTTTACCTTTAAACACACAACAGTCAGCAAGCAAGCAAAGAATGTGGTTTGTCTAGTGTTTCTCCAGTAAATTATTTACTGTGAAGCATTTTCATCATCCCTTTTTTTTTTGCCTTTCAGTGTCTACCACCCCAGAAAATTCTCAAGGTGCAGCATTGCAGAATACAAAGATTTTTTGCTTCGAGGGGGAGGTTCCTGTCTTTTCAACAAGCCAACAAAGGTACATTGATTTAGGGTCAGGGTGGATTTGATTTAAATCAAATTGATTTAAATCACGATTTAAATCACTAGTCAGTAAGGCTCGATTTAAATTTTTTTTTTACAGAAAGACTCATTCTTGCTGGTATAATCTTAATATTTACAACCATGTGAAGGTTTTATTTTTGGAATAATAAATTTTCAGAGTAGTTTTTACAGTTATATCAAAAATTACTGATTTGGTTATATTACTAGAAATACATACACAGATAATTATGAAATTATGGTGAGGTTTAATAAGTTAGCTCTTTATATTTGGGCAACTTTTCTGCTGTACTTTATTGGAAGGAGAAAAATAATCATTTCCTTAATAACCATTTAAACAATTTATTTAACTAAAACAATAACATAGTATATGTATCCATGTTTGTTAACTGATTTGGTTAAACATTTTTTAAAAAAACTTAGACTGAGTTTTAGCACACTTGATAAACTTAAAACAAATCCTTATTTCCTGATGAATAGCCTTTGGACTACAATGTAACTTAAATAGAAGACTATATTTAGAAAGATTTTTTTCTCCAAAAGCATTTTATTTTAAAAATCCAATTTAAATTAAAAAAAATCCGATTTAAATAAAATAAATCTGATTTTTTAAAAAAAATCATTTTTATCCACCCTGTTTAGGGTGGAACTGGATCCCAGCATAACTTATCCCTTGGGGAGAAAAGTGGCTTAGGGATGGGAGCAATTTTACATGGTTAGGAAAGGTTTAAGGAGATCCACTGGCCCCTTATTTTATCTGAAGACATTTGTCACTGAAATGCTGGAGCTGGGGTGGGTGGGTCTGCATCTCCACCAGAAGTCTGGTGGAGCTTTGTCACCATGCTGCTTTATAGTGGGCATGTGCAGTCAATCATGTGCAAAAAAATAATTATTATATTGATTGATTGAATTTAGATACTGCCCTATACCCTGAGGTCTCGGGGCAGTTCGCAGAAGAATTCAGTATGCACCTGAATCTTTTAATGATAAACAGTTGTGATCTTTTAAATAATAGTGCTTTGTGTATTTGTGTTTTTCAGTTGTTTGACACCACTGAATGTGGAAATGGGTATGTGGAACCAGGAGAAGATTGTGATTGTGGTTTCCAAACGGTACCATTTTTTATACACATATATCCAGTTATTTTATCCTTCCTATCCATAAGATGAAGTGTCCCTTAAAATGAAAGCTCAGATAATGCTTGCTTAATCATGAGGCTCATGGTGTATATTTTAACTACTGTAGCAAAATAATTGAGTCAGTGGACCCTTATAAAAAGGAAATCATTCTTTCAGTGAGAAATTCATAAAAGAATTTTTAAGCTCCATATTGTTTAAAGCCTTGAGTGGTTCACCTTAATCAGACCATATGAATCCAGAATCCTAAATAAAACGTATGCATTAAAGTTCATTGTTATAGTTATCTTCTTCTTTATTCTTACTTTAGTATATAAGATTCCTTGCACTGGATTGTGGCGTAGTTTTATGGTGCAACCTGGACTTAATGGTCAGGGGTCCCGTTACCTTTTAATTTATCATTTTAGTCAATACATGATTGAATTGTTTGTATGATTGTTCATGGTAGTTAACTTTGATTTTTAGTATTGATTGATCAGAATGTGTTTTCCGCAGGATTGCAAGGCAGATCTGTGCTGTAAGAAATGCTCGCTTTCTAATGGAGCTCATTGCAGTAATGGTCCATGTTGTAATGAAACCTCCTGTCTTGTGAGTTTGTTTGTTTTTTAACTTTTTTACCTTTGCTAGAAATATGGGCTAAACTGCAAAACCGCCCTCTATGTGCTGCAAATGGCTGAAGCTAATTTAAGAGACATTTAATTTAAGAGCTCAGTAGCTGATACCATGATAAAACATCAGTATACAGTGGTACCTCAACTTACGAGTAACTCGACTTACGTTTTTTTCAAGTTACGAATGACTTCCGGTAAAACAAAATGGCCGCCGCATCCGAATTTTTTCGACTTACGAAAAGACGTCGCGGCCGCTTTTAATAGGATTTTTTCGACTTACAAATTTTTGACCCGAATTTTTCGACTTACGAATTTCCCCCCCCAATGCATTCCTATGGGGATTCGACTTACGAATTTTTTCGACTTATGAAAATCGCGTCAGAACACATTATCGTCGTAAGTCGAGGTACCACTGTACAGTGAATTGATAACTACATATCATAAGCAATGATAGTACAGCATCTGATGAATTATGTTTACGATAGTATCTCAAAGCGCTTTACGTTGGACGCCTCTGTTGTATAAAAGTATACACTGATAGAATACTACAAATGCTCTTATTCTGCTTTCCTGTTCTTTGTTATTAGTAACACATAAAACATTAATTGCTCTTCTGGTTTCATGATACAGAGGGAAGGGAAAGCTGAGCGTAGTTAGATGTGCACTCTGGACTTTTAAGAAGGCCAATTTCAAAAAGGTTAAAAGTGAGATTCCATGGTCAGAAATACTCAAAGAGAAGAGAGTCCAAGATGGATGGGAGTTTCTTAAAGGTGGAATTTTGAAGGCCCAAATGCAGACAATTCCAACAAGAAAGAAAAGTGGGAGGAATCTAAAGAAACCAGTGTGGCTGCATCAGGAGCTCAGAGATATGAGCTGAGTTTTAAGAAGGGCATTATTAGAAATGGAAGAAAGGGGAAATCACAAAGGAGGAGTATACACAAATAGTCAACAGTTGCAGGCTGGATGTCAGGTGGGCCCAAAGCTCAGAATGAGCTCAGGCTTGCAAGACAGGTTAAAAATAATAATAAAGGTTTATTTGGCTATGTTCAGAGCAAGAGGAAGAACAAGTGGTAGGTACTCTGCATGGAAAAGGCGACAAAATGCTATTGGGTGACAGAGAGAAGGCAGAATGAAAAATGACTCCTCCAAGTGCACCTCCTGTCTCTTCCTCCTTTGGGGGATGGCAGGAATCACTGGGCACTGTACCTTTCACGGCAACTCAGGTCCAGGATCGGTGTCTGAGATGAGAGCATAGAATCAATTTTGCAGCTCCAATGACACAGCATGGCTTCCTGACAGTCCCATTTCTGTGATTCACAGGGAATGTCTCTTGCAATGGGCCACCTGTGTGTCTCTTGCAATGGGCGATCTTTCTCCAGCACAGTCCACTCAGCTCTGTTGAGAAACTCTGCATCTTGTCCAGTGGCTTGAAGTGTGGCTAAGCAGCCCTCAAGCGGCTGTACCTTCCCTTCCATCAAGACAGCCGGTTTGCACTTGCTACAAGTGTACTTTTGCGCATTCTCTAGCAGGAAGACAAACATGGCACCAATGTAATGCAGCAGCTCTCTCAGCCTCCATGTCTCTTGGTCTTGTGCACACCATGAGACAGTACTCTGGGCCTCCCCCTGAAACTCCCTGCTAAACGCCCTTGCAAACACCCCTGTTCACGAACTCCTGTTCATGAGCTCCCAGCAGCTGCAATGAGCTAAGTCGTAACTGCTGCTGGCTGCTAACTGCCCCTGGCTTCTTTGCACAGAAACAGCCATGGAGGTTATCATTGAAAGCAGAGGAGCGATGCCGAGAGGGGCCACTTAATCTCTTCCTTTCTTGTCACTTTTCCAGTCAAAATCAACACCTCTCTCCCACCCCACCCCGAAACAATTTGCCTTCTCACCAGTGGGGTAAAAAATGCATTCCTATATTTAATCATTATTCCTACTCATTAAAGAAAAGCTATGCATGCTTAGAGTTATTTTTCTTTAAGTCATCTTAGTTATTGATAAAAAATCTTCTGACTTCCAGTTCTTTCCCCGAGGCTTCGTATGTCGCTCTCCAGTGAATGAGTGTGATATTACAGAGATCTGTCCTGGGGACTCTGGCCAGGTAATTCAATTAAATGTTTTCCATGCTACCTTGTAAAACAGTGAAATCATTATTATTATTGTTGTAAGCCAAAAATGGCTTATCTTCTGAGTTACGCCAATGAAACTCAGAGACAAGAGGAGTTAGGAGTCCATTGTTGTTTATTGCAAAGCAATAGGTTACAGTCGAATCTATTCGCAAAACTGCAACCCTGCCCAAGGGTCTGGGCAGGGATATTTATAACATTTCAAACAAAGGATTTCAATTTTAACCAGTCATGTACATCATTACCTCATTTCATGTTTAATACGCATGCACAATAAGCATTGCTAACTAAACTTTGATTCTCACCGTGATCTGTTTCATTGTGTTAGTATACATGTTGGGAACCTGTGTTACATGTAGCCATTTGTACCATGTATCAACTTATGTTCTAGCTTATGAGCTGTATCTTTGTGATTGACGTATTTGCTGTCCTTCTGTCCCAGTGGGGGATGGCATCTTGCCAAATCATCAGTTTCTTAAAGCAACAGGTTACCATAACTCTTCTATTAGAAGCATATTCAAGGATTTATAGGGGTTCACATTATCACAATCATTATGGGCCTTTGGGCCACTACCACATTATTACTTTCATGATGACTGTAAGATTCTTTCAACGAGAGGGAGATGTGGAGAAGCTTAATGTTCTATTTTATTATTGTGCATTCCTAAAACCTAGCCTGAATTGTGTTTTCCTAAAAGAAAACTCAGGCATCTTTGTACATCTTTGGTCATGTGTGTGTGCGCGTGCGCGTGCAATGGATTATCAAATAAGGAAATGTCAGGGCAATTAATTGTAAGAGAATTAATCAATTAAAGATGCACAAACATGCTTACCCCCATTTTTCTCTGATGTAACAGGTATCATTTTAAAAGAGGCATTCATTTTTGTACAAATGAGAGGACAGATGCTCCAAAAATGATATGTGCAGTTTTATAGTTTGTACTTGTGCTAAAGATAATTAATCATTCTAAAAATCTGCTGCCCAGTTAATCATGGGTGTCTTTTCAATCCATTTAATCTAACCAATTAAGCAACCAAATGTTGCAGCCAACCTCAATATTCATAACATTTTGTTTAATTGCTCTCTCTTGGTATTCTTTTGTCTGCCTATATACCAAATGTGTTGTCCTATAATTCAAACCTTTATAATGAAATGATCCCTTTCATCCTTCAGTGCCCACCAAATCTTCATAAGCAAGATGGATTTGCTTGTGATGCAAATCAGGTAAGTAAGTCTTTAAAATATATAGTACAGAATATTTATTTTTTTGCCAGGCTATTTTTTTTAAATCTCTTGGTCTTTTTATTTGCTATTTGCTTCATTTTTTTTATCTTGTCTTAATTGTTGTGAGGCTTCTAGCCACTTCATGGTTTTTTTAAGTAAGGGAAGTTTTTAATGTGATGTTTTGCTGTGTTTGATGTTTTAATTTATTGCAAGCCAGCCAGAGTGGCAGGGGCAACCCAGTCAGATGGGTGGCATATAAATAAATTATTATTATTATTATTATTATTATTATCATTATTAAAGAAGAAAACTCAAACTACAAAGTCTTTAGATGACTTTACATGTGAAATTCATGCTCCTCATTAACTCATCCTGTTCATTTTCTTAATGGTTGCCCCTGATGGCTAAGTTGTGAGTTGGAGCCGACACCCTAAAAAATTTTTTTGGACCCCTCAATATCCCTAACGATTGGGCAATTTAAAATAAAAAGAAAACTTCTGCTGGGGGTGTTGCTGTGAAGAAGAAGAAGAAGAAGAAGAGTTTGGATTTGATATCCCGCTTTATCACTACCCTAAGGAGTCTCAAAGCGGCTCACATTCTCCTTTCCCTTCCTCCCCCACAACAAACACTCTGTGGGGTGAGTGGGGCTGAGAGACTTCAAAGAAGTGTGACTAGCCCAAGGTCACCCAGCAGCTGCATGTGGAGGAGCAGAGACATGAACCCGGTTCACCAAATTACGAGTCTACCGCTCTTAACCACCATACCACACTGGCTCTCTGTGACATATCTGCTGTAGAGCTATTATGAAGGGCCTTCTAAATCTCAGCCACCTCCACCTCCTTGCACCTTTGCCGCCTTGCAAAGTCCTCCACTAACCGTCTCCCTCAGGTGTGGTGCCACTGCAAGGAGCTTTTACGGCTCAGGAAACAGGAAGGAGCACTCCTTTCTGTTTCCTGATCTCCAGCACCATTTTGCCAGGCTCCAAGCCAGAGGGAGAAGAGGCTCCTTTGCAAGGTAAGTGGGAGGGCTTTTCTCTGGGATAGAAAGAAGAACGGTAGGGGGCAGACTGTCTTGAGTGTGTGCATTGCCAATCTCTCTGTGTGTGTGTGTGTGTGTGTGTGTGTGTGTGTGTGTGTGTGTGTGTGCCCCCCAGCTGTGTGTATGTTTCTGAATGTGTGTGTGTGTGTGTGTGTTGTGTTGGCCAATTTTGCAATGCCCACAGCTTACCTATGGGCCTTAAAGAGTTGTACAATCCTGAGCACGTGGCTCTTGGGCTGAAACAGTTTCGCCACCCCTGCAATAGTACTATCCCGTGCTCAGCCTGCATATGTAACCGACCCTCAGCATTTACAGAATCAGATTCTAACCTGCACTCAGTGTCTTCTAGGTGTGCTTCATTACGTCTGGAATGATGTCTCTCAACATTCTCTCCCTGCCATTCGAATCCCTCATAACTATAAATATTAGACAATAGCAACATGACCATTCTGAGGTGGTTGGATACTGGTATCTGTGCAGCATCTGTCACTGGGAAAGCAATCCAGTTTTTCACATGTTAAGATTTTATAGTCCTCTACTCTGAAGAAGCAGCTCTCCCACTGGGAACCATAAAATTGTAGGGTTTGGGAGGGACCCTGGGGGCATCCCGTTTCAGCCCACTGCAATGCAGGAATCTCCTGCATGGAATACGGAGCAGTATTAATTTACGTTTCCTAAAGAGACTGACCCAGGAAACTGCTCTGAGCATTCCCTTTGGTAACAAAGCAGTGTTGAAAAAGGAAAAAAATGTGTCTGTTGCTGATAAAATAGGTCAGCTTTTTCTTGACCCTGTCTGAAAGACAAAATGTATATTAATTGCAGTTTGTTTCTATTTAGGGTCGTTGCTACAACGGAGAATGCAAGACGAGAGATAATCAGTGCAAATACATCTGGGGAACGAGTAGGTTGATTTAAGTATGCTGTATTCAAATGCATTTCTTTCTTGTTTGTGCTGACTGCTTTCCACTTTGGTATAATTTTTCAATTAAAACTGTACTTTTCAGTAATAAAAGGTAACAATGTTCAGAAAAATCATTTTTGTAGTTTTTAATACACACACACACACACAGAGAGAGAGAGAGATAGCTATAGCTATAGATATATGGAAGGAATGTGGCCATAAGTACCATGATGGCTTCTAGAATGCAGACGGACACAGCCTGTCCTGTCCTAAGAAAACTTAAATAGAGGAAAGTCTGCTGCTTCCTCCTTTCTCTAGAGTCCGCTCAAAAGCCAGTCTGTAGAGCCAGAGACCCACCTGAATAATGTTGGGTGCATGCAGTACATGGGCTGTTAGCAGGAGAAGACAGTCGGAAAAACTTTCCCTTCATAAACTTCCTCAAATAATCTTAGGCTCTAAACCCAATTTTGTGTGATTCTCCACTTCTGCAGCAGCCCTGTGTCCCATTCTACATTTTTCAGGAAGATCCCTTGACCTCCCCCCCGCCCCGCCCGAGAAGCTTTTCTTGGAGTAAGGAAGAGGGGAAATTTTATTTCTGTAACTTTCTTAACTTAACCTTAGGATGCAAGCCATGGTTGATATTTTTCTTTCTTCTTACTCATTTTTCACTATAAACTTTCAATGTACTGTCACTATGCATCATATGCTTTCCACTATGTAGTGGTAAAAAAATAACCCCCAAGTTCCTGGTGCATGTATTTTTTTATTGAGTACGTGATTCAGAAAGCGATTTTCAGACACACACATTACGTTTGTAACATGCAAAGCATTTAGGGCATTCACTTTTAAAAAGTAATGCCAGCACCCTCAGCAGTTCCTATTCTTTTGGCTACTTTTTAAATGGAGAGCATTTTGCTTGCCTGAGTATGTACGTAGAAATTACTTTCACTTTTTCTTCCATAGAGGCTTCAGGATCTCATAAACACTGTTACGAGAAACTAAACACAGAAGGCACAAAAAAGGGAAACTGTGGAAAGGATGGAGAGAAATGGATTCCATGCAACAAGCAGTAAGTTTAACCTTTTAGAATGAATATAAATGTTGTGGTTAGAAATTCCAATTACTGTTTTGTTTTTCTGAAATAAGAAACCGGCCTGAGTTCCTTTGGGAGGAAGGGTGAGATATAAGTTCAATAAGTATGCAATAAAAGTTTCTGTAGAGAATTTAAAACACATTTAGGATACAAGACACTGTCTGTTGTGCTCAGCAGGGTTCGGAATTTCATAGCCCATTTCTCCATCTGGTGCAGAGCTCATATAGTCTTTTAGTTATTTTCATTGCTTAGAAACACTTTGAGCTGCTGATTTGTAGTGCTTTGTGTCACTACTCTCTCCTATGCTGTGATCTCCTTTTAAAATTCTTTTATGTTATGTAATCTGAAAAGATGCGCATTCCATAAAGGGTGGAGAATAGGATCTGGCTGCTGAGTCGGGTCCTCAGCTAATCCACCATCTACAGGCCACTTGGGCAGGTAGGCAGAGTAACCCACCTGTCAGTGCCCAACAACACAATAACATCAGGTGGCCCAGCTTCAAATGAATTTTTTTTTTCATTTCTTTGCAGCTTGGCTTAGGCTCAAGGGGTTACTGCAAAGGAAGGTTCCTTCAGCCTATATCAGCGGGGATTACAGTCAGTGCCCATCAGCCAATTTCCTCCTTGCTTTTGGCAGGGATCTGTTGTACTCGAGTTCCTGACCAAGAATTCTAGAGTGTAGTCTGCCCCACTGACCATTGGCCGATCAGCTGATCAGCTCTGTTGCAACCTCGGCTTCAGCAGGATTCAGCTGCACTTGGGAACAATTTCCATTTTACAAAATAGATTGTTAATGTACTGTGTGTTGTTTGTTTACTTTACAGTGATGTGTTCTGTGGGTTATTGCTTTGTGCAAATCTTGATGGAGTTCCACGAATTGGTCACCTTCAGGGAGAAATTATCCCAACTTCTTTTTTCCACCAAGGTGTAGTAGTGAATTGCAGGTGAGTAGTGTCATATACAAGGTGTATTAATGCATTTTTAGCACTTTCAGTTGAATAATTAAGGTATATTTTGGAAGTTAACTTCTCAACAACTAAAACCAAAGTTTTGTTTCATAAAACTTAAGTTTAGTTTACATTTCTATTGTACATGCCCCAAACATTCTCTTTTAAGTATTGGTATCATTGCCTTCTAGACACCAATATTTAATATCAATGTTTCTAAAACTTCCCTGCTTTTGTTCTTGCTACCTCATTGAAATAATTCAAAGTTTCACTATTGACTTCAGTGTAGTCAATATAGTACTTGGTTCTCAGAGTATTTTGAGATCTATGAGCTATTTACAGTTGGTTACTTCATAAGCTTTTCAGTCATGCTAAGAGCATTTAAAAAAATTCTTCTTCCAGTTGTGCCCACGTACTTCTAGATGATGATACTGATTTAGGATATGTTGAAGATGGAGCCCCATGTGGTCCTCAGATGATGTGTATGGACAGAAGGTGTCTGTCTATCCAGTCTCTGAATATAAGCAGCTGCCCTATTGGTGCTAATGGAAAAGTTTGTTCTGGACATGGGGTAAGTCCCAACTATGTTTTGCCCACATTCTTAGTTCAGAGAAGCCCAGCTAAGATTAGTCTATATTTCTAGTTCAATGGAAAAACCATTTTGCAGTGTTTCTCACCATTAACCTATATGTGTCTTCACACTGGACACGGAAGAAGAGATTGCTCTTTCTGTTTACCTTCAAAAATGCTGGCTGATATTCCAGCGGGTGCATTCTATGAACTGGGTTGTTTTGTTCCAATTGTGCCTGGAGCAGAACAACTTGCTGGAGATCTCTTTTGGCCTGGAAAACACAGGCCACAATTTCAGTTTCATTTAAGAAGAGTGTTGCTGGATGAGGTCTTTCTCATTCAGCCGTCGCTTGTCAGTAACTAACCAGCTGCCTACAGGAAGCTTTCAGTCTGCAAATGAGCACAATAACACTCTCTCACTCATGTTCCCCAGCGTATGGTATTCAGAAGGTAGAATATTGGAGGTAGAACATAGCCATCATGGCTAATAGACAATGGTTGGCATATCATCTACCAGTATGAATTTGTCTAATCTTTTAAAATGGATGGCTCTCACCACTCTTCCTCATCCATCCAACCCCTGCCCTCCCTGGAGGGCTCTTGGGCAGACATCTCCCACCATTCTTCCTCATCCAGCCAGTCCCTGACAGGCATTTTGGACTGCTTCAGCTGGACCTGTTTGCAACTCCTTCCAACACTCAACTTCTCCAGCTCTTCTCTCATTTCCAGATGAGAGTGGTGAATGCTTTTGCGAGGCCTTGGCCAAGAGTCTCCTTTATGCCTTGATGGGCCATGTTGGCCCTGGTTTTTAGACCTACTCAGGCTCTCAATGGAGCCACCATGGCTGCTTCCTCTTTGTTTGGATTTGCTGATCCAGTGCCCCATGTGGTATCTGGATCTGAAGTGGGTGAGTACCTGAAGCACAAGGGACCCAGGTGGCACTGTGGGTTAAACCACAGAGCCTAGGGCTTGCTGATCAGAAGGTTGGCGGTTCGAATCCCTGCGACGGGGTGAGCTCCCGTTGCTCGGTCCCAGCTCCTGCTCACCTAGCAGTTCGAAAGCACGTCAAAGTGCAAGTAGATAAATAGGTACTGTTCCGGCGGGAAGGTAAAAGGCGTTTCCATGCGCTGCTCTGGTTCGCCAGAAGCGGCTTAGTCATGCTGGTCACATGACCCGGAAGCTGTACGCCGGCTCTCGGCCAATAAAGCGAGATGAGCGCCGCAACCCCAGAGCCGGACACGGCTGGACCTAATGGTCAGGGGTCCCTTTACCTTTACCTGAAGCACAGGTTATCGATACCTTCATGGCATCCTGCCTTCTTCCACAAACAGATCAGTCAAAGTACCTGAAAGGCTTTCATTGCCTTGTGTGCCTCAAAGATGATTTTAGCTTCTTCTGTGTCCATTATAGCTTTCAGGACATCGTGCTACCATCCTTTTGTCCCAATCCAGTCGACCCTCTTGAGAAAGTTTGGCATTGTGTGTATGATAGGCACTTGAGAAATGCTTGACTCAGAGGCTCAGCTTGCTGCTCCAGCACCCGGAGCAGCAGGAGCGGGGTGATCCACCCAGGGGGGCGCCGCGGCGAGCTGTCCCCCTGACGGATGCAAGCCCCACGCTGCCGTTTGGGGTCCCAAGGCACTGCGTCACTCCCAGGTGAGATGTGTGGCTCAGGCACGCTGCAGGCCAGGCCCTGTGGCAAGTGCCTCCCCCCGCGGTGTGCCATTTTGTCACCCGGGGCAGGCCGCACCCCCCCTCCCTACACCCCTGGCTTGAATTGTACAAAGGATTTCCAACAGTCAGAGAGGGTGTTTTGCATCTTTCCATCCATGAACTCCAAGAAAGAAGTTTTCATTGTCCACTCTGGCCAGTTGACTGTGGGCCTGCTTTGCATTGGTCTGCGAGTCACTTAAACTGCTGTTGCAGTCTAATATCACAGCAGTCTCAGGCCACTATCACTGTGGATGCCTTGGCATCTAATGCAAATGTTTTGGACATTTGTAGAGATGCAACCTGATCTCCAAGCGCCTGCCTTTCTTCTTTGTTGCTTCTTTAAACCCCAAACTCATTACAAGCTTGACCTGTCTGCATCTGCTGGTGCTTCTTTTAGATGTGTTGCAGCAGGTGGTTCCACAGAGCTGCATGTGCTTTTCTTCACCTATGCTTATCTTGGGACTGCTTGAGTATATTCCATCTGATGGACAGACACCATAGAAAATGGTCCATTGCATTCACCTGAAAGGTGTCTGTCCCCATGTTGTTCAGTCTTCGTTCTCTGTCCTCAACTCTATTGCATTTTCTGCCTTTGGGCATGAGGTGGCAGTATAGCCCATCTCATGAGCGTATGTCCATGAAAACCACCTTTCAGGTGACTACAACAGACTGTTCTCTAACAGAGGAAATCCTATACCCAGTAGAGTATTCCAGAGGTTAAGCATGTGGGAGATTGCAAAGATCCCTGAGGTTGGCAAACTTCTGATCCCCTTCTGACTCCCCTCTAGCCAAATGGTGAAGCTTTGCTTAAGAGTAGAAGGAAGGGAAGTCCCACTGTAGTCTGGATGTCTCCTGCATCCCACCCAGGGAATGGAACACTGGTCACTTTCTGTTTGGTGTGCAGGAGGCACCTGGCCTCACCCATTTCCTTCAGGCATCTTAAACACATTTACGTAGAAGTCTGTACAGTTGTTTTCTGCTCATTTTGACATGACAGGTTTGTGTCATGGGTGCCTTTGTTTCTTTGCCTCTGCTAATGCTTTCTCTTGCTTGCTCACGAGACTGCAACTAGGGAGGAGCCCCCAGGAGCTGGCTGGTTTGTCAGAGTTTGATCATGTGTCACTATTTGTTCTGGACAGTGGGGGTTTGGGGAGGGGGGGAGTTAACCCACTGTAGCCTCCAGCAGAAGGAGCCTTCACATCAAGTGACCAATGTTTCAGTTTATGGCAAAATGCAGCAATAGCATGTGAGTGTGAGGGCTTCAAAGCACACACTGAACCAGCCTCTGCACAAAACTCTTTTTTACATCAGTGAACATGCTTAAAGGAATGTGTATGCAGATCAAGTTCTCCTGCGATCATGCAGATCTGAGAGCATCTTTTTTATCTAGTTCTAAAGTATAAATGGATTTCCCCCTAAATAGGACTACTTACTCTACCTAGGAACTTTAACAGATGAACCAAATATATGATTATTTTTTATTATGTGGTAACACGGTTTTTCTTTTAGGTATGCAGCAATGAAGCCACATGCATTTGTAACTATACCTGGGCAGGGACAGATTGTAGCATGCACGACCCTAAAAGGAAAGAAGAAGCAGAGAAACCAAATGGACCAAAGGGTTTGTGTAATTTCAGTTTTTCTTCCCACCCCCAACTCTTATATAATTACATTTTTTAGCAGGAAAATTTGGAGCAAAGTGCCCATGTACAACGCAGTGTGTGTGTGTGTGTGTGTGTGTGTGTGTGTGTGTGTGTGTGTGTTTCTAGGTAAATAGCATTTATGCTAGGTATGCTAGGTAAAAAGCATTTATGCTTTTACCTATAGCGTTCCAGAGGTGCTCACAGAAAATCTTTACCTACCGTGAAAACTTTTTAGCTGTTGCCTTTTCTGTTTAATGACATAGCTCTAGGTAATATATTCTATTTGACACCCATTGTCAATCTTATATTGCAGTACAGTGGTACCTTGGTTTGCATACATTTTGTATTACAAACACGTCAAACCCGGAAGTGCGTGTCCCGGTTTGCAACCTTTTTTTTTGGATTACAACCCATTATATTTGGATTACGAACAAATTTTTTTTGGAGGCCCCATTGACGAAAGCGCGCCTTGGGTTACAACCTGTTTTGGTTTACAAACGGACCTCCGGAACGGATTATGGTTGTAAACCAAGGTACCACTGTATGGCAAGGGGTTTGTTTGTTGCTTATTTCTATTTTTGATATATTATAACCATGAGAAGAACACTTTAATCCTTTACTAAATACAAGTCTCTATTAGAGTTAAGTTCGGTATGGAGGAGGCTTACATTCTGTTTCTTAGGGGATATCAAATGCCATCCTGTGCATGTCTATTGAGAATTAAGTCCTGTTTAGTACCGTGGGACTTAGCAGGAGTAGCAAACAAAGTTCCAGTTCTGTTTCACGGCAGCTTCCACCATCCCTTGCCATTGGTCATAGTGGCTGGGGCTGATGGGAGCTGGGAGGGCACCAAGTTGGCTACCCCATTGCCGCCTTAAATGTTTTGCCCAGTTATAATAATAATAATAATAATAATAATAATAATTCTTTTATTTGTACCCCGCCCATCTGGCCGGGTCTCCCCAGCCACTCTGGGCGGCCTCCAACAGATATAAAAATACATTAAAACGCTATGGAGTCCCTTCTTTCATATGACTTCGTGGAAGATTTTTGTAGACTATATCGCTGAAGAAAAGTAACAATAGTATCAATAAATATTCCAAATGTTAATTATTATTATTATTATTATTTTGCATGCTGAAATAGATCCTTGTTTCATTGTTGCGTGCTTAGTAGGCTTTAACGTTTTGGGTTTTTTAAAAGCCCTTTGAATCTATTAACCGTAGCATCCCTAAAACCCAGTACTAAAATGTGAACCAGCTGTAGCTTGACTTTTGTTGGGAAATTGGTTTTAAATTTTCTTATTGTTACATTTCCCATATTTTAACCTCTAGAATTTAGCAGACCGTTTTTTATTTACAATATAGCCCAGAATAGAGAAGATACTGTTTTTCAATGTATGGGTATTTTTACTGGGTTGTGTTTGTTCGTTGTTGTGAGTATTTTGAAAATCTGTATTAGTACTTGAAATTGATTAAAGTATGGTAGACACACCACTGCATGCAGAGTTTACAATGCATGCAGTTTATTATAACATTATCAGTTTCTCTTAGCAAAAGAAATAAATATTGGATCCTAGTGGTAATTCAGTATATTAAACTTTTAAAAGTTTTGTAAAATATTAAAGCAAAGTTTCCAGAGGAATAAAGCTGGAAATAGTACCTCATTGAATTTGGGGAGTTGGCACCCTGTGCCCATAGTTTCATGCTTACTGTAAATCTCTACACTGATCTCTTTCAAGGGTCTCTCAGTAGTGAGCCACAACATAGGAAGAAGGATAAGTTAAAGCTCTCTCTTTGTCCAGTCTTAACACCTTCCTAAACGGATGGTCCAACAATATAGAATGTGCAATCCCTAGGGATTCTGTTCTCCAGTGGGAGGGGCAGTTGCCATCTTCCAGTTTTATTCCTCCTTAGGATACCGTTGGCAGACTTTCAGTGAGCCATTCCTGCTATGAGGTGAGTCTTTATTTCCTGATTCCTGTTTCTAAACCCTTTTAGAAATAATAATAATAATAATAATAATAATAATAATAATAATAATAATAAAAGAAATGGGTTGGAAAATGCCTTGGGAATATATAAGAAAGAAGGGCATTTGTAACTCGGAGTACAAAATGAATCAAGATCCTAGATTCAGGTTAATCGAGACCTGATGGAGAGAGAGGAGGAGCCAGTCAGATTGAATGGGACCAGTATGAGGAAGTGTGCTGTGTTGCACTAGGAAGAGAATTAAAACCAGGGTCCAAAGAAGAGACGTGTGCTGTGTACATGGCAGAGAATTGTGCATGCAAGCCAGGACTTCGATTCTCAATTTCACCGTAGCAGTTCTCAATGCTGAAGAGCAGTTTGAAAGGCAGCTTTTATCTTTGGCAGTGGGGCATCCTAATACATAACTGGGCAGCAAAACTCTGTTTGCATATCCATACTTGCTTGCGTACTTTACTTGTATCCCAGTGAAAAAAATTCCCGGTGATGGTCCATTATCTAAGGATCAAAATACCCTAGATCTGAAAAGATAATCTGCTTTTGATTTATACTCTGCAGCATTCCAGCATATGCCACTAATTTATTGTTTTACTTCTTCATAGCCAACCAGTCACTTATTTAAAAGCATTCATGAAACAAAAATATTTTCTGAAAGAAGTAGGTTAGAAATCATGCTTAAGATTAAGGTGACAGGGATTCTGTTATGAGAAACTTAAACCTGTTTAGCTGTATTTGGGACTACCTATGAATAGCTGAACATATAAAGTTATCTTCTGAAATCAGAGTGCATTCAGCATTAAGACAAAAATATCAAACTCTTGCATTGCATAAGATTTTTCTCTGCTCTCCATATCTTTAAAATTGTGAGAATTCAGAAAAACCTAAACAAGATCTTCAAAGCAGTACTGTATCTGTTAAGTATTTAACCATGTAAATTGGAAAAACCAAATTTGTAGGGTGGTGTTTTTTTTAAAGATTTGTCTTATAAATTGTCTTATAAATTATAATACCATATAATTATGCATTTTTAATTATTATGGATGTTATAAACCAGTAAGTTATGTTAAGATAATTGATTAACTTCTGTTCCTGATGCATTATTGCATTTCTGTCAGAACTTATCATCCAACAGTTGCTTTTTCATTTTTCTGTATTTCAGGATCTAAAATCAGTGTCAGTTTCAGATATAGATAAATACACTGAACTTTGAAATATATAATTAGCCAGAAGGTCTCTAATGGATTATAATAAAAGTTAAACATTTTTCCTGAAAAGCTAATTTTCAGTGGGATATGGTAACAATTTTAACTGTGAAATCAGGATAATTTGCCAACATTTTGTAATCAGATATCCATATTTCCCAAATTCATCCAAGAATAGTGCTTCTATCTAAAACACAATTTAAATTAAAAAAATCTTTACCCTTCTAGTTGTTTCTGTAGTTGTCTGTAACCAAAACTACAAAATTTAGCATTATTATGGAGGTCCCATGGTTTTTGTTCTAAATTGTAGTTCAAACACACCAAGCCAACCCATTTGAACTTTAAAATATGAGAAAATGTTTTATTCTTTCATGGAATGGCTTCCTATCTCTGTGAATGAAATAATCAGTACAAGTAATGAGACACAGAGATAAAAACCGAAGCCTGAATAATGATTGCATTTGTTTGTTTGTTTTAAAGTCATAGTAGGTTTAAAAAAAAAAAAACCACACAAAATGTTATGTGTAAACACAATGCATAAATTGAAACATATCTTCTTTCACTTCTAAGCGTGATAAAGATAGAATGAATTTATTCAAAATAAGAAATAAACTACATTCAATATAATAGATGGAACTCTGGAAGAAGGATAAAGGTCAAGAAAAATTATAGGGTGGTGTCCAAATAACATCCTTAAGGACTTGTGAATGGTCAGTGGGAGTTTTGAACTACACTACATAATAAATGGTTTTTGAACCTTCGGTTACTACTAAAAGATGATTGCATGCAACCCAGGGGATGCTGCTAGAGTTCAATGCATTGCTGACCCTAAAAACTACCGGTAGTAATACAGTTCTTTAATCCTGGCCCTACTTTTTCAAGAGTTGTTGTCCCCAAACAATTGCATATTTGTGTGTTATGTAATAGACCAAATTGAAAAGAGAGGCCCAAAATCATTTCACTAATCTTGGTGTGCTAAAGAACAATGTTTTCTGGTTAGCTCATAGGAAAGATAAGAAATTTGATTTCATTTGTGCTGGATTCTGGAGACAGTAGAGGAAGGTAGAAAGCAGAGCAGAGACCTCCCTTCTCTTTAAGAATGAGCTAAATAGGTAATTAAGAGTCTTCAGACAAGTGCAGCATCTATTAATATTCCATTGTTTCCACTTGGAAATATATTAAAAGTTAAAAAGTAAACCAGTGGTCTTTTTATTTATAAAGCTTCATGAAGGTCTCTAACATTTCCTTGCTGTTCCCTGCAATCATAAGTAGGCCTTATAATGAAATATGACAACATAGAAACCTTTAGAGAAAGTGGTAGTCATGAAGTTTATATGATACACAAGTTTGGTACATTTTCCAGTAACATTGCTACTTGGAACGCTGAATTCCCATAAAATTGGTCAAGATGCTTGCAAAACAAAATGTAAGGTGCAGTGAATAATATACCTGGAATCAAAGGACAAATTAGGCCCATAGTAAGAGAGTGCAAGGAATTTTCAGCCGTGTTTCTAAAACACTCATAAATGTAAACAATGCATTTCTTGTGTGCTTGGCTTTATTGGTCGGTATGCAGTATATCTGTGATGTTACAAAATAGTTTCGTTATTTGTGAAGGTTTAAAAATTGTGTCTCCTCTTAAAATGGAAATGGGTACTGTATTGCGTAGCCTGAGAAAATCTTTATAAACTCTGGGAGGCACAAGCCAAGGAGGGCATTGCCATAGAGCTTTAATGGCCTTTGGCGATAATGCATATCAGCCGTTCATTCTTTACAACAGGAGACCATGCGCACACCTCCCATTTACAGTCTATCCCCCTCTTCCCCAGAATCCTGACCACTTGTTCTCAGAGCAAGTAACCTTGCATGCCAGACCGTGTAAAGGAAAGGGATGGCTGCTTAAATATAGAACATGAATGGTTTTCTTTCTTTTAATGACCAGTGTGTTGCAATGTATGGAGGTGAACACCAGCTTGGGTGGTAGGTGGAAGTAAGGAGAATGCAGAACTCCAACAAGCCCTATGCCTATTCCATTCCCCCGCATGTGGCTGCACCCATGGGAGAACAGATCACACCAATGATTTAAAAAGCACTGCTCCGTTTTAAAATAGAGGCAGCTTTTAAATAGGTGACGTGCATCATATTCAGGCAAATATAATCTCTGAAAGTTCCTTAATCCTAAACGGCTGTAAAAATAAAATGAAAGAAAGTATTTTTATCATTTTGGGGTGCCATTTAAAATTCTTCTTTTCAGAAATCTTCTGTGTACATGATGACTTGCTTTTTAAAAAGTGTTCCCTTTTCCCTCTATACAGTGAGCATGGCCACTAACAGACTTATAGGTGCAGTGGCAGGGACCATTCTGGCTCTGGGGGTGATTTTTGGAGGCACAGGGTGGGGAATAGAGTAAGCATATTTCTTAGTCTAAGAGTTTCATGTTTGGTGCCTAGTGTGTGAGGTAACTGTACGCATCTGAGCCCTCTGTGTACTATCCCATTAGCTTTGTGTTCTGTGGTGACCGTATTTGTCATGTGATTTGGATGTCTGTGTCATGTGATATGCTCATGCAGTGTTTAACCCTCTCCTGTCTGGGACAATGTGGGGCATAAAACAATGTATGTGAATCTTATATAATGCAGTTCGATGTTTACATGTTTTCTATGCTCTAAATTATATATATAAAAAGATTTTTTTAATAAAAAAAATATTGTCATTGCAAAATGCTCTCTAATAGACCACTTAGACTATTTGATAAAATTTGGTTTATTGCCATTGGAATTAAGTGTAACAGTACGTAAACAATCCAAGTTGAATAATAAGAAAGTAGAACTGCTTGGGAACAATAGCCAGCTTTTAATAACTGTTGACTCTTCTTTCTCTAGGGTTTTTAGTAGTCCTAGGCCAATAGTGTTCCATGTTATGCTCTGATTCAGTAGGGATGATCTGTACATGAAAACAGGCTTCTGCACATAAAACCAACAGATAAACAGATATTATTGCTGGATGTGCAGCCCCATCTGTACCACAATGTTCATCTGACCTGGCTAGGGGTGTCTTTTGATGTTTATCCAAAGTCATCTGTTACACGTGTCTAAAGATGGATTGGGGCTTTAAAACTATGGATATTTGCTATATTATTTTGAGATAGATCAGTTTCTGTTATTAACACATTAATTGACATTTATGCCATCCATCCATGGGATTAGAAATAGATATGGGATAAAACCATTTGGTACTCTTTGTGGAAATATATCACAGACCAGGTTTAACCTTTCACTGCAGTTATTTCTTTGTGTTTCTTTTCATTTTTAACAGTGAGCAACTCACCTGCATTTTGCTGACTGTTCCCTTGAACATGATCTCTTTTTTTAATAGGGTCAACAAGTTATTTTTGCTACTATAATTTCTATAATAATTTCTATAATAATTTTAAAATGTATCTGCACACTCTGTGTATCAGCCTCATGTTATATAATGGCAGGAAGTGACAGGGACACTGGTTTCATATATCCACGATTTTCTATCATTTGTCTTACATTAATGACAAAAGGGTTTGTATTATTATTATTAATATTATTCCAAAATTGAGTTAAGGAAGTTCATAGAAAGTAGGTTTCCCATCTGCTCCGCGCTTCCCCCAAGAGGAAGGAGGCTGGTTTGAGGAGAAGGGGACAGGAAACTTAACATTGCATGAATTTCCTTAACTGTGAATCCTACACATTGTCTACTCATAAGTGAGCCCTGTTAATTTTAGCGGGACTCCCAGGCCTATAAGATTTTCAGCCACTGATTTATCAAAGCCCAGTTTGGGGTGTTTCCCCCCCATCCTAGAAGTTCCCTCTGCCCTTAGTTCTGGAGGATATCCCCCCCCAGCCAGTGCAGGGAAGGAAGGCGACAGGAACCGTTCCTCCTGTGTATGTATTTAAATTAACTTACTTCAATATGCACATAGTCATAATGATTATAACAATCTGAATTTTTCAAAGTCTTATTTGATCTGGAAATGAAGCAAAAAGGCAGAGAAAGCAGGTATAGAGAAACAAATTTTACATGATAAAGGCACCAGCACCAGAAGTCTGTGGGTTGGTACCAACCGTCCTCTGCTACCACTGTCAGCATTTACCCCGCCTGGGGCAGGTTGTGAGACTGCCCCAAAGCCAGAGCAAAGCCGTGTGTGCACATCCCCGGCTACAGAGAGTCCGGTGGCGCAGTAATATGTGATTGTGATTTAAGGCTAATCTATTTATTGTAAGAAAGTGCAGAGAGAATCTCTGCTGCCAGCATAAAGCAGTCCGTTCGGCATCAGGTCTAGCCAGAAGAGTGAGCACAAAGGCTAGGATTGCAATAGTACAGTGAAACATAAACATTCCATGTAGGAAAAGATAAGACAGCTTTCTCACGGCTTAGTGAGACAGGCAAATGTCAAACCATCCTCGCTGCAGCTGTTTGCCGCTCGGCTTGGACAAAAGTCATAACATCAGGAACCCAAGATCACCACATTTCCACTGGCAACTCCTAGGAAGGCTGTGGAATTGCCTTTGGAGTGATAATCCAGGCTTAATCCAGACAAGAGGTGGAGAAGCTGGCTGATCTAGGAGGAGTGACGTGACTGGGACTGCACTCCCTCTAAAGGACCACCTTTGGGGGTTGGCTGTGGAATTGCCTGTGGAAGTGTAGGTGAGGTCTATGGCTAGGAATGCCTTTTAGCAGCATTACATTAGTTTGTATGGGCGAAAGGTCCTTCAGATAACTCAATCCCAAACATATTGAAGGCTTTAAAGATTTAAGACAGCATTTGGAGTCGGGTCTGAAAATGCACGGGTAACCAGTGCGGCTGATACAGATGCTCCATTCATCTTCCTCTCATCAGCAACCAAACAGCAGCATTCAGTACCAGTTGAAGTTCAGACTGTCCTCAAGGCAGTACCATGCACATCACACTTCAGCCTTAACTGGTGACTGCTGCATAGATTACCGAGGCAAGGTCCAATCTCTCCAGAGCAGTCTTGCTATGTGATCATCATTGATTCCCTTATAGGCAAACTCCTAGGACCCACCACATGTTTTACGCCTGCAGTTTTTGTCCGCTTAATAATTTCTGGAATGTGTGCATAGAGGTGCCCAGTGTATTTGTTTTATACAGTGTTTGCTTTCTTCTCTGTTTATAGCCACATTTGGCAAAGATTTCCTTTTTGGCAACAAATGAGGTCTGCTTTTGTGTCAATAATCCTTGTATAGTTGCAGAAGATCAGAAACACCAAACTCATAACACAATACAGATTATAAAAGCATAACCTTTGCTCTACTATCTTATTTATTTATCACGAAGGCTACAAATCCTTCCAAGACGAATTTACCATTAGCATTAAAATAAATTCTTTAAAACCACAATAAACCATATCAGCATATAAAGTCAGCAGCATCCTTTCCCACAGGGCAGTTGGTGACAGGTGGTCTTTTGGGTGATGGAGCAGAAGAGTCCAGATGGAGCAGGCTTATATGCCCATCTGCTTGGTTGGGTCCTTCCCACAGGGCAGTTGGTGGGGGGGGGAGAGTCCATCTAGAGCAGGCTCTGAGGCCTCCAGGAATCCTTCCCACGGGGCAACTGATGGTGGACGAGCCTGTGGGAAGGTGGGGAAGATATTTCACCTGGAGCGTTCCTTGATTTTCTTTCACCTGCCTTCCTGGAACTCACTCCAATGCAGCAAGGGTGAGTCTGATGAAGTGACAGGGTTCTGTGCAGAGATTGCCTCCGGGCATGGTCCTTTTAGCAGGGGGAGGTAACACAGCCAGCACTTGATAACAAGCAGGTAGAATGTCTCGCACTATATTTGCACAGATGGACAACTGGGCAGTGTCGTTCCTACAGCATCGGTTATATTTTGTGGGAAAACTGATTTCAAGCATCTCACACACCCCGCCCCCCACGCCCTGTCCTCAACAGGTGATAAAATTCCTGTGCTAACCACCTGTATCCAGGAGGGGAAGGGATCCAGGGATAAATTTCCTGCTCCTGGGCATTAAGGACCAGGACTAAAGTGAACAGTTGTTTGCTCCACAAAATGATTTCGAGCAGGTGACAGTATTCAGCCCCTTGATGTTGCAAAGCCTACATTTTCTTTAAAATACTGGTGCTACTGTTTAAATGTGAATTTTTAGCAGCAGCATGCAAACAAAAACATTTTTAGATCATACAGCAATATAAATAAAGTATTTAACCCTATGGAGATATACTTCCCCCTCCCCTTTGTTCCCTGGGTGGTGCTCTTTGTTATTAGGACCAGGTGTATTGAAACTAATCTCACAGCATATAATGTTCTTTACAAAATTCATGTATTCTGATAAACAGTGACATTCTCTCACCGATGCACCGGGAGAGTGAAGGGGTCGAAAAGAATGGGTTCTTGGACCCATTAGTTGCCCCTGCTTGCTCCACTTCTGTGGTTGCTTCTTCTCCAAAAGTACTGTAATTAAAACACCGTTAGAGATTTGATATAAGCTATTTAAAATGGTTGACTGTCTTATCAAAGCAAAAAACAGCAAAAACACCCTATGACTTCTAATATTTGAATGTTGCAGCATGGTTAGGTATATGTAATAGTAATAAGTAATAAGTTTGGATACATTTGAACTGGAGTTGGGAGTTTCAGTAACAGCAGATATTCTGGTAAGGAATTAATTTGGAAATGCAAACAGGGTGGTATCCAACTAAAACATACTTAGAATTGGCCCATTAAAATCAGTGGAATAAGTTACTTAAGTCCGTTGATTTCAGTGGGTTTATTCTGTGTATTCATGTTTGAGCAAGAGAGAGATTAAATAAGTTCGGCCCTTTTGATAATGTTTGTTTAAAGTAATTGAATAGTACACTTATTTAAAATTGCTTGATTACATTTCCCTTGATGTGAATTAATTAAGTGGTTGGTTCTTATGTCTTTCTTCCCATAATCCTTTGTCACAGGTCCTAGCGCCACCAATCTTATAATAGGCTCCATCGCTGGTGCCATCCTGGTAGCAGCTATTGTCCTTGGGGGGACAGGATGGGGCTTTAAGTAAGCAATGCCGCATGTCTTCTCTTCAGTGGCTATGGCATATCTCTCTTCTGCTTACATCACTAAATTTTGAGTTCCTGCTACAAGATCTCTGGTAATATTTTACTTTAATAAATCTGTGTTTAGTGAAAGGGCTAAAATATGCGTTACAAAATCTCAAAGTTGTCACCAGGATGCAAAGTTGTCAAAATAGCAAAACCAGTAAATTAAGATTAATAGTCATAATGAATGGGAGCCAAAATGCTTATTTAAAATGGGAAAAGTACAGTGGTACCTTGGTTTACGAACTTAATCCGTTCGGAAGTCCGTTTTTAAACCAAAGCATTCTTAAACCAAGGCATGCTTTCCCATAGCAGCGGGGGACTCAATTTACACTCAAGAGGAAGCGGAACATGTTCTGCTTCCAAGGCAAAGTTCACAAACCGAAACACCTACTTCCGGTTTTGCAGCGTTCTTAATCCAAGTTGTTCATAAACTAAGCTGTTCTTAAACCAAGGTGCCACTGTACTGTTTATCTGCTTGTGCTGTTATAAACACCTTATAGGAAGTTTCCCATTCTGGTAGGAATTCTAGAGTCTAGATGTACCTGCGCCTGAGCATGCTCAGATGTCCGGGAACTAGAATATAAAAATATACACCAGATTGACAAATTGTATGAATTTGCACCTTCTCGTGGGATCTCTTCCAGTGGTAAAGCACTTTTCAGTGAGCTGCTTTAATCATGCAAAACACAGTCCTGAAGGTTGGTGCCTCACTACAAGTCTAATGGCAGCCTGCCCTCTGCGTTCACAGCAGGAATGGAATGATCAGCCTAGTTGTCTGAACTGATTTTTAGAGCAAAAATAGAAAATGTGGAGAATGCATGGCTGTTGTCCTGTAGGCAACATTTGGTATCAGTGCAGCACCTTGACATGACCTTGTCTTTTGAAAGTTTCTTTGTCCTCAGTGCTTTTGCTTAGCTGCTGCTTGCTGGCACAAGGGAATTTTCAGCACAGTGAAGCCATGTCGTACATTTGATCTTGCTAGAAGTAACACAGAGCATTTGAGGGGAGGGAGGGAGATGGTGCTGATGGGTTCTCAACAGGCGTGCATTCTCCATCATGCTAGTTCTGCTGTTGAAGACTGTTGTGTACAAATGCATTTAAAAGATGAAAAACCGCTTCGGGTAAGGGAAAGGTTGAGACCTAACTCCTTCCCTGCCAGTCTCTACTCAAACTATATATTCCCTTCTCTCCCTTCCCCCCCCCCACAACACATACCCCCCACAGCTTCCCCCACTGTAAGGTTTTGAAAGTATATTTGCTAAGGCACTGAGATGACAAAAAAATTAAGACATACTAGTCAGTGCCTGGTGAGTAAATTCGTTTATGGAAATTTGTTTGCAATCTCTTGTTACTCTTTTGAGAAATCCTTTTTCTCAGAGAGTTTGCTTGGGAACCATCCCTTTCATTTATAAGATAACAGCTAACATTAAGATGCTGTGAGATGTGAGCCGCCCTGAGATCTATGGGTGAAGGGCAGCATAATAAGTAAGTAAATATGTTTCACCAGTTGTAATTAGAAGTGAAGATTACTGTGACGCAATAATCCAACAGCATCTTAAGGACACCAAGATGGCTTCCTCGATTGTAGTATTAGAAGCATCTTCTCTATCTCTTTGCACACACTTCCTACCAGATGGCTCTTGCTGTCGGTATCTGACAGCACAGATCATCTGGGGGAGAGAAGGAAGCACTTGGACTTGTTTAAGTGCTCCCTTCCTGCATTGCAGGGGGGTGGACTGGATGTCCCTCGGGATCCCTTCCAACTCTTCAATTCTATGATTCCACCCCCTCCTTCCCTTCCCATTCAGTAGGTGATCTGCACTATCTTTCCCTATATATAGCATTGTAGTTTGGGGAAGGTTCTGTGAATGCAGCAACTACAATTACTGTTGCTAGGATTGCCTAAGAGCCACATTCATTGTTGGCCCAACCTTCTGGGGGGCTTGTGCCAGATTCCACACATATTCTTGCCTACGCACATGTATGCAGACAGACAGACAGACACACACACATACACACCCCCCATTGCTGATCTGCAGAAAGCAGGTGTTATCACTCTCCGCTCATCAAATGATCAATCTGATATTTGTGGAGTGGATGGTTTGCATGTCTTTCAGGGTGCTGAGCTCTGCCCACCCTAGTGCAATGTCTACATAAAAATAATTATTTTGCTGCTGCCACCAAAATTGTGGAGTCTGGGTGGCAGAGCAGAAATAAATGGTTCAGAGGCTGGATTAGGTCCCCAAACTTTATGCCATGCTTTATGCCATTCAGAACATTCACTCGATTAGTTTTATTGAGCTAAACCCCATTAAATTAATAAACCACCCATTATCCATTCTGAACCACCTGTGATTTATTATTGTTCACAAATGCTCTCAATCTTTCAGTGTAAATAGTCATAAACAGTTAGCTAAAATGGTATTTCTTGAGCATTTATTTATCACGTTGTTTTTTTTACATACAGAATTATGACATAAATTCAGATCTGATCAATATTGCAGTTTACATATGATCAGGAAATATAATGCTTACCTAAAACCAACATTCGTTTTGTGTAACTGATCAGTTATTGGAGCTCAGATCCATGAGGCAAATTATTCACCTCTTGATGGAGTTCTAAGCTTTCCATGGAAGTTTGTGCATGTTGAGACTCCATATCATGGGATCACAATAGTAAAATCATAAACTAAGTCTTTCTTCGAAACAAAATAAAAAAAATCCTTCCAGTAGCACCATAGAGACCAACTAAGTTTGTTATTGGTATGAGCTTTCATGTGCATGCACACTTCTTCAGAATCTTCAGTATCTGAAGAAGTGTGCATGCACACAAAATCTCATACCAATAACAAACTTAGTTGGTCTCTAAGGTGCTACTGGAAGGAATTTTTTTTATTTTGTTTTGACTATGGCAGACTAACATGGCTACCTACCTGTAACTAAGTCTTTGTTGTATGTGTTGAATATAGAAAATTGACACAAAACCCCTATCAGTGAAATACATATAAAAGATTAAAATTTTGACTTCTGGCACATATATTTCTATTTTAAAAATGTGCTTGTGTGTGTGTGTTTGTGAAGCAAAGTATGTGTTTATATGAAGGCTTGAGCCATACCACCACCACCCCATTTCCTTATAAACTACACAATACTATATTAATGCTTTTTTACTTTTGTCCAGGCACACTTTAGTCATTCATCTGTAGCATATATTTCCCACTTAGAGAATACTTTGCATCCTGTGTGTCATTCTAGTGTAAGATACATATATACAACGAAATAATTTGGTTCCCCAGTATGGACAACGGTTCGCTATAAGTATCACAATAGTTCTCTTATTAAATTAAAATGAAAGTATTTTATTCTGTAGCAGAACCTCAAATATGATGGCCTCGCCTAGCTCACAGCTTGAAGTGCATGTTTCTTTGGGGTAAAACTGAAAGAAGTATTCACTGTGTGGAAGAAGCCTAGCCCAGGTAGGCCTTCTTATATTTTGCTGCTTCATTGAGTATGTGTGAGGGTTATTGTGGAGCCTAATTATGATAATTTATGATAATTTATGATAATTTGGTAGGAATGGAAGAAAGAAAATTCACTGCCAAGCAGCGGGACAAGGCGCTGGTTTCAAAGGTTTTGATGGCGTAGTGCACTGTGTTTCGGAGCTGTGTGCAACACAGCAGGCACTGAACCATACATTTAGTTTATGAATACTCATTTTTCCGAACTTCATTTGGCTTTGGATCCCGATTTGTGCAAGCAGAAGGCCACTCACTCCAGCAGAGCTTTCCTTGCCCCCTTGTCTACATTGCAGCCCAGCATCTTCCGAAAAGCCACTTCCGATTATCTGAACAGGATGGGAGAGGGGTCATGGGAGGCTGGTGAAATTCCAGAGGAGGCAAGGAGTGGCTTTTCAGATGGCACAGAGCACCCCATTGAGGGCAAAAAGGGTAGGAAATGTCTGTTTAAGCAGTCTTCTGCTCATGCAGGTCCAGATACAAACCATTTTGTATCCAGCATTCAGATTTTAAAAGAATACTGTTCAGTTGAAATTTTCTTTAGTACAAATTTAGGTGTTCATGTGAGAACTTTTTGATCTGTTTTCTCAACTGTGAAAGGTTTCATTTAAATGACCTTTCTGTTTAACTTCTCTAGACACAACTGATTTTTCTGATAATTTCATTCATGATTTCCCCAAACGTTTTGCCATAAGCGGTCCTATAATAGAGAACAACATAATGTTGATGCTATTGTATGGGCCCCCTGAGAACATAAGAAGAGCTTGCAGGACCAGCCCCCAGTTTCTATGTGTGCACCCACAAACAACTGTGCTTGGTTTTTACAATCCTTTTAATTAAACAAACTTGAATTCTGTGTAGCATAGATAGTTGGAAAGAATTGTACTGATGCTGTGCATGGTGGAGTATGTACATTATTCTTTTTTTAGCAATATCTCCTCTCTTGCAGTGTGATGTGGCAGGTACATGACAAAGTATTTTTAGTGTACGTGTTAAGGCAGGAAAGGAATCAATTTTGACCTCATGCAGGGTGAAAAAGCAGCACTGCATTTTTGTAAGACTGGCAGTGTTGCTTGATTTCTACCTCTGTAATACGTTGCGCAGAAGCTTGCCCTCTCCTTTCCCCTCTTTGTACCAGAGATGGTACAACTTCTTTGTTTGTGGGAGACTATATTCTGTTTTCCTGACTGTTGCCCAGGGGCTGGAAGCGTGGACCTCAGTAGTGAGGCTAACTCCATCAGTAAGAATATAAGTATGCGGCACATGTAGGTGTGGCAACACATTAAAAATCTAAATGAGAGGTGTATCATTGAAGTGTGTCCCTCAGGAGCCACATGAATTTGCTTGAGTAGCAAGATCTGCCCTGTGGACTGCTGGCAACCAGCTCTGTATCATCTCTTTAAATCATGAATGAGCAACCTCTGGCCCATAGGTGTAGTTAGGCCCATCCCAGGTCCCAGTTGGGCCTGTGAGGCTGTTTCCCCAAAGCCACACCCATCCACTCTGTACCTGGCATCATACGGGCAGCTACCATTGAACAGTTGCGAGCCTCAACGTCTTATCAGCTGATGGATCATGACAGCAAGCTGCTGGGGTCAACTGTATTATGGAGTTCCTGCAGTGCAGCCGATGGGAAGTATAATAAACATTTGAGGGCTGGTTGTATACCAGTAGAATAATCCTAGGCGGTTTTAAAAGTTGCTGAATGTGTGAAACTCAGGTCACTCTAGTTTGCTTGCCATGATCTCACATCATGCAATTAAGCCATACATTTCGCAAATAAGGGAAGACCACAAGCCTTGTTTCCTTGTTGGGCTGATAACGCTACAGATACGGTACATCTCTCTTCTTCCAACAGACACAGCAAGTACTGTTTTCTAATGTTAGCCTTGTCAATATACAATAATTAAAGGATCCCATATGAGGGAGGGCAGAGGAGATGCATTCTTTATATTCTCACTCGTTTCATTTTGTGTGAGATCTGCAGAATTTTTTTTTTATAATGGAGGGTGAAATGCTTAGTATTACCAATGTGCTATTTTACAAACAAAGATAAAGTGATGGTGTGCATCCTAGGTTTTTTTTTTAAAGAAGAATAAAGACATTTTAAACACTGTATATATATTGAAAAGAGGAAAATATTTCCCGGTCGAAAAGACAGTTTCTGAGTCTGCAGGTACATTTCTTTCTTGCTTTGCAGTGCAGAATATAGCTATATCCTTTCAGTTTTTCAGTTTTTCAGTTTTTCAGCTTTCAGTTTTTAGAGGGACATGAGATAAGATAGACTCTACTTAGCATTTTCTCTGGGGGAGGCAAGAATAGTAGCTTGGAAAGTATGGAAACCAACCTGAGGCCTGAAGATGTGATCTCATGTCTACAGCGTCACAACTTGTTATGATTTCTTAGAGGAAAAATAACATGCCAACTTTTATTACCAAGACGGTAGTTAGCTTATGATGTAGTCTTGTGCACGCTTACTTGGAAGAAAGTCCCATTGAAGTGAATGAGACTTGCTCTTGAGTAGACATGCAAAGGATTGTACTGTAAGTATTAGTATTGAGAGACGGAATCTGTCCTAACAGTGTATTCTGATACATAATAATAATAATAATAATAATAATAATAATAATAATAATAATTTATTATTTATACCCCTCCCATCTGGCTGGGTTTCCCCAGCCACTCTGGGCAGCTTCCAACAGAATATTAAAATACAATAGTCTATTAAACATTACAAGCTTCCCTAAATAGTAGTGCCCAGATCATTTCTAGCTATGTAGTTTTTACGGCCATTGAGATCTGAGTTTTATTAACTGTCAGTTACATTTTGTATGTTGTGAACCAAAGCAAAAGGCTTGTCCATAATTGCACTGTTCTGTTGCTCTTGAACCGCATTGTTTTCGTACCTCTAGCAATGCAAGGTTAATTGAATTACTGTGAAAAACTGACTTTGAATTCATATAATTTAAAATACAGGTTTTGGCGTTGCTTTCAAACTCTCTCCATCATAAAAAGCATTGTGAGGTATGAAAACATTGTTAGCAAAGACAGTGTCTTTATTATTATTCATACTAAATTTCAGAGTTATCCATTACTCTGTTGTGGCTAGAACAGCGAGAGTCCTATGGTACCTTTAAACACAAACAGTGCAAACCCGTACATGTCTGCATGTCTACTCAGTGTAAGTCCCATTGAGTGCAATGGAGCTTACTCCAAGGTAAGTGAAAATAGGATTGTAGACTAACTGATTCATTATGGTTTAAGCTTTTGTGGATTAGATGCACAAAATGTTATTCTCAGTTATATATGCACATAAAGTACAGTGAAAGAACATTCAGTGAAGCCAGTAGACTGTGATACAAAATGCAACAGGTCTGCAGAGAATCATGGTCTATCCACAACAGCTGCCATTGGTGATACTTATCTTTTTGGTAATTTATGCTGATATTCCAAGGTAGAAAAGTAAAACGAAAGCAAAAACCTGATCTCACTGCGTTAGAAATGTCAGATCCACCATTACTGAATGAGCAGTAGCGAGATTACTCCATTCTACGGGAATAATGCAATCACTGTGGTTAATAGCACATATTTCTGTGTACGAAAGGCAATGAAAAAGGGTACTTACGAAATAATGTACTGATCTGCAAAGTGCATGTTTGAGTTAGTTACGTGGCACAAAAGTGAAGCCTGAAAATACTGTCTTTTTGCCGTTATCCACAACTTAACCACTATAAGCGCAACAACAGATGTTTAAATTCTATTCACTGCAGCCACCGTTGCAGGAGCATGCAGTGGAGGAGACCCAAGGCTTTATGTTCCTTACCGTTAGGGAATCTGTGAAATCCTGCTCTATGTTTTACTGCATGACAATTTGGTGGCGGTAGTGGTGCACATGCCAGTGTTAAGACTAAATGCATGAGCCCCTTGCTTGATGCCCCACATAAAGCCAGATTATGGGGAGGTTGCATCCAGTTTTTGTGTTGCCTTGTAATGTCTTGCTGTTTATTTATATACAGTACTGGTATAATAGGAGAATGGACGTTTCTACAAAAAGTTTTGTTTGCTAACAACAGCAGCAAAATTGCAGTGGCGCAACTAACACATTCTGGTGTCCATTCTTCTTCTCAAGCAGTTTCTTGGCATCTGCTGCTGGAGACTGGAAGTATTTTGTTCCCTATTGTAGTAAAGGCTTGCACTGGGGACCCACAAATTGTTTTATATTTTGGCTTCATTGAAGCCTTTCAGAACAGCGACTTTTGGCAGCAATAAATAAATAAATAAATCTATGACATCAGTGATATTACAGAAAAGGGGGGTGAATACAGCTTCATATTCTGTAGAATCCTTAAGATTTGGTATCAGAATTGAGTTTTAAAGCTTTAATATGAAACGGGTTTATTTCAAGTTTACATTTCGAGCGTCTTAGTGTGAGCCCTTACTACATAGTGTGATGATGAAAACATGACCTTGTTTTCAATTATGCCTAACTGACATATTTCTTGTTTCCCTGTCTTACTATTTGTCTCCTCTTTAACTGGAAGAAATGTCAAAAAGAGAAGATACGATCCAAGTCAACAGGGTATCTAAGGAACTCATTGGAAGAGCTTTTCTGTGCATTACTGGATTCCAGATATGGTGGCTTTTTGTAGTAGCTGCACAGAAAGTACGTCACTGCAGAAGAAAATTAAGTCGAGCGATTTACTACAAATGGCAAGTGGAGATACTTATGAAAGGGCTGAAGGAAAACTTGTCCTTTTTGGAGATTCAAATTTAAGAACTCCCTCCACTCATTTCTCCTTTTTTTAAGGTGATAAGAAACGGGACAGATGTTATAAATGAACTATTTTGGCCGAACTTTTTTAAATACAAAGAACGGATCAAACAAATCAAGTGCAATAAGAGAACTGTTTCAAAATAGTCAAATAGGTAAAAAGTTTCATAACTGATAACTTGAGTTCGCATGACCTTTTAATATTAATGACAGACTCCAGTGGCATGATAAAGCTAACTTTTGAAATGGTAAACTGCATGGCATATATACAGCAAACGAGCTAACAAGCTGACCCCAAGCCAAGTCTGCATACCAAGAAAACAAAGCAAAACATAGAAATGCTGATTCTGGGTACTTAGGAAATCACGTTCCACCAAGACACACCATTCTCCAAGTTGTACAACCCCTTCCTAATATATATTCTTCATTCATCTCAATTTTATTTTGGGGGCAACCTTATTTAGGGTCCTACAGGTCATGCCTTTATCTTGTATAGGTTTCAATATAAAAATGAGCAATTTTTGCCATGCCATTCTCAGCTAAGGACACATTTTCCTAAGGGTTTCGTTCTATGTGTGATTCTATCTTCTCGGGTTGTAAAGCTTTCTTAAAACATTGCTCCCCTTTTAAGTTTTTGTAGCATGTTGTATAGCAGGGGTTCTGGGCTTGCTCTAAGAGGCATATCGCATGCAGACACAGGGAGTTCTAGCAGAAAACAGGCGTGCTTTTTAAATTTGTATGCTTGAAACCAAAAAAACAAAAACAAAAACACCCACCCATCCAAAACCTATTAATATGTATAAAATGCATACGTATGCAATGAATCTTTTCAAATGCATTATTTGCTGTCATGCAGATATTTTGTATATAGTGTAAGAAGTCAGCACCCTCTCAAATCAATCACAGAAGTGCCAAGCTTATAACTCTTTAATTTTACCATCTGTTTTCCTTTCTCTATCTCACATTATACGAAAGGAAAAGAAGCCTAAATAAGCCTTAAATACCCATAAAAATACTGAGAGCTTTTAACAGGTTAAGGCTTTCCCATGTATTGTTTTATAGTCCCCAGCACCACCTCCCCTCCCAGGTCCACATCTGTTCATGACCAGTTTATATAAGTGATCCCAATAGCCACGTCTCTTGAGTTTATCTGTGTATTATGTATCTTTCACGTCACAGCCTCGAATGTTACTTCCTAGACTATTTGTGGTTACTGTCATGGCTCAGCTCCCTTTGGCCAAATAAGAAAGGTATCGTTGTATATGTTCAGGTAGCACTTCTCCATGCTTAAGCACAGCGGTGGGCTTAGGTGTGCATTCTCCCTCCCTCCCCTGGCCCACCTGAGCGCTGCTATCAGGTGTAAATACAGATGTGAAGAGCAGCAATGGCAACTGCCATTAGCATGCCACAGTGAGCTGCGTTGTGAATAAAGCTGGCTGGGGTACACTTCTGCACGGTGCTTGTTAAAAGGCTTTATGCTGAAGTCCAGATCAATGTCGCTGCTGCTGCTGCTGCTGCTGCTGCTGCAAAAACGCTTGCCAATTTTCCACGCCTTTAGTGGCAAGACATTCTGCATTCAGCCAGCTATGATTTTCAAGTTGGCAAGTATCTTGTAACCCAATTCCTACTGCATCAGATGGAAATGAATAGAAAGCGTAGTCTCAGCCAAAGCTGCACTTGCTTGGTATGGTGCTCCTTTATGTCAGTGGTGGGCTACTTTTTTATTACAATTGGCCTTTGGTTTATACTCCAAAAGCTTTCGTTCTGGTCACAAGTATTCAGGTATCCTAGTATAATTCAGCTGCTCCGGTAAAAATGACCTCCAGTGTATATTGATATAAACATTTTATCCTTTTAATATTATTTCCCCCATTGCATAATTTGGAATGGTCTTTAAAATGAAGCAGGCTATGATACTTTTAAATTTACAATGAGTTAGATTTTAAATTGAACTGTAGGCATTAAGTTAATGAAGTAATGGGAGGGGAGAGATACGGTACTTTTCATTCCTCAAGCTGCAGTAGCAGTTATAGATTATCATAGCGGCCCTCACCATATAATCCTATAACATTTTGTGGGCAAGCCACAGCTGTTTAGTGGGTGGCAGTTTTCACAGAGTTATATACCTGATTAAAATGTACTAAAGATGCAGTGGGAATAATAATAATAATAATAATAATAATAATAATAATAATTTATTATTTATACCCCGCCCATCTGGCTGGGTTAGGGGACGCGGGAGCCGCTGTGGGTTAAACCACAGAGCCCAGGGCTTGCCGATCAGAAGGTCGGCGATTCGAATCCCCGGAACGGGGTGAGCTCCCATTGTTCAGTCCCAGCTCCTGCCAACCTAGCAGTTCGAAAGCACGTCAAAGTGCAAGTAGATAAATAGGTACCGCTCCGGCGGGAAGGTAAACGGCGCTTCCGTGCGCTGCTTTGGTTCACCAGAAGCGGCTTAGTCATGCTGGCCACATGCTGTACGCCGGCTCCCTCGGCCAGTAACGCGAGATGAGCGCCGCAACCCCAGAGTCGGACACGACTGGACCTAATGGTCAGGGGTCCCTTTACCTTTATCTGGCTGGGTTTGTGGCGGTGTTACTGGAATGCATCTTGATATATAGCATTCACAATGCTCTAATAAAGGCAGTCTTGCAGACTATGTATCTTACTTCCCTTCTTAGATCCGAGTCTCTAAAAGCAAACTATTACCTGGGTCACACTTAGTGGTAAGGCAAACCATAGCTCAGTGCAAGTGCGCTCGTTTCCAGAGAGGAGCTGAAGGCTGCTTTGCACCTTATTGGGGTCCTGCTACTGATCTGTGGTAAGCCATGGTTTGGCTCAGATGACCTGCTAAGCCAAACCATGGCTTAACTCACTGCAACAAAGGGACCGGAGGAGGAGCAAGTGGCTGCAGTCTCTGGAAGCCTTCATGCTTGCGTTGAGCCATAGTTTGGCTTAGCGTTACATGCAAACTGAGCCAGTGTGTTCCCTTTCAGGTCTTCCCACTTGCATCATGTTATATCGATCAGTAGAGCTATTTTGCTTAATGTCACTTTGCTTTTGACCATATCTGGGATAAGGGTATCTAAATTGGTGCTGGGGTCTCCTTTTTGGTTCTGTTCTGGGAGCGATGTGGTAACCACGGTAGACAACGCCATTCAATATGGTTCTAAAAATCAGATTGTTGTATTTTTAAAAAATCTTGAAGTGATTCAAAAAACATTGTAAATGTGCGATGTGATGTTTTTAATCAGACCACACTGGTCCCCAATTATGTATATACGGTAAGAGTTGGTGTAACTTTTTGTTACACTAGCAGTTTCATAAGAAATATAATTTCTTGTCTAAATTTCTCCTCTGCTGTTCTGTTATGTGTATGTGTGTTTAAAATACACAAATGTTATGTATAGAATGTAAATGACCACGCAACCACATAGCTCACAGAAGTGGCTTGTAATGTTTTCTGTGGTACTAGAGTTATATAATCAAACCTGTTAAGGTAGGTACTTACTTTTTTAGAATTCATTTACCACATTTTTAAGAGAACATATGTTGCCTATGTTACTTGCCTTTTATTTTTTATTTTTACCGCAACCAGTGTCATTTTAATGGGTTTTTTTACAGAATAAATGTTAAGCTACCATTTCATCCACTATTCTTCTGTTCCATAAAAAGGATTCATCTTGACGGGAAAATGTATGGAAATTTTATATAGCTTATGTTGATATGCTGCATGATCCCACTGAATTGAGCAAATTCTCTACAAGGGGAAAGCTCCACTACGCAAATTGAATATATATATATACATATATAAATATTCTAGGTGCATGTTATAATAAATTACATAGAACTGGAGTTTTACAAAGTTTTCTTTACTATGCAATGATAGGTATTGCACAAACTTAAAATTCAAAGACAAATGTCTGAGGAACTTTACAAAAGAATACTTGAATTTATTTTTGATCTAAGAAGCTTTCAGTCATATTTTATATTCATTGTTGCTTCCACTATTAATCTTCCTTTAAAATTGTTTGTAATTCTTTTTAAAATGCACAATATGACAAACCAGTTTTTGTTTGGAGTTAATACTCATTCATACC
Source organism: Darevskia nairensis (assembly GCA_034642065.1). NCBI lineage: Eukaryota > Metazoa > Chordata > Lepidosauria > Squamata > Lacertidae > Darevskia > Darevskia nairensis. The sequence continues at coordinate 281,168 of JAWWNI010000806.1, read as the reverse complement.
TTGTTGGCTGCTGATGAATGGAAATTCAGTTGTCATTGTTCTGCATATTAGTTAAATGAGTATTAAAGACTTCATGAACATGGAAAGTTACAACTTCTATATCTTTCTTCCTCAAATTAAATTTCTATGTTCCACATCCAAAACCGTGTTGCAGTTTACAAAAATATCAGATAGTACTTAACACTGGAGGCAACCCTTAATCGAAACAGTTTATTCACTCACGCTGTCATAAATCTCTCCCATTGGTAAAACTGTAATAGTGAGTTGATTTCTATCAGACATAATAATATAATAATAATAATTTATTATTTATACCCCGCCCATCTGGCTGGGTCTCCCCAGCCACTCTGGGCGGCTTCCAAAAGAACATTAAAATACAATAATCTATTAAACATTAAAAGCCTCCCTAAACAGGGCTGCCTTAGCATTACTCGTACCTCTGCAGGGTCATTCCACACATTGCAGAAAAGAAGGTCACTGCGTTTCTCCTTTGTATCTGTTCCATATTTCTTGTAACATTTGGAGCACATTCACCTGTCTGGAAACACATAGTGCCCGTGGAACTGCGAACAGCCAAGGCTCCCAGGAAAAAGTTTGACACGTGTGGGTTTTTTTGAGAAACGAAAATTCCATTCAAAAATAATAGTGACAATACGCTCGAGCTGCATTGGTAAGAAGCATCCTTAATGGTCTGACCCTGTGATTCAGTGGATTAGAAGTATAATGTACACCAAGGATGGAGGAGGGTGAACCAGGGGCCTGTTTGAGTCCACACCAGCCCTGGTGCAATTTAGCTAAAGATCCCAATCACTCCTATCTGATCTGGTGTTTCCTGAACACTCGGTGATCAGGGAAACAATAGAAAGTTGGAGTCCCTGTTGTTGTTGTTGTTTTAGCAATGATTGCCAAGTGCTCAGGAATCATCAGAGTGGAAAACAGGAAAGAGCTTGGTGAAGAAGGGCATTCCTGGTGACTTCGCTGACTCCACTGGGAAAGGGAAGGGGCCAAGGGAAGCCCATCATGTTGTATCAGCTGCGGGGGATAGTACACCAGGAGATGATGTCCTCCCCATAATCCCTTCTGAAGAGTGGGTTCTCTGTGAGCGATGTGGGTGGCACTGTGGTCTAAACCACTGAGGCTCTTGGGCTTGCCGATCGGAAGGTTGGCGGTTCGAATCCCCGCGACGGGCTGAGCTCCCGTTTCTCTGTCCCAGCTCCTGCCAACCTAGCAGTTTGAAAGCACACCAGTGCGAGTAGATAAATAGGTACTGCTGTGGTGGGAAGGTAAACAGTGTTTCCATGCACTCTGGCTTCCGTCATGGTGCCCCGTTGCGCCAGAAGCGGTTTAGTCATGCTAGTCACATGACCCAAGAAAGCTGTCTGTGGATAAACGTCGGCTCCCTTGGCCTGAAAGCGAGATGAGCGCCGCAACCCCATAGTCGCCTTTGACCGGACTTAACTGTCCAGGGGTCCTTTACCTTTTACCTGCATGCACCCATACAAGAATAAGGGGCATCTACAACCACAACACCTCTGTTGGGATACACAAGAGAGCCTTTAAGCAGAAATTGCTATGCTAGACAAGCTAGTCCATTACAGTATTACTACTACTTGGCCACCTATTCAACCAAAATAAAACCATTGCTGTATTGTTTTGTAATACACACAGTTAACACAAGGAGAACTCAAGTGGCTGTCAAAGTTTAAAAAGATGTTACGTAAAGTAACTACTATAGATAAAAGAGTCATGGAGACGGGAATATTGGTATGAGTCAAGGACTCATACAAGGAGACTTCCTGTAAGAAGTAGCCATGAAATGTTGCAGATAATACCAACAGGGAGACTTCTGCTTTGGAGAAGGAAGATATGCTGGGAACCGGCTCCCTTTCCTGGAAATCCTATCTGTGGCTACATAGAACACAAGACTCTAAAACGTTATCAAGACCACATGCAACAGGTATGCCTGTATTATCTGATTTCCCCACCCTCATTTGCTTACCAAGCCTCCACACCAAGTTCATCAAATATTTGTTCCCCCAACTCAACGTGATTCTTTTCAAGTGGAATTTATGTGTCTGTGCATAAATATTTCACTCGCCACTTCTAGACCTGATCAGTGATTAAACATGAATAACATGCTTTTGATAGGAGTTCAGAAGTGGGCAGGGGGAGCAACGGGGGGGGGAGAGCTTCTTATTTGGGGAGGTACTTGCCCCCCTGACCCCCTTTGGCACTGCTGTCTGTCTGGCAGGCTGTCTGTCTGGTTGGGCGTGAGGGTCTGGCTGCACAAGGCATGCAAGCTCCGCCCCCAGTCGGTCTCAGACTCCTTATTGGCAGCCACGCAACGCAGCTGAGGAGCCTCCCTGGCCGGTAGGGAGGGAGAGGAGCTGCTTCCTTTGAAATCCGGGAAATTTAAGGGATATCAACAATTCGGGATAGCAGCGGGAAACGGCATTGGAATAAGGGAGTTTCCCACCAAAAAAGGGAGGGTTGACAGCTTTGCAATTATATAAGGTTAATGGGCAGAAAAAGGCCACAAATTTATTGGTTACAGATGTTGAGCGGTATTGGCTTAGGCATTGGATCCTAACCGACTATATCCGACCCCAGCCCATGTGCTGGGAGTCCGGGAAGGGTTAACCACCAGTAAAGGAGCCCTGTGATGCACATCAACTCGGAACTCCCCCTGGGATCACCGATAGGGGCGTGCCTTAGGCCCTAACCTCCCTAGGCTTCGGACAGGGCCACGCCCCTGGAAACCTTTAACGCAATACCCTTCAAATTGTGGGGGAGGTGATGGTGCAACCTCCCCTCCTCACTCCTATAGAAATATTCCAATGCCTAACCGCCAAGACCAAGAGTTGTGACAAATTGCTACGAGGTAGGCAAGAAAACCAAATGGCTGGTGCCAATTTGCCAAGTGGAAAAAATTCCTACCAGGCCCCTCAACGGCGACCAACCGAGGTCCATAGCAAGGTCAAAAGAAAACCTTAAAGGGCGAGTGGGCGGGGCAAAACAGAAAGGATTCCCGCCCGCGCCCTGCTTAAATAGGGCAGGACACACACCCAGGCCGACCGGATTGGTCGGCCTGGTGAGTGACGTGGCTGGGAATCCCCCTATTGCACAGGGGCTGAGCCCCCAGCCCCTGTGCATGTGGAAGGGCCGTGACTGCCTGCAACACCACCTCCGTTTTAAGGCAGAAGTGTTTTTCCAGTCTTGTTTAAGTATCCAAAACAGCACCACCCAGGAACCAGAGGAAGAGCATAGCAGGCCTGGAGGACCTGAAAGTTTGCAGGACAGTGAACATCTTATCAATGTTGATAAGATAAAAAGACTCTAGTCTGAGTTGAAATATTGAATCATTGTCTAGAAGGACTAACTAAAAGCTAATTGTTGAACAGGCCGAGCGTGGCTCTTTGCGATCAATCAATCAACTTCATTTCAGCTTTAAGTTCACAACACAAGACAACACAAGAACAGCAGTTACACTGACACAGTTGAATTTAAAATTATTGGCAATAAAATTAGTGGTAATCAAGTCTTAATAAGTATACAAGATGGTGTAAATATTAATTCCAAACAATTTCAATTTCCAATCAACAGTCCATTTCATCTCTTGTATGTCAGAACGGAAGTTAAAAAGTTTGTCATTTGTAGGGTTATTTATCTTGCAATAAAAAAGCAAGGAGGAAGTCAACCGGGTGCCCAGGCAGTTTTTGGATTAATGGTTGCACTAAATTCTTCTGGGCAGCATCATATAGAGGGCAGTTAAACACCATATGGTGGAGAGATTCTATCGATCTGTTATCACAAGAACATAAAACCGAAATTTGACCCCCAGAAAATGTCTTTGCGAACATCTTGCTCATTGGAAAAGAGTCTTCAGCTCTTTGATCTGCACTGACAACCAGCTGATCAGCAGTGCTTCAGGACACTGCAGGGGTCTTCAAAGCACCCCATCAGCTGGCATCGTGATTGACACACCCATCAAATTTGGCCCAGGAGAGGTAGGGGAGATAAGGATCTGGCCCAGCAGCCAGAATAATTTATCCACCCCTGATGTATAGGATTCCAGCCTTCCTATCAAGTTGGAATATGCATAAAATGAAGCAGAGGGAAGAATTTATGCTTCCTTTACAAAATGTGGATTGGCACCCCCCCTCCCTTTCAAGTGATCAGAGTGGCTGGTGTGTGGGTAAAAAAAACCAATTTATCTTCCTCACCTCCTGTGATGGATTTCACCTTGGTTCCACTTACTTTCTCCCACCCGCCCCCAACCAGGGATTTTCTTGAGAATCCATTGAAACAGGGTGACTCACCTCCTTCATGGAGTTGTAATGCGAAATTGGCTCTTTTTATTACCTATGAAGAAGGCTAATGGGGAAAGCAGGAACGGAACAAAGGACCTATTGCCTTTACTGCCTTCCCAGAAATTCTCAACAAGTGCCCCAGCAATAAGGACTGACTTCTTCATTTGCAAAGTGGTGCTTTTTGCAAAATGCAAATGATACACTTAAACGCTCCTGGATGTCATTGCAATTAATTGTAAAGTACCTTGTAGAATTCCTCTGACCAAAATGAGGGAAACTGGTCTTCAGGTCACATCCAGTTAATTGCTGGCACCTTCATTACAATGTTATTTTTAAGGTCCTTCGAAAGATGTGGCGTTGCTACATGCAAACAGAGGAGCCTGCATCCAGAAATGACATGATGTGCTGTGCACCCTCATTTCATGAATGAGGGCCACAGGTTCCCCATACCTGCTTCAGTACCACAAATTTGCAGGTATGGCTGCTATGTAATCTATGTCTTTACTGTACTATTGGTAAGGTATGAGAGCTACACCCAGTTTCTGTGAACCACTGTACTGCTTGGGTACACAAGGTCAATGCAACTATTATGCAAAGTCTAGAAACATTGGGATGGCCCTCAAATTTTATCGACGTATTATATATATTAGGTCCTGTATACCTGAAGGAGCGTCTCCACCCCCACCGTTCAGTCCGGACACTGAGATCCAGCGCAGAGGGCCTTCTGGCGGTTCCCTCACTGCGAGAAGCAAAGCTACAGGGAACCAGGCAGAGGGCCTTCTCGGTAGTGGCGCCCGCCCTGTGGAACGCCCTCCCAGCAGAGGTCAAAGCGATAAACAACTACCTGACATTCAGAAAATACCTCAAGGCAGCCCTGTTTAGGGAAGTTTTTAATCTGTGATATTTTAATGTATTTTGATATTTGTTGGAAGCCGCCCAGAGTGGCTGGGGAGACCCGGCCAGATGGGTGGGGTACAAATAATAAATTATTATTTATTATTTATTTATTTATTTATTTATTTATTATTATTATTATTATTATTATTATTATTATTATTATTATTATTATAATATAAGCACAGTGATTACAACATTTACACTGGCCCCTAGCTCCTCTGTTGTCTTCCACTCCTCTTGTAGGCCAGTAATAATCAAAATCTGGGCATAGGGAGAACAGACTGTTTTGACTTTTCTGGTCATCTTTCTTCATTTCCAGTACTCTCTCTCAGAAGATCTCTCTTCCCCAAGCTACAACTCTTCTATAATTTCCTCATATTGTTTCCATGTTGGTTTTTCCAGAAATGGTTTCCCCCCCTTTCGGGTCACAATATAAAAAAGTTTCCCAAGCCCTTGGCAATGGGACTATACCTATCTAAAAACCTTTTTTAGAGGTAGATAGTAGACTTGTTGGCCATTTCCATCCCACTTGTTGCCCTTGTTTTGCAGGATTTGAGTAGGGGGATTTTTAAATACAGGCAACCTTCTGCAGTATGTCAATCCTGCTTTTTCTTGAGATGACATTAAGAGAAAATGACAACAGGTCCCTTTCTGTGTTGTCAGTGACAGCACAGCAGATATCCACATGTGCTTGTTGCAGGAGAGCACAAAATGCTGCTCTTGCTGAGATAATGCAAAGAAAGAAAGAAAGAAAGAAAGAAAGAAAGAAAGAAAGAAAGAAAGAAAGAAAGAAAGAAAGAAAGAAAGAAATGATCCAGTGAAAATTAAGCACTTTTTAGTTTAATTGGTTAAAAGGGGAGGGTTATGTGCCTGTTTAAATCTCCCTCCTTGAAAGCAATGGGATAGAAGGATGCTTAATTTTGGTTTAGTGTTCTGAGTACATAGTATTTTTTGTTAAAAATTAAAGTCCCCATTAGAATTGACCAAAGAATTCTGAACTTGGGCAATTTAGGTGGTGGTTTACTGCCTTACTCTACTGCTGTCCAGTAGCAACAGCTGCTGAGAGTGGAGAAATACCAGGTGGTTGCATGGTTTCAGCAGAGTCTTTGCATTATCTCTTGAGTGAAATCTATGACAAGTTTCCTTTTAAGTGCTTGCAAAATAAACCGTAAACCGTAGGAGGGCCAGGAAACAATCTGCTTCAGGGACTGAACCTGAAAGGGGAGGGGGGGTTTCTGCACAGAGCTTTGACGCAAGACAAATAAAAGCTATCCACTCCCACTTCTTTATAAAGGTGGGGGGAAGGTGGGGGGGCATAAGTCTAATACTGCCTTCCAATTCTCAGGAGAGACAAAGTTGGAACAGAGGCTTCCCCTGGGTGCAATTTCAGTCTCCAGAAGAGACCCCCCCACACACACCAGATTCAGGGAGGTAAGTGGATCTCTTGTAAGTCTTTTTTCCCTCCACAGCAGAGATTGAAAGAAAACCACAAGAGCTTGTGTTGGCTTCAGCACCAAGGAGAGCTCCTAGAAGTCAGGCATGCAGGTGGCGCGTTTACGCTGTCAGAGTTTGATGCTCTTCTTAGCAGCTGTAGAGTCTGCATGCAGCTTCCAAGGTGTGCAGGAGAGCTTAGGAGCTGAGGGCCAGAGGAAATCTGACCCACCTTCTAGCTTGAAGCAAAAATCAAAACTAGTTCATGAAAGCCTATGGCATAATACATTTGTCGATCGGCAAAGTACTGCAGGACTATTTGTTTCCAGAGGGTTAGTGTGTTGTGGCACAATCCGCTACGTTAGACAATGATGGAGTCTGGGCTACTGGCGTCTCAAGCCCCCTTCACAGGGTATAAGAACTGCTGCTAAGAAGCAGCTGCAAGAGAGAGGAGTGGGGAATGCAGGAAACAGGCAGCAAGAAGTGCAAAACATACTTCACTCCTGAGCTTCAAAAGCTAAACTTCCTCTCTTAAGGTAGAGGCAGCAACATTTTGCAGTGTCTTCTGCTTCATCAAAGGAGTGTTCCTCTTCATGGTTCCGGCCAGCTCTTCCCTCCAAGTAGGGCATGCCCCATCTGTTTCTCTTTTCTATAGTTCACCCTATATTCTATGCCAGCTCAGTATGCTCAGTCATCACTGGGTTGTTTGGGGGCAGGGGGTGGAAGTTGCCACATTAGTTCTTTTTAAACATTCTTTACACTCCTACAAACCCTACGTTTCTCCCAATCATGTTGATACCTCTTTCTTGTTTCCTCGGTTTTCACTGTGATCCTGGTGACGCTCATCCCGAGTTTGATATTAGGAGGGGAGAAAGAGGGAATTCTGCAGCTTTAACTTCCAATTTGGCAAGGACCAAATATATTTGTAAACCTGATCAGCTGAGATAGCAAAGGGGAAGCAATGGAAAAGAAAGGGGGGCAATGAAGGGTTTTCCTATACCTAAAGTACAGCTCATAATCCATAAAATACTTGTTCATCATATAGAGATCATGCGTGAAGTTCCTTAAAGACTGGTATGCATACACAAGGAGAATGCATCAAAGTTGAAGGATCTCTCTTGCATTTAGAAGCAGGAATATCGTTGTCTTTATAAAAATGAGTTGAGGCTTCTTCTTGTTCCAGAAGAGGAATTCAAATACACTTATGCGTCAATATGAATGCACAAGATTTTATTCCAACCCTTCTCCCCGGTTGGACTCATGTTAAAATTTAGAAATACGGCAAGCTGTAAACTCATGAATGCATTTATTCTGCATTATAAACATGTCATGATACAGAGTTTACCAACTATAGATTCCATATTATTATAAGAGAGAGAGAAAACAAGTTGTTTTTTTAAATAATCTTTGAGTAATGCACAGAAATAGCTGCTGTTTATATACCTGAGTTTCAGAAGCAGTTATTACATAGATTTTGATTTTATTCCAATGATCAAGGTGCAAAAACTAATAATAACTTTATTCCGAAGGACTTAGAAGGCATAGATTTGCAAAAATGAAAGCAAATCAAAAGTGTTAAAATCATAGGGTGTTACGTCTTATGCTCAGAGATCCCATAGCGAATTACTATACTGATAGGACTGCACTGTGTTAGCAAAAACAATGCAGTTGGTGCCTTGAGACAGGAAGAATGAGTATTCCAGCCACAGAGAGCAGCACCGCTATATAGGAACAGACATGGTGCTGAATAGAGGAGCTAAGAACAGGGGAGTTTGTGCAGGAGACAGAGACGTTTGGAAGGGCCCAGTGGCTCATCTAATGTGACTGCTTGCAGGAATACAAGGTAGCTCTAAACCAGGGATGGAGAAAATGGAGCTGCTTCAGCTGTTGCCGAACATCTTCCCTGACAGTTGCCTATCCTGTCTGAAGCTCGTGAGAGTTGAAGTCCAACATCTGGATGGTCACGGGCTCCCCATCCCTCATAGAAATGATTCCCAACAGAATAGCCCCAACAGCAAAACCAGAGGGACATGTCCCAACTTTTCGTGGCACAGGAGCTTGTCACAACTTCTCACGGCTATCCAACTCTCACCTTGTTTCATGGCTGAACTGCTGTTTGGCACCACATCCCAACACAGAATTAAAGGTAAAGGTAAAGGGACCCCTGACCATTAGGTCCAGTCGCGGATGACTCTGGGGTTGCGGCGCTCATCTCGCTTTATTGGCTGAGGGAGCTGGCGTACAGCTTCCGGGTCATGTGGCCAGCATGGCGAACCAGAGCAGCGCATGGAAACACTGTTTACCTTCCCGCCAGAGGGGTACCTGTTTATCTACTTACACTTTGACGTGCTTTCAAACTGCTAGGTTGGCAGGAGAAGAAGAAGAAGAAGAGTTTGGATTTGATATCCCGCTTTATCACTACCCGAAGGAGTCTCAAAGTGGCTCACCTTGGGCTAGTCACACTTCTTTGAAGTCTCTCAGCCCCACTCACCTCACAGAGTGTTTGTTGTGGGGGAGGAGGGGAAAGGAGAATGTGAGCCGCTTTGAGACTCCTTCGGGTAGTGATAGAGCGGGCTATCAAATCCAAACTCCTCCTCCTCCTCCTCCTCCTCCTCCTCCTCCTCCTCCTCTTCTTCTTCTTCTTCTTCTTCTTCTTCTTCTTCTTCTCCTCTACTTTGTTGAACAGCAGACCCCTGGGCCACACTATCAATTCCTTTTGCAACTTTTCCCTGCTCCAAAAGCCCTTTTGCCATGTGGGCTGCTCTTGGAGAAAGACAAATCCCAAAGTATCTCGTGGCGCATGGAAGTAGCAGGGGGGCTCTTTGGATCCAAGCCAAAAAGGTTCAATGCTGCTGGTAAAATGTTAATAGAGAATTTGGATGTTTAAATGGTGTTGGCAAGACTGCAGACAGTGTTAGGGAATTAATCAGGAGTAAATGAACAGCATATTTGCGTCCTCAGCCCAAAGATGATGATGATGATGATGTTTATATACTGCCCTTTACCTGGAGGTCTTAGGGCGGTTCACAGAAAAGATTACAATTTATATAATCAGAATAAAAACAACCCAATAACCCCTCCCGTCCCAGAAAAGAGCCACATTTTAAAAGGGCATAGGACGTCAATCAAGTCAACCAAAGGCCTGGTTGAAAAGGAACGTTTTTGCCTGGTGCCTAAAGATGTGTAATTAAGGCGCCAGGCGAACTTCCCTGGGGAGAGCATTCCACAGACGGGGAGCCACTGCAGAGAAGGCCCTGTTCTCGTGTTGCCACCCTCCAGACCTCTCAAGGACGCGGCACACGAAGGAGGGCCTCAGAAGATGATCTCAGCATCTGGGTAGGTTCATATGGAAAGAGGCGGTCCTTGAGGTATTGCGGTCCTGACTGCAATAACAGAGGAAGGTCAGATCATTGGTTCCTCTGTACTGAGTGCCTTTGGATTCTAGGATTTCACATAAGTCTTTCCCAGACCCACCTAGAGGAGCCAGGCATTGATCCTAGAACATATGTTCTAGCACGGAGCTATAGCACTTTCTTAAGACGGGTTGGGGATTGTTATGCTATTTTTGCTCTTGACAGGTTCCAGAAAGTCAATGGATTCTGGCGCCACAAGAAAGTTTTTCCGCAACATGAGATTCACCCGCTTCCTTTTCATTGTGGCGCTTCATGTGACACCTTTCTTCTGCTATAGCCAGATGGACCCCATGGCTCTTGGCCGAGCTGATCCCAAATGCTGGGAATCCTCCTCAGCCGTCTTGCTGGAGATGAGGAAGCCGCGTGTTTCTGACTCTGTCAGTGGCTTTTGGGACTTTATGATCTTCCTGAAGTCGTCTGAGGACTTGAAGCACGGGGCTTTGTTCTGGCACCTGGCTCAGCTCTTCTGGGATATCTACATGGACTGCGTACTCTCCAGAACCCACGGCTTAGGGAAAAGGCAGTTGGCGGAAGCCCAGAGACAAACTGCAGCTCTCCCGTCTTGGCTCATATTGAGTAAGCAAGGTTAGTACTCTGCATCCAGGGTGCAGGAAGGTAGCAGCAATGTCTAGAACTTTTATCAACCCTGGTCAGACTGGTGTGTGAAGGAGGCATTTCACGGGCTCGCTCCCACAGGGTCCTCAATCTTTTTGTGCATATTTGGAAATCTAAGAACTGGTGCTGAGTGCCACAAAATACAGTGGTACCTTGGTTCCTGACCTCAATCCTTTCTGGAAGTCGGTTCAACTTCCAAAACATTCGCAAACCAAGGCGCAGCTTCTGATTGGCCCCAGAAACAATGTCAACAACAACAACAACAACAACAATAATTTGTTGTACCCCGCCCATCTGGCTGGGTCCCCGCAGCCACTCTGGGCAGCCTCCAACAGATATTAAAATACATTAAAATATCACAGGTTAAAAACTTCCCTAAACAGGGCTGCCTTGAGGTATTTTCTGAATGTCAGATAGTTGTTTATCGCTTTGACCTCTGATGGGAGGGCGTTCCACAGGGCGGGCACCACTCCCGAGAAGGCCCTCTGCCTGGTTCCCTGTAGCTTTGTTCTCACAGTGAGGGAACCGCCAGAAGGCCCTCGGCGCTGAACCTCAGTGTCTGGGCTGAACAGTGGGGGTGGAGACGCTCCTTCAGGTATACAGGACCAAGGCCGTTTAGGGCTTTAAAGGTCAGCACCAACACTTTGAATTGTGCTCGGAAACGTACTGGAGGGCAATGTAGCTCTCTCAGGACTGGTGTTATGTGGTCCCGGCGGCCGCTCCCAGTCACTAGTCTAGCTGCCGCATTCTGGATTAATTGCAGTTTCCGGGTCACCTTCAAAGGTAGCCCCACGTAGAGCGCATTGCAGTAGTCCAAGCAGGAGATAACTAGAGCACACACCACTCTGGCAAGACAGTCCGCAGGCATGTAGTGTCTCAGCTTGCGTACCTGATGGAGCTGGTAGACAGCCGCCCTGGACACAGAATTAACCTGCTCCTCCATGGACAGCTGTGAGTCCAAAATGACTCCCAGGCTGCGCACCTGGTCCTTCAGGGGCACAGTTACCCCATTCAGGACCAGGGAGTCCCCCACACCCGCCCGCCCCCTGTCCCCCCAAAACAGTATTTCTGTCTTGTCAGGATTCAACCTCAATCTGTTAGCCGCCATCCATCCTCCAACCGCCTCCAGGCAACAGCTGAAACGGACGTTCGGCTTCCAAAAAACGTTTGCAAACCAAAACACTTACTTCTGGGTTTGCGGTGTTCGGGAGCCAAGCCATTTGGGAACCAAGGTACCATTGTAGCATTAAGACAGAAGAAACACTGGTGGTGCATAGAACTATCACCACCCCACAAAACACCCAGGCAAAGCACCTACAAACTCTTTAAAACAAATAAAAACCAGGCATTATCTTGCAAAAAAAGCCCAAAAAACAAAGCCCTCCCCAAACAAGCAACTCCCCCCAAAACCCTCAATTTAAAATAATAAAATTGGGAGGGGCAAGGAGCCTTGGTAAGTGCCATCGGAGATGTCTAAGGGTGCCGTGGTGTCCATGAGTGTTTCGTAGAGGACTCAAGGCCTAGGTCCCATGCAACTAGTGGCAATGTCAGAAGAGGTCCCGGCCAAAGTGAAATCCAAGTGAACCAGAAACATGGCTTAAATCTGTTGTTAAATCTATTACTATTGACGGAGCGGGACCCAGGTGGCGCTGTGGGTTAAACCACACAGCCTAGGGCTTGCTGATCAGAAGGTCGGCGGTTCGAATCCCTGTGATGGGGTGAGCTCCCGTTGCTTGGTCCCAGCTCCTGCCCACCTACCCTGTTTCTCCTAAAATAAGACGTAGCCATAAAATAAGCCGTAGCAGAATTTCTACACATTTGTGAAATATAAGCCATACCCTGAAAATAAGCCATACCCTGAAAATAAGACAGGTAGCAGTTCAAAAGCACGTCAAAGTGCAAGTAGATAAATAGGTACCGCTCCAACGGGAAGGTAAACGGCGTTTCCGTGCGCTGCTCTGGTTCTCCAGAAGCAGCTTTGTCATGCTGGCCACTTGACCTGGAAGCTGTACACCGGCTCCCTCGGCCAATAAAGCGAGATGAGCACACAACCCCAGAGTCGGACACGACTGGACCTAATGGTCAGGGGTCCCTTTACCTTTATCTAAATTTCAGCTGGGCTTTTGTTTCACTACATAGTCAGTCCATGTTAATTTAACAGAAACATCCACTTCCATGATTAACTGATGAAAAAGAAAAATCGATGGACCACACAACACAGAGAAAAATATTATCTAGCATATTGATGAAGCAAATGCTGATTCTTAAGCATGGTAACCATTATAGCAGGATCATCTTCATTTCATCTGAGCTTCACAATGGCTAGAGCGCTGCAAAACATTCATTTGGATAGGTTAAGGTTGCCATATTTCAAAAAGTAAGAAACCATGACACAACGAAAGTGTTAGTAAGTCCCCAAAATTATTGAGCTTTTTTTCTATCTCATGCTTAGTTAGATTTGATATTTTGTCCTGATTCTTTCCTTACTCAACTGATTGATTAATTCACTGTAGCTTTAGTGGTCATCTGAATGTTGTGTGTGTCAAGTTCATCCAATGCCCAAGGAAGTGTGCAGGTGAGGGACATTCCAGTCCGTGTTCATTTACCATGCAAATCACTTTAACATAGATTAAATACCTGTTAACACTTGTTAATTAACCTAACTTGCAGCCACAGGCACGAAATACTTAATTTAAATTAAGTGCTGTACTTCCCCACTTATCCCTGTTAAATTGCCGACAATTTATGTTAATCACTCGTTTATATATCTCGGTCACTAAATGGGAAGCCCTTGCACACCGTGTATGTTTGCACGTGAGGAGCAGTAGTTTCATTCACTCTGGTTTATTTTACCACATGCAACATCTGATCTCATGATCAGGATGATTTGAAGTCTCTCCGTTGGGAGGGATTAAACATCACACTCCCCTGATTGTCCCATAAGATAAGATAAGATAAGATAAGATACGATAAGATAAGATAAGATAAGATAGAAACGATGCCTTATGAGGAACGGCTTAGGGAGCTGGGTATGTTTAGCCTGGAGAAGAGAAGGTTAAGGGGTGATATGATAGGTGATGTTCAAATATATAAAAGGATGTCATATAGAGGAGGGAGAAAGGTTGTTTTCTGCTGCTCCAGAGAAGCGGAAACGGAGCAATGGAATCAAACTACAAGAAAGAAGATTCCACCTAAACATTAGAAAGAACTTCCTGACAGTAAGAGCTGTTTGACAGTGGATTTGCTGCCAAGGAGTGTGGTGGAGTCTCCTTCTTTGGAGGTCTTTAAGCAGAGGCTTGACAGCCACCTGTCAGGAATGCTTTGATGGTGTTTCCTGCTTGGCAGGGGGTTGGACTGGATGGCCCTTGGGGTCTCTTCCAACTCTATGATTCTAAGATAAGATAAATCTTTATTGTCAAGCATTTTGACTTGCCAGACACGATGTTCCCCAGTCCACCCCCTGCACTCTGTTCCAAGGTTTCGCCCAACCTTCCCTACCCCAAAGCCAATTTTTTTGGGGGGGGCTCGGGGAAGGAAAGGGGGAAGCATCACAGCACAAGGAGAAGTCCTTCTGCATGGTTTCCGCTGGAAGAACTCATTCGTCGATTCCCACGGTCTTGTTATAAATTAGCTATCATACCAAATAAAGTCTATTTCTAAACCATGGGATGAAATTAAACATGAAACGACCTGATACAGTGGTCCCTCGACTTACGATTTTAATCCGTTCCGAATGGACATTCGTAGGTCGAAAAGTTCGTAAGTCGAAAAAGCGATTTCCCATAGGAATGCATTGGGAGAAAAAATATTCGGAAAAATTCGTAAGTCGAAAAAACCCGCATCTAAAATTCGTAAGTCGAGGAAACCGCATCTAAAACCGGCAACGATTTCCATTCGGATGTCGAAAAATTCGTAGGTGTGCGGCCACTTTTTTCGTTGGTAAGTCGAAAAATTCGGATGTCGGGTATTTCGTAAGTCGAGGGACCACTGTAATGTCAGGAAAAGTACAGTTTTCCAGGTGCGTCAGAAATACATGTTTGTGTTGCTTTCCCTCCCAACATCTAGGCATCTTTTCACAAATTCAGATGACTCCTCTATGGAAGAAGAAAGAACTGAAAGAAGGCTTAATAAGAATCCATGTGCACAAGAGCAGGTCTGGTTCACACGGAAGAATTACTGGATATTTAAGAATGAAGGCAAAACTCTTCTAGAGTTGTACAGTTGATTTCTTCATCTGTCCCTCTTTTCTCCCTTTAAACAAATACTGTTACCGTTTTGGTTTTTGCCTTTAACTGCATTTGAAGTTGTTTCTCGTGAAAAAAGACTGCCTGTACACTATGAGTGCAATCTAGCAAAAACTCGTGAATGTACATCCCATTAAAATGATTAGGAGTTCTTTGCAATTAACTCCCATTACATTCCTTTCAATGGTACTTGGTAGAAACTAACTTTTCCCGAACGATGTTAAACTGGAGGTTGGTGCTTGTTTTTCTTTTGATTTAATTATGAAGCCCAGGAATTCTGTTTCTTTAATAAGTTTGTAAGTAGCTAGCCAACTTATTGGTTCTGCATGTATAACTTCCATGAGATGGGGTGGGGGGGGGAGGCAATAGAAAGGGGAGTTTGCACTGACTTCCCAATACAGAAAAGAAGATAATACAATGCTTTTCATCTTCAGGTGCTGGCTGGCACAATTAAAGTCCTGCCATTGTGCGCTTCTCCCAAATGCATGCTGACAAATGCGTCAACTGCACAGAAGTAAAAATAAAAATCATTTGTATCTCAGTATGCGTAAGACAGAGGTCCGTCTAAGGGAGATGAGCCCCAGTCAGACAAATCATGCCCACCTTACAGCCAGAGTCAGGTTCTGCAACAGCAAACTGTGACCTTTCCTGGATGTGTGCATGTATGTGCTTAATTAAAAAACAACAACTACTGTGTTCCTTGTGTCACACTTTGTGGTTTCACACTGAATGTATTGATTCAAACAAAACCCAAGGAAGAGCCACACCCATAGTCATGTAATCTTGAAAGGCCTAGAGACCACAATTATTTGCCACAAGCCATTTGGTAATTTTTAAGGAGTCATCTTTAAAGTAATCTTTAGACGCGGGTGGCGCTGTGGGTTAAACTACAGAGGGCAGGCATCCCCAAACTTCGGCCCTCCAGATGTTTTGGACTACAATTCCCATCATCCCTGACCACTGGTCCTGTTAGCTAGGGATCATGGGAGTTGTAGGCCAAAACATCTGGAGGGCCGCAGTTTGGGGATGCCTGGCCTAGGGCTTGCCAATCAGAAGGTTGGTAGTTCAAATCCCCGCGACGGGGTGAGCTTCCGTTGCTCGGTCCCTGCTCCTGCCAACCTAGCAGTTCGAAAGCACTTCAAAGTGCAAGTAGATAAATAGGTACCGCTCAGGCAGGAAGGTAAACGGCATTTCCGTGAGCTCCTCTGGTTCGCCAGAAGCGGCTTTGTCATGCTGGCCACATAACCTGGAAGCTGTACGCCGGCTCCCTCGGCCAATAAAGCGAGATGAGCACCGCAACCCCAGAGTCGTCGGCGACTGGACCTAACGGTCAGGGGTACCTTTACCTTTACCCTTAAGGAGTCAAAGGACTCTTTGATATTTTGAACCAAAAGCTACTCTTGAGGGAAGGACCCAAAATACAAGGAAGAAGATTCCGAATAAACGAACTTTCTGACAGTAAGAGCTGTTCGACAGGGGAACGAAGGCGATGGGCTCTCCTTCCTTGGAGGTTCTTAAACAGAGGTCATGGATTCTTTAGCTGTTATTACTTTGCTTTGCAGGGGCTTGGGGCCAGATGACTCTTTGGGTCCCTTCCAACTCTAGGATTCCATGAAAATATTCATTTATTCTTTGAAGCCTGAGCTGAGGGAGGTGGAGGCCACAGGGGTGCTGGCAGGGGTCGTGATGACACTTTTGCCTCAGGCGGCGAAACAGGATGTACCAACCCTGGTCCCCCTCTCCCAGTTTAAGAACTTGTCTTGGGAATGATGGAGCTTTAGATATGACTGATCTATAGCCTCTCCCAATATCCACCCTGATCTACACTACCCTTTTTTGTCCTTCTTATCCCTGGAAAACTGAGGGCAGTTCAGTAATGGTGGCAGAACTAATCACCACCACACTGGGGGACCTACTGACTATGGAAAGGGAGGTCTGCAGTATCTAATGACCTTCCAGACACCCTTCCTGGAAGCTTAGGGGTTCTCCTAAGCTTGTCAGGATACTGACAAGCTTGAACGTGTCCAGAAGAGGGCAACCAAAATGGTCAAAGGCTTGGAAACGATGCCTTATGAGGAACGGCTTAGGGAGCTGGGTATGTTTAGCCTGGAGAAGAGAGGGTTAAGGGGTGATATGATAGCCATGTTCAAATATATAAAAGGATGTCATATAGAGGAGGGAGAAAGGTTGTTTTCTGCTGCTCCAGAGAAGCGGACACGGAGCAATGGATTCAAACTACAAGAAAGAAGATTCCACCTAAACATTAGGAAGAACTTCCTGACAGTAAGAGCTGTTCGACAGTGGAATTTGCTGCCAAGGAGTGTGGTGGAGTCTCCTTCTTTGGAGGTCTTTAAGCAGAGGCTTGACAGCCATCTGTCAAGAATGCTTTGATAGTGTTCCTGCTTGGCAGGGGGTTGGACTGGATGGCCCTTGTGGTCTCTTCCAACTCCATGATTCTATGATTCTATGATTCCCTTAAAATGGGTGACCCTGAGTATAGTCATTGATGGTGTTTGTATATGCAAGTATTGAGCACATTTTGAGAATCTTAGAACATAAAAAAGTAAGAGCATCAATAATAAACACCCAGACCAATCATTCCTCCTTTCTATTACCTAATTTTTTTATTTTATTTTTTTACATATAGATCCAGCCACAGCTAACCACATTTAGGAAAAGATTGAAGGGCATGCTTTTATTCTGTCACTGAAATCGTTGGGATGATGTAAAAGTGCTCAGTTGATTGGATTTAACCTAAAGATATTGTTTCTGAAAACTCATGCAACAGGAGACAGGAACATTGAAAAAACGTTAACATGATGGTTTAATATGCCATTGCAATATTAATATTAAAATTAGAATACAAAATCAGGAAAAAAACCTATTGTTCGGAAGTCTTGACTGTAGCATTGCATGAAAATCTTCTGTTCCAGAATATAACCATGTCAGCTAACTCTAAAATGCGCTCTATGTGGGGCTACCTTTGAAGGTGACCCGGAAACTGCAATTAATCCAGAATGCGGCAGTTAGACTGGTGACTGGGAGTAGCCGCCATGACCACATAACACCGGTCCTGAGAGATCTACATTGGCTCCCAGTACGTTTCCGAGCACAATTCAAAGTGTTGGTGCTGACCTTTAAAGCCCTAAACGGCCTCGGTCCTGTATACCTGAAGGAGCGTCTCCACCCCCACCGTTCAGCCCGGACACTGAGGTCCAGCGCCGAGGGCCTTCTGGCGGTTCCCTCACTGCGAGAAGCAAAGCTACAGGGAACCAGGCAGAGGGCCTTCTCGGTAGTGGCGCCTGCCCTGTGGAACACCCTCCCATCCCATGTCAAAGAGATAAATAACTACCTGACATTTAGAAAACACCTGAAGGCAGCCCTGTTTAGGGAAGTTTTTAATGTGTGATATTTAATGTATTTAGTGTTTGTTGGAAGCCGCCCAGAGTGGCTGGGGAGACCCGGCCAGATGGGCGGGGTACAAATAATAAATTATTATTATTATTATTATAAAATAATTTCTGGACAGTTTTGAGAATTACCGGTAGTATTATGTAGCTGTCTTTTTTACCTTAGGCAATCAGGCAGTGATGGAGGCAGGAGAACCAATATCAGCATAACCATATTTCCTAGTTGGCAAGGTTACTTGGCTGATAAGATCAGAGAAAGACTGGCAAACATTCTTAGCTTTTAAGAGCAATCCTTCCTTAAGAACAGAGAGCTGACCTGGAAAAGAGAGAGAGAGAGAGAGAGAGCAGAAATAATATGTGACTCCAACGCACATTTGAACAAACAAAACCAATCTTTGCCTTGTCATGCAGAGCAAAGCATTTTCAGTTCCCATGTAAGACTAACATTTCATAATTATTGTGCTCGTTATAAATTTCATTTATGAATAGCTTCCTATGCAGCACTGTGAAGCAATGACACACAATAGAATAAAAACCACCCCACAATGGCTGAAACTATAATAAAAGATTTACTGGAATCCTCTTCTGAAAAACTAAGTCTTTCAATGAAGCCACATGATTCACAAGCCATATATGCGTGATATAACAGAATGTATAATGTTCACGTGACTGAACCATTCAGCAACAAAATCTTGGTGCCAACAAAACATTCACAATTGGTTGATGGTGAGTAGATAGTAGAATTCTTCAACGGTTCAAAGCAAAAATCTCATGGATGTAATAGTAGATGAAGCATATTTATAGGAGTCTTGCAACATCACCATCCAGCCGAAATCAACACAAGTGGCACATGAGAAGGACGAAGAAGACCTGTCCTCCGGATTACTCACAGGTTTCGCTATATAGCTTCATCAGTTCAGGTTAAGCATTCAGATTAGCACAACATGCGAACAGGCACAGCCTGTTGTACTGGTTATACTATTGTACTGGTTATAAATTTCATTTATGAATAGCTTCCTATGCAGCACTGTGAAGCAATGACACACAATAGAATAAAAACATATCCAAACAACTGCATAGATAAAATCAGTTAGAGACTGTGATTTAGTGTCAACGAGCAAACGGATCTCCGTGTCGGGGCTGAACGATGGGGGTGGAGATGCTCCAACAGGTAAGCCTGACGGCAGGGGGGCCCCCACTCTCTTTCTCTCCTTACAGATGTGAGCCACTGATGTGTGCAACAAGAATGGTCAGAAAATATAGCAGGGTGGATTTGATTTAAATCAAATTGATTTAAATCACGATTTAAATCACTAGTCAGTAAGGCTTGATTTAAATATTTTTTTTACAGAAAGACTCATTCGTGCTGGTATAATCTTAATATTTACAACCATATGAAGGTTTTATTTTTGGAATAATAAATTTTCAGAGTAGTTTTTACAGTTATATCAAAAATTACTGATCTGGTTATACTACTAGAAATACATAGACAGATAATTATGAAATTATGGTGAGGTTTAATAAGTTAATTGTTTATATTTGGACAACTTTTCTGCTGTTCTTTATTGGAAGGAAAATAATAATCATTTCCTTAATAACCATTTAAACAATTTATTTAATTAAAACAATAACATGATAGCATATGTATCCATGTTTGTTAACTGATGTGGTTATACATTTTTTTAAAAAAAAATAGACTGAGTTTTAGCACACTTGATAAACTTAAAACAAATCCTTATTTCCTGATGAATAGCCTTTGGACTACAATGTAACTTAAATAGAAGACTATATTTAGAAAGATTTTTCCTCCAAAAGCATTTTATTTTAAAAATCCAATTTAAATTAAAAAAAAATCCGATTTAAATAAAAAAAAATCTGATTTTTTTTAAAAAAATCGTTGATTTTTATCCACCCTGAAATATAGTAAATAATAATAATAATAATAATAATAATAATTTATTTGTACCCCCCCCATCTGGCCGGGTCCCCCCAGCCACTTTGGGCGGCTTCCAACAAACATTAAATACATTAAAATATCATACATTAAAAACTTCCCTAAACAGGGCTGCCTTCAGGTATTTTCTAAATGTCAGGTAGTTGTTTATCGCTTTGACCTCTGCTGGGAGGGCGTTCCACAGGGCGGGCGCCACTACCGAGAAGGCCCTCTGCCTGGTTCCCTGTAGCTTTGCTTCTCGCAGTGAGGGAACCGCCAGAAGGCCCTCGGCGCTGGATCTCAGTGTCCGGGCTGAACGGTGGGGGTGGAGACGCTCCTTCAGGTATACAGGACCGAGGCTGTTTAGGGCTTTAAAGGTCAGCACCAACACTTTGAATTGTGCTCGGAAATGTACTGGGAGCCAATGTAGATCTCTCAGGACCGGTGTTATGTGGTTTCGGCGGCCACTCCCAGTCACCAGTCTAGCTGCGCATTCTGGATTAATTGCAGTTTCCGGGTCACCTTCAAAGGTAGCCCCACGTAGAGCGCATTGCAGTAGTCCAAGCGGGAGATAACCAGAGCATGTAATAAGGAGGAAGTTGCAAGTGGGGAGAGTCCTGTTGCCCTCATGTGAGAAGCTTGTGGGCTTCTCATAGGGGTCTGCCTGACCACTTCCATAGAACCACAGAACCGGAAGGTCCTCTAGTCCAACCCCCTGCAATCTCAACTAAAACATCCCTGACAGATGGCCATCCAACCTCTGCTTGAAAACCTCCCAGGAAGGAGAGACTGCAACCTCCTGATGGAGTCTGTTCCACTGTGGAACAGCCCTTACTGTCAGAAAGTTCTTTCTGATGTTTAGTCAGAATCTCCTTTCTTGTAACTTGAAGGCATTGATTCAAGTCCTAGCCTCCAGAACAGGAACAAACAAGCTTGCCCCATCTTCCTTGTGACAGCCCTTTAGATATTTGAAGGTGGCTATCA
Organism: Darevskia nairensis; assembly: GCA_034642065.1. Lineage (NCBI taxonomy): Eukaryota > Metazoa > Chordata > Lepidosauria > Squamata > Lacertidae > Darevskia > Darevskia nairensis. The sequence continues at coordinate 259,931 of JAWWNI010000806.1, read as the reverse complement.
TATCTCCTCTCAATCTCCTCTTTTTTAAAAAAAAAATCGTTGATTTTTATCCACCCTGAAATATAGTAAATAATAATAATAATAATAATAATAATAATAATAATAATAATAATTTATTTGTACCCCCCCATCTGGCCGGGTCCCCCCAGCTAAACATCCCAAACTCCCTCAACAAAATGTTGGACTATGATGGGCCTTTGGACTTATCTGCCATTCTTTAGCATATGATAGAAAGGAGAAATTTATTTATTTATTTATAACTAGTTGAAGGTAGCCCGTTACAATAACGGGCGCTAGAGGAGGAGGAGGCGGCAGAGGCTGGCGGCTGACTGCAGCTGACAGGCGGCCCCGGTGGCAGCTTCGGGCGGGTAGGCCTCGGGTGAAGCCGGGGGCTCGTGTGATCGGCGCGGCCGGGGGAGAGAAGGAGCGTGGCGGCAGCGGCGGCCGGAGGAGGAGGAGGAGGAGGCTCCGTGCAAGGCGGCGGCGCTGCCCCAAGTGACAACGCGCGTGCGTCGCCGCTGCCTCCCGGACACGCCCCCCTCTCCGGCCGCTCCAATGCCTGCGTCCCTGTTGGGGGGGGGAAGTAGAGCTCTCCAATCCGTGTGTCCCTGTGGGACATGCGCACTCGCGCAGTTCCACTGACACACAGTGGACGCAGGGACAATTGAACATTATTATATGTGATATTTATATACCGCTGTGTCACAAAGAGATATCAAAGCAGTTTACAACCATATAAAAACATAAAACCAAACCATAAAATCAAAAAAGCTAAAAAAAACAAGTTAAAAGTGCTGCAAGGGCCTGCAAGACGGAACTGTTCCACCTGGACTTTGGGCTGGATTCAGTCTAACCCCCCCCCCCCCGTTTATTTTTATTTTTTTTTATGGAACCCCTTATATGGGATTTTGTATATAAATTTTCCCTCGGCTCTTTTTTGCTGGCCCATGTAGGTGTTAGGAAATACCCCGCCTGGGGCAATTTGTGAGACTGCCCCAAAGCCAGAGCAAAACCGTGTGCGCACATCCCCGGCTACAGAGAGTCCGGTGGCGCAGTCATATGTGATTGTTCCCAGAATGAAGAACAACACACACAAGCCATTATTAAATCTAAGCTATTTGTTGTAGGAATAGTGCAGAGAGAATCTCTGCTGCCAGCTCAAAGACAGAGCTGCCATAAAGCCGTCTGTCCGGCATCGAGATCTAGCCAGAAGAGACAGCACAAAGGCTAAAATTACAATAGTACAGTAAAACATAAACATTCCATGTAGGGAAAGATAATGCAGCTTTCTCATGGCTTTGTTTGGATTTGGATTGGATTTGATATCCCGCTTTATCACTACCCGAAGGAGTCTCAAAGTGGCTCACATTCTCCTTTCCCTTCCTCCCCCACAACAAACCCTCTGTGAGGTGAGTGGGGCTGAGACTTCAAAGAAGTGTGACTAGCCCAAGGTCACCCAGAAGCTGCATGTGGAGGAGCAGGGAATTGAACCCGGTTCACCAGATTACGAGTCCACCACTCTTAACCACTACACCACACTGGCTCTCACACTGGTGAGACAGGCTATAGTCAGACCGGCCTCACTGCAGCTGTTGCCACTTGGCTTGGACAAAAATCATAACAGTAGGACCAGCATGGCCCCGGTGAATAGTTGACGTTTTCTCCCCTTATGGCATTGATCTATAGGCTACCACTAAAACGAGGCTGCATTTTAAGCTGTGTTTTAAACTGTATTCTAACTTATATTTTAATCAACAGTTTTCATTTTGTTTTTAATGTTTTTACTGTATTTCTATTCTGTGTTAGCCGCCCTGAGCCCGTCTTGGCTGGGGAGGGCGGGGTATAAATAAAAATTCATCATCATCATCATCATCATTATTATTATTATTATTATTAAAAGCAAAAAGGAAATGAAAATGTGATAGGAATGTGGACTAATTACACAACTGATGTAAATATGGAAAATGACACTGGAATCGATTTGCCCACAGCTAAAAGAAACAAAACCATTGTTTACATAGATAAGCCAATATAATTACTCAGAGGAAGTAATGACAGTGTGAGCATATACCCAAAAGAATGCGCTAATTGCTATACCTGATCTTTATTTATTCTGATTAACATAAAGGTCACTGAGGCTGCAGAAACTCATTGGTACACTGGTGCACTGCATATCAACAAAGAGCAGTCTTAGCAAGTTTGAGTATTTTAAAAGAAATATACTATTTTTTTTGGCCCTCATCTATAAAATGTCAATATAAGCGGTATCGGCTCAAAGTATGCTGCTATGTGCAGACAAAACTGCTGCATCTCTAAAGTGACACAAGAGGCCTACTTAATAACACACATTCAAATATATGATAATGAGCCTATAAAATCAGCAGGTGCCGCAATCACACTCTTGAAAAGGGGCCTTAGAACCCCCCCCCCCCCTGTCATGTACTCTGGATGCTTTTCTAAAAAATAATTTTGCCACCAGGGAAATGAATGAAATTTTCATCTTTTAAATTGAACAAGGGGCAGGAGTGAACGGGAACCTCTTGGGTACGGAAGAGTACACAGTGCCCCTGAAGCTTATCTAAAAGTTGAAAAAGAATGACACCAAAAGACTTCATCTTGTTCCCGGAAAACAGGCATGAATGACATTCAGTAAGTGCTTCAAAAGCTAAAACAACAGGGCACAAGTTGAAGAGCTGACATGTTCGCTAGCAACATCCAAGAATGCAAATGTGGGCATCATTCGAAAGCACTCAGATCGCGGACACCCACCAACTTCTCTGGAGCAAACAGGCCACCTTGGAAGGACTCCTACAGAAGCCGCCTTGGAATGGATGGAAGCTGGGCACTAGCTCTTGCCGTTAAATGGGGTTTCCATAGGAGAAGTGGATTGTGCCTACTGGGAAACGGGTTTGGCAACAATTCCCAAGTCAATATACAACGATGGGTGGCCCTTCAATACCTTTCTAATCCACTTTTTGAGAGCATCCTAACCTAGGCAGGAACGACCAACTGCTGTACCTGCTGCATTGACCACCACAGCAAAATCTGTTCAAGCAGTTCTGCTCTGTTTTGGCTAATAAAGGTAAAGGGACCCCTGACCATTAGGTCCAGTCGTGTCCGACTCTAGGGTTGCGGCGCTCATCTCGCTTTATTGGCCGAGAGCCGGCGTACAGCTTCCAGGTCATGTGACCAGCATGACAAAGCCGCATCTGGCGAACCAGAGCAGTGCAAGGAAACGCCGTTTACCTTCCCGCACCAGAGCGGTTCCTATTTATCTACTTGCACTTTGACGTGCTTTCGAACTGCTAGGTGGGCAGGAGCTGGGACCGAGCAACGGGAGCTCACCCCGTCGCAGGGATTCGAACTGCCGACCTTCTGATCAGCAAGCCCTAGGCTCTGTGGTTTAACCCACAGCGCCACCTGGGTCCCTTACGTTTTGGCTAATACAGATTACTAATACCTGTGGCACCTAGAGAAATGTCTGAGGTAGGAATGGGAAGATCAGCTTATTTCCAGACTGTGTCAGTTTCCCCATATATGAGTCTATTCCATGCCGTTTCTGCATTGATCTGTGATTTATTTTTTTTACAAACAAAACCTGCGGGAATATTTAGATGTTTCTCACAAAATACCTATTTTCTCTCTAAGTTCATACTTCTGAACGTATTTCATCCTAAGCATATATTTTAAAATGCATCTTGGTACATTTTTGTGCCCTGAGCTATACTGCCAACCTGGGGCTGATGGGAACTGCAGTCCAAAATTCTTGGATGGCATCAGATTGGTGGAGGCTGGAAGTATTATGGCATGAACTGCTATAGGCAATGTTGGTTTCTTCAGCACAGCTCCCTATGACATTTGAACATCTCTGCTGCATAATGACTTAGATAGGATATATTTTGTCCGGTCACAGATCCCTAACTAACAGGTCCATAGTGTGGTTAGGTAGAATGCCTGGATTTAGGACGCTTGATTCAAACACTACTACATGGGCTAAATCCCAATTACTTCATATCCACAATGGATTGGATTAGTAACATAATGTGAGGTTTTAAGCTTTAACAAAGCTTGGTCTGTCGCCCTTCCCCACAGGGATGACATCACATCCGGGGCTTATCTATGTTCCCGCTATGTGATGTTTGTATCAGTGTATATATGATTGTATCGGACTGCACAGCAGTTCGTCTTATGGCTCCCAGTGGATGGGTCACATCTTTCTGGGCACGAAGCCCTTAAAAACAATAAATCTTAATAATCAGCCAGACTTTGCTGTTTGATTTATTGCCAAGGACTCATTAATCTTCTTCCGTTTGCCAAGAAGCTCTGCTATGCTTTGAAGAAGGAGAAGAAAGGTTTTGAAAGCAGTGTCCACGCAGAAGGAAGCGGCTGGACGCAGAACGCAGCTGAATATATAGGCTGTGGGTGCCGGGGTTCGTTAACCCCACACCTCAGCCCGCTGCGTTTGATTACGGTGGACAAGTCCGTTATCACAATACATAACCATTTAAAGCAATGGAAAGTATCACCTACTAGACTAGATTTATATCGCCCAGCAGCACAAATATGCTGGTGTCCAGAGGTGGTTTATTTATTCAGAAATAGATACTGAAGCTGACAGCTATTCTCCGTGACTTGGAGATCGTTCCTCCTCCTCATTCCACAAGGGGCATCACTGTAATCAGCCAGGAGAAAGCAGAGATCTTCTCCTTCATAATCACTGCGTAGCTGTGGCATGGAAAATAGAATGCGGCAGCTAGACTGGTGACTGGGAGCGGCGGCTGAGACCATATAACACCAGTCCTGAAAGACCTACACTGGCTCCCAGTATGTTTCTGAGCCCAATTCAAAGTGTTGGTGCTGAGCTTTAAAGCCCTAAACAGCCTCGGTCCTGTATACCTGAAGGAGCATCTCCACCCCCATCGTTCAGCCCGGACACTGAGGTCCAGTGCCGAGGGCCTTCTGGCGGTTCCCTCACTGCGAGAAGCCAAGTTACAGGGAACCAGGCAGAGGGCCTTCTCGGTAGTGGCACCCGCCCTGTGGAACGCCCTCCCTTCAGATGTCAAAGAGAACAACAACTACCAGACCTTTAGAAGACATCTGAAGGCAGCCCTGTTTAGGGAGGCTTTTAATGTTTAATAGATTGTTGTATTTTAATGTTCTGTTGAAAGCCGCCCAGAGTGGCCGGGGAAACCCAGCCAGATGGGCGGGGTATAAATAATAAATTATTATTATTATTATTATTATTATTATTATTATCCAGGCAGCATTGAGAATTCTTACCTTGCCATATTTGGATAGACAAGGCATCCTTCAACTTCATCATTAACTGTTGCAGTTCCTCCTCCTCCATCTGCATCTCATTATGAAGAGCTTCCGTTGCCATGGAATAGTTAGGGCTTATGGTCCTAATCCCATTACTGAGATGGTCCCTGTTTGCTTCAGAGCAGTCTGTTAGTGGAGCAGTTCTCCCTTGGGGGCTTTCATGATGAGTAACCTCAGGGGGTGCATTCGGGAAGAGTTGTGCTCTCAGCGTGTTCTCCGGTGATCCTCCTGCATTTCTGGCCAGAAGACCACCCTGTGGTTCCAAGAGCCACTTCCTTTTAATCCAAGAGGAGAGGAGCTCTGGAGACTTGTATTTTGAATATTCCACACGCTTGGGCTTTAACGAAGGGCAACCAGATCCAGTCTGGAGATTTCTTTCCTTGCTCCATATGGTGATGTTCTACCAGTTTGCAAAGGAAAGATGAGATGTGACTTAAAACGTTCATGTATGTGCAGAGAGAGAGAGGAAATCATCATTCGGAAAAAGCTATAGAGAAGGGTTGCACTAAATGGGGGGTTTTGATATGCAATAAGGAATCTGGAAATTCCTTTGGATGGGTGGAGCAGCCTTCGAACACCTTCTAGATCAGTGATGGCTAACCTTGACACCCCAGATGTTTTGGAACTACAACTCCCATCATCCCTAGCTAACAGGATCAGTGGTCAGGGATGATGGGAGTTGTAGTCCCAAAACATCTGGAGTGTCAAGGTTAGCCATCACTGTTCTAGATGTTGCTGGACTGCAACTCCCATCGTCATTGAACATTGGCCCTGCTGGCTGCAGCTGATGGGAGTTGTAGTCCAAAACATCGGGGAGGGCACCAGATTAGGGACCGCTGGGGTAAAGAATGGCTGTTACGTAACACTCCTTTAAAATTTTCCGAAGCTCAAGAAACACTGGCTGTCCCTCTTCATAATAAAGATAAAGGTAAAGGGACCCCTGACCATTAGGTCCAGTCGTGTCCGACTCTGGGGTTGCGGCGCTCATCTCGCTTTATTGGCCGAGAGCCGGCGTACAGTTTCCGGGTCATGTGGCCAGCGTGACAAAGCCGCTTCTGGCGAACCAGAGCAGCGCACGGAAACGCCGTTTACCTTCCCGCCAAAGCGGTTCCTATTTATCTACTTGCACTTTGACGTGCTTTCGAACTGCTAGGTGGGCAGGAGCTGGGACCGAGCAACGGGAGCTCACCCCGTCGCAGGGATTCGAACCGCCGACATTCTGATCAGCAAGCCCTAGGCTCTGTGGTTTAACCCACAGCGCCACCTGGGTCCCCTTTACAAGCCTACCTCCATTATTTTCCATGTTTTGTCCCTGGGCTTTTGCATACTTCTCACCTATTTCTGAAATAAATTTAATACACACCTACCGGTATTGCCAGATTTGCATAATATATTCTTTTGGGAGGATTTCAGATCTCTTCCATTTTCCAGCTTTTTAAATGATGTCCTTAGTTATAATGTTATTTCCAATTGGCTAGGCGCGATTTCTTCCTGGCAGGATGACCCCTAACAATTTGATTGCGTGAATCACCCATTCTGGGCATCACACAATTTTAAAATCTACAATCTGATTTCCTCCATTAAATACTTTGAGAATCATTTCCAAGCCAGCTACCCCTTGGGCTGTTATCCTCTCCAGCTTTTATGAACATAGTGGGAGTTGTTTATTGAGGCTCAAATTGTGATAACTAATGAAATGGCTCTGAAACGTGGAGAGACGATGGTGTATAACATAACTGGAGTTTTCACTCCGAAGTTGAGGCAAAGCAACAAGAAAAGTGCTAATCAACCTTTTCTTTGAATCAGGAAGAAAAAAAGTTGTGCAATGTATATGGACCTGTTTTCTCAAGCAGTAGTACATATGCTCATGTCTGCCATGATTTTCCAACCAAAGCAAATTTCAAAGGCAGTTAGTGCCATTGCCATTCAAATGCAATGCTGTGCCATTGAGATCAACTGTGTTGGAGGGATTTATTGGTCATGGTGGGGTGGCGATGAGTCGTGTGAGTCCGTGTCTGCAGTTTCAAATGATAAACAGCAGGCTTACCACGCAAGGGAAAGCTAGGTCTTAGTCATCCCTTGTTGACCCAGAAGGCCCCACTTGTGAGAAGAAATGGGATACTTCAAGCAATTACAGGTGAATTGTCCCTAAGCAAAGAGCCGTTGCCCCCGTTCTGTTACCTTAATTTCCTCTCTCATTTCCTGAAGCTCCATCTTGAGGTTATCCTGGCTCCCTAATAGCTCACGGATCTTTGCTTGTAGTGCACGGTTTCTGTCTTCCTGAGCCGAGTGAAGGAGCTGTATTTTGCCCTTGCATTTGTTCAGTTGCTTCTTCAAGTACCTGCCGGGAAGCACCATGTTTCCAAAACAAACAAAAATAATTAAATAAAGCAACAAGAGGAGCTTTCGTATACTGTACATTGGCCTGGGTTTCGTGAAGGCAGATCAGGAAGCGCTGGGAGTCCGATGACTTAAGAATAAAAGGTAAAGGGACCCCTGACCATTAGGTCCAGTCGTGTCCGACTCTGGGGTTGCGGCGCTCATCTCGCTTTATTTTGAGCCGGTGTACAGCTTCCAGGTCATGTGGCCAGCATGACTAAGCCTCTTCTGGCGAACCAGAGTAGCGCATGGAAACGCCGTTTAACTTCCCGCCAGAGCGGTCCCTACTTGCACTTTGACGTGCTTTCGAACTGCTAGGTGGGCAGCAGCTGGGACCGAGCAACGGGAGCTCACCCCATCGCAGGGATTCGAACTGCCGACCTTCTGATCAGCAAGCCCTAGGCTCTGTGGTTTAACCCACAGCGCCACCTGGGTCCCGACTTAAGAATAGTGTACCATATATACCAAAGACTTGTGTCTTTCTTACTGGTTGTTGTTGCCTTTCAAGCTATCTTAGCTCCGAAACTGCACCGCTTAGGTGTGCTTTCTGTGAGGTTATTCCAGAAAATAGCTTTCAGCTGATATGGAACATGGGTTCTACTTCTCAACAGGGAACAGACTGCCAAGCAAACATCCCACCAGCGCACCTTTTTTGTGTGCTGCCTCTCCTGTTATATTTTATCAAAATCTATGTCACTGGTTTTTACCTATTAACAGCTTGGATCATACATAACTTAGAGCAGGTGTGAGGAATTGGTCTTCGTTGGTGGGCTGGATCCAGATCTGGCTCATTCTCTGTGAGGCACATAAGACTGGCACCTGGCATCATTTTATTTCCTTCGCTAGTCACTAGCTACCGAGGCAGGATGGATGTGACGGTCACTTTCCCCTGGCTTTAAGGGACTTTTGTGCCGTTTTCTCTGTGTCACAACTTGCTGCTGCCCTTTTGTGATTGCAATCAAGGTGCCACCCCCATGCCTGAACGGAAGCGTGAGAGATTATCTGCCTACTCTCTATTCAAGATGGACCACCAGACATACCTATCACCCACTTCTCTGACCTAGCAGCCGAATCTGATTGATGATAAGTGCTGCCCCCCTTCAAGCCGGCTGAGCCACTTTGCTGCACTTGCTGCTGAGACAGGGATGCAGAGACAAACACTCCTGAACGCTGAGGAAGTAAACCGCTGATTGAGCGCCCATTCCTCCCACCCCGGCCATGCTCTCATCTAGCTGCATGGCTTCCACATGCTTTACAGTCCAAAGCTCAAGGATCTTAATCAAGGCTACGGACGTCCGCATACCCACCTCCTCTCGCTGTGAAGGGCCTTGATGGATTCCTGTGTTTTAGCCAATTCCGCCTTAAGAGAAGCAAGTGCCTGTGGGAAGATGAAGGAGGGAGGAGAGAGTTCGTAGCAGATGCACAAAAGAGGCAGAAAGTCATGTTTTGCTGGGCAGCTAGGCAAGAACTGCTGCCTTTAACTGTCCTCGCTATGTACTTCTGGTTAGAATGGGGAAAACAGAACGAGGTGTGGGGGATCACAGTCGAACACAGGCATAGGCTATATCAGTTACAGATATAGATTCACAGAGGCTTACATCCCAAAGGTATGTAAGGTTTAATATCTGTAACTGAGAATGGAATGTTTATTCATCACTGATGAAGCCTACTAGGCGAAACAGGGATTTAATCTGGATTACCTTGTCTCCTGTTGGGAGTGGTGAACCTACTCCCTACCAAAAAACTAATTAGTGCTTCGTTCACATATCAAGATATCGTCTGGGCAACGGCATCCTTATCTGTCATGATTTACAACTGAGAATGAAACCGCCACTCCTTCTCTAGACAATTTTCAGATGTGGTGTACTCATTAAGACAACGACCTTACATTCTTTGGACCAGTATATCTACAACTATTATTTTCAAATGTAGTACGATCTGCCTTGGGACTTTAACCGCAGTATGTTGTACTAAGGATGATTGTTTGATTATTGGACTGATTTATTGCTGTATTTACTTCTATGTGTTTTACTATGATTGAATACGCAAATTGAGATAAATATTGAAAACCGGTAGCAAAGTAAAGCATGAAAATAAAGGCTGTAAGACCTTTAAAACATGCCCTTGTAAGTTCCAAAACTTCCCTCTTCCCTTAGCATAGAAAAGACCACACATTTGATAAGTTAAAGATGGCTTACTTACAAACTACCCAAAAGCCAGGTTCATGTGCTTTTCCATACATAAATCAGGAAACACAGGCAGTAAAACTTGGACAGTGGTGAAAGCTACTAAGTTATTGGTACAAGAACACAAGAATGGCTTCTTAAAGCCATGCAGTCTGGGCTTTTGAAGCTCAGACCCCTCTCTTTACCTGCTGAGCTTCTCAGGTAGACTGATTACCTTCATTGCAAGCCTGGCAGGACAGCTTACTCTATGGCATTAACCCCTTCATGCATTAATTAGACTTAAGCATGCTAGTTATATGAGCCTGGTTATCTCACAGAACCTTAATTATATTAAGAAAAAATATGCTTGCGGGAATGAAATCAAATCTACACCATTTGCAGCTTACAAAGTATCAGCACATGCTGAACTGGTGGTTATTCGAGTCCCATTGCTCGGCATTCATTACCTGACTGGATTTTTTCTCTTGACATAGTAGGCTATTGTTGTTTTCCATCGTCTGTCCTTGGGATACTTTGGCATCTAAAGGACTGCTTAACTGTCGGTCCAAAGTATGCACTGAGCAGATAGGATTAGGTGGCACCTGCTGCCTTGAAGAAGTGGAATGACCAGAGCAGAAGCTGCAAAAATAAAGTAGAAAGGAATAAAATGAGATGCTGAACAAACTCCCTCCTCCCCTCCTCCATATGGCAGCCAGAACATTTCCATATAAATAATGCCCTGGATCCAAATAACTGTACAGTTGTTCTGCACACACAAGAGATGCTTGGAAGTCTGATCAGAAGTCCTTTTATCAAATTAAGAAGAGCTTGATAAGCAGTTTGATTGCGACATGGAATGGCAGGGATGGGATATCTGCCTTTCCAAGAAGTCAAACACTGCAGTGAACACATGCAAGATTTTGCATGCACCAAACTATCCTAGACACAGGCAAAAATGAGGGTTTGTCAGGAAGCTGTCAGACCAGGAGGATATGTGGCTGGCAGAACATGATTCACGTTGTGCAAATATGCACACACAATGCCTATGTAGACACACAGAAGCTTATTGAACGCACATAGGTTTGCCTCGTACATAATCTGAAGGCATTTCAAGTGGAGTCTGCAAGGGACATTTTTTTTTTCATATGCGGTGGGATTGCAGAATTGTTAAGAAACATTGGGAAATGATTTATAATGAAATGAAGAAGATGTTGAAAAGAACTTTTGTTAAGAAACCAGAAGCTTTTCTATTAGGTATAACAGAAGCTTTTCTATTAGGTATAACAGGACCACAAAAAGACTTATTTAAGTATGCGACTATAGCTGCACGAATCCTGCTAGCACAGCATTGGAAAGAAGAAGGTGTCCCAGCTAAAGAAGATTGGCAAGATAAATTAATGGAATATGCTGAAATGGCAAAATTGGCATTGAAACTAAGAGGAGGAGGTGACAACAAGTTTAAAGAAGACTGGAAGGTCTTTATTGCATATATACAGAAGCAATGTACACAGGATAATAGCAGGATTGTAGAAATAGCTGTAAGGAAATATGAATGGACAATAAGTAATTTTAATGATTTGTAATAATTAAAATGGACATGCGGTATGATGGCTGTCAGGTTCTCTTATCGGTTGTTCAATAGGAATGCCAAAGCCATTTGTCTTTAAGTCCTTTTATTCAGTGCCAAACTATTTACAGTGCAGAGCTCAGTCTTATCATGTCTGCTCGCTCACTAGCAGAATCCGGAAGTGCCTCCCTCCTGTTTTGGCGCCAACACCAAAATCTTGGCATCCTAAATTGCCGCCTTCTCCTCCTACGTGATATATGCACCGGAACTGATGCTTCCCCCTCCGCGCGAGTCTGCTGGGTGGTGCCAGGTCTCCCACTATCTCTCTGGACACCTGGCACTCCCTGGCTCCCAGCCACTAACTGCTCCTCCCCCGAGACGGGACTGCCAGATTCACTCGAAGATGAATCTGTTGTCAACACAGGTTGCGGCTCTCTATAAACACTCAGAGCGGGACTGGCAGGGGCTGGCAGATCGCTGACATTGATAAACAATGGAACCAGGGAAGTGACTAGGGCAGTGATGGCTAACCTTGACACTCCAGATGTTTTGGGACTACAACTCCCATCATCCCTGACCACTGATCCTGTTAGCTAGGGATGATGGGAGTTGTAGTTCCAAAACATCTGGGGTGTCAAAGTTAGCCATCACTGGACTAGGGGGAAGTCAACTTTTCTATTTTCTTCTTCAATTTCTTGCTTTTTTCTTTTATTATGTCCAATTATGAATATGTATTATTGACACTCCCCTTCATGGATCACTGCCTTGTCGTGGCGAAGGGGCTTGAATTACTCAGGGAAGCTATGGACAGGTCAAGATGGACAGGTCATAGTGGAGAGTTTGGACCAAACGTGATCCACCTGGAGGAGGAACTGGCAAGCCACTCCAGTATCCCTGCCAAGAAAACTCCATGGGCAAAGACAACAGGCATATAAAAGATATGACGCTGGAAGATGAGCCCCTCAGGTCGGAAGGCGTCCAACATGCTACTGGGGAAGAGTGGAGGACAAGTACAAGTAGATTCAGAGCTGATGAAGCGGCTGGGCCAAAGCCGAAAGGATGCTCCGCTGCGGATATGCTTGGAAGCGAAAGGAAAGTCCGATGCTGTAAAGAAAAGTATTGCATAGGAACCTGGAATGTAAGAACCATGAACCTTGGTAAGCTGGATGTGGTAAAAAATGAGATGGCAAGAATAAACATTGACATCCTGGGCATCAGTGAACTAAAATGGACGGGAATGGGTGAATTCAGTTCGGATGACTATCATATCTACTACTGTGGGCAGGAATCCCGTAAAAGAAATGGAGTGGCCCTCATAGTCAACAAAAGAGTGGCGAAAGCTGTACTGGGATGCAATTTCAAAAATGATAGAATGATCTCGATACGAATCCAAGGCAGACCTTTTAACATCACAGTAATCCAAGTTTATGCACCAACTACCAGTGCTGAAGAAACTGAAATTGACCAATTCTATGAAGACTTACAACACCTTATAGAAATGACACCAAGGAAGGATGTTCTTCTCATTATAGGGGATTGGAATGCTAAAGTAGGGAGTCAAGAGATAAAAGGAACAACTGGCAAGTTTGGCCTTGGAGTTCAAAATGAAGCAGGCCAAAGGCTAATAGAGTTCTGCCAAGAGAACAAGCTGGTCATCACAAACACTCTTTTCCAACAACACAAGAGACGACTCTACACATGGACATCACCAGATGGGCAACATCGAAATCAGATTGATTATATTCTCTGCAGCCAAAGATGGAGAAGCTCTATACACTCAGCAAAAACAAGACCCGGAGCTGACTGTGGCTCAGATCATCAGCTTCTTATAGCAAAATTCCAGCTTAAACTGAAGAAAGTAGGAAAAACCACTGGGCCAGTAAGATACAATCTAAATCAAATTCCTTATGAATACACAGTTGAAGTGAAGAACAGGTTTAAGGATTTAGATTTGGTGGATAGAATGCCTGAAGAACTGTGGATGGAGGCTCGTAACATTATACAAGAGGCAGCAACGAAAACCATCCCAATGAAAAAGAAATGCAAGAAAGCAAAGTGGCTGTCAAATGAGGCCTTACAAATAGCGGGGGAGAGAAGGCAAGCAAAATGCGAGGGAAATAGTGAAAGATACAGGAAATTGAATGCAGATTTCCAAAAAATAGCAAGGAGAGACAAGAGGGTCTTTTTAAACGAGCAATGCAAAGAAATAGAGGAAAACAACAGAATGGGAAAAACCAGAGATCTGTTCAAGAAAATTGGAGATATGAAAGGAACATTTCGTACAAAGATTACCACAATTAAGGATAAAAGTGGAAAGGACCTAACAGAAGCAGAAGACATCAAGAAGAGGTGGCAAGAATACACAGAGGAATTATACCGGAAAGATATGGAGGTCTCGTACACCCCAGGTAGTGTGGTTGCTGACCTTGAGCCAGACATCCTAGAGAGTGAAGTCAAATGGGCCTTAGAAAGCCTTGCTAACAACAAGGCTAGTGGAGGTGATGATATTCCAGCAGAACTATTTAAAATTCTAAAAGATGATGCTGTTAAGGTGCTACACTCAATATGCCAGCAAGTTTGGAAAACTCAGCAGTGGCCAGAGGATTGGAGAAGATCAGTCTACATCCCAATCCCAAAGAAGGGCAGTGCCAAAGAATGCTCCAACTACCGCACAATTGCGCTCATTTCACACGCTAGCAAGGTTATGCTTAAAATTCTACAAGGCAGGCTTAAGCAATATGTGGACCGAGAACTCCCAGAAGTGCAAGCTGGATTTCGAAGGGGCAGAGGAACCAGAGACCAAATTGCAAACATGCGCTGGATTATGGAGAAAGCTAGAGAGTTCCAGAAAAACATTTACTTCTGCTTCATTGACTACGCAAAAGCTTTTGACTGTGTTGACCACAGCAAACTATGGCAAGCTCTTAAAGAAATGGGAGTGCCTGATCACCTCATCTGTCTCCTGAGAAATCTCTATGTGGGACAAGAAGCCACAGTTAGAACTGGATATGGAATAACTGATTGGTTCAAAATTGGGAAAGGAGTACGACAAGGCTGTATATTGTCTTCCTGCTTATTTAACTTATATGCAGAATTCATCATGCGAAAGGCTGGACTGGATGAATCCCAAACTGGAATTAAGATTGCCGGAAGAAATATCAACAACCTCAGATATGCTGATGATACAACCTTGATGGCAGAAAGTGAGGAGGAATTAAAGAACCTTTTAATGAGGGTGAAAGAGGAGAGCGCAAAATATGGTCTGAAGCTCAACATCAAAAAAACTAAGATCATGGCCACTGGTCCCATCACCTCCTGGCAAATAGAAGGGGAAGAAATGGAGGCAGTGAGAGATTTCACTTTCTTGGGTTCCATGATCACTGTAGATGGTGACAGCAGTCACGAAATTAGAAGACGCCTGCTTCTTGGGAGAAAAGCAATGACAAACCTAGACAGCATCTTAAAAAGCAAAGACATCACCTTGCCAACAAAGGTCCGTATAGTTAAAGCTATGGTTTTCCCAGTAGTAATGTACGGAAGTGAGAGCTGGACCATAAAGAAGGCTGATCGCCGAAGAATTGATGCTTTTGAATTATGGTGCTGGAGGAGACTCTTGAGAGTCCCATGGACTGCAAGAAGATCAAACCTATCCATTCTTAAAGAAATCAGCCCTGAGTGCTCACTAGAAGGACAGATCCTGAAGTTGAGACTCCAGTACTTTGGCCACCTCATGAGAAGAGAAGACTCCCTAGAAAAGACCCTGATGTTGGGAAAGATGGAGGGCACAAGAAGAAGGGGACGACAGAGGACGAGATGGTTGGACAGTGTTCTCGAAGCTACTAGCATGAGTTTGGCCAAACTGCGAGAGGCAGTGGAGGATAGGTGTGCCTGGCGTGCCTTGGTCCATGGGGTCACGAAGAGTCGGACACGACTGAACGACTGAACAACAATTATTGACGCTATTGTTGATGTTATTTTTTCTTTTCTTTGTTTTCTCTTTTCTTTTTCTGTTTTATATTTGGAAAATTAATAACATATTATTTTTTAAGAAAACAAAACACAAGTGGAATCTGCAATGGAAACAAAGAGGAACATTTCCCATTTGCGTTGACCTCTCTGCAGATGAGGGAACGTCACCCTGAGGGATTCTGGAAATGCTTATTTTCTTAATGGCCTGCTCAGCTCATAAAGCTGAGCACAGGGAAAGATCAAATGAAGGGAAAGCATTTTAACATGATAAAGCAACTCATGATGAAGTTATTAGGCTGAAAGTGCAATGCTGAAGCCCAGCTGAAGGCTAACCAGAGGGGGCCTTCTTCCCACGCTCAGTGAAACTGCAGGAAAACAAATTTCGGATGATATTAGGACATAGCTGTCAACTTTCGGATTTGAAAATAAGGGATCAGCAGCCTCACCTGTCCCGGGGACAGTCTACGGTTCTTGGGGACAGTCCACACCGCGGTAATCCCCCCAGGCTACAAATTAATTTACACCAGGCTACACACCATCATCTTTCCCCACCTCAGGGTTTCTTTTCCAGGGAGTCTTCTCTTCTCATGCGATGCTTCAGGATCTGTCCTTCCGGTGAGCAGCCAGGGCCGATGTCCTTCAGAATGGATCGGTTTGATCTTCTTGCAGTCCATAGGACTCCAGCACCACAATTCAAAAGCGTCAATTCTTCATGGGGGGATTGATCAGGTTCACTCTTTTGGCTCTCTGGCATCCATTAGTGACTTATTATACAAACATGTTGCAGACTTTGCATCCTTTAACACTCTTTTGGAAGGAGTGTATTTGTGGGCTGGGCCAGAGTGGTTGATTTTACATGCAAGCAAAGCACAAACAGTGCTGTTGTCTAATGACACCCTATTCTCTGTAACTATTGGTGAGCAACGCAGCCGAGGAGCCTCCCTAGCCGGCAGGGAGGGAGAGGAGCTGGAATCCGGGAAATTTACGGGATATCTAACAATCCGGGATAGCAGCGGGAAACGGTGCTAGAATAAGGGAATTTCCCAACAAAAAAGGGAAACAGCGAGAAGCGGCGCTGGAATAAGGGAATTTCCCGCAAAAAAAGGGAAGGTTGACAGCTCGGGGTGACAGGACTGGTGAGGAAGGTGGCCTGGAGAGAATCCCGAGGGCCAGACAAGAGAGGCAGCCTAAGAGCTACAAACACACAGCATCGAATGATGCACTCACTGTGCATGGCTGCCAGCAGAGTAGCCTGCATCCCCCATCACCATCAAGGTCTTCCTTCTCAGAGCTTCCTTCCTCTCGCAGCGCCCTCGTAGCAAGTTGTTTCGGATGATGCGGAAAAACAACTTTGTTCTCTCCTTTGTGGACACCTGTCCGGGCGGCATGGCAATGGAGAAAGAAGATGGATATACAAAAGGACAGCTAAGAATGTTAAGAGTTGGCCCAGGTAAGATAAATGAAGGGTGATATGGGTGGAGGGAGAAAGCTCCCTGGTTGATTTGGAAATGGGGAGGGGGGCATAGCTGTCAACCTTCCCTTTTTTTGGCGGGAAACTCCCTTATTCCAATGCTGTTTCCCGCTGCTATCCCGGATTGTTGATATCCCTTAAATTTCCAAGGAAGCAGCTCCTCTCCCTCCCTGCCGGCCAGGGAGGCTCCTCAGCTGCGTTGCTCGGCTGCCAATAAGGAGCCTGAGACCGACTGGGGGCGGAGCTTGCATGCCTTGTGCAGCCAGACCCTCACGCCCAACCAGACAGACAGCCTGCCTGCGTCTACGCACTCGCTCTTTCGCTCACCCGTTCACGCGCAGCCTCTGGAGTGCAGGGTGGCGAGGCTACTTGGTGCCATTGCACCGCCCTCGCAGCATCCCTTATTTTCAAATCCGAAAGTTTGGAAAAATCCCTTATTTTCAAATCCGAAAGTTTGAAAAAATCCCTTATTTTCAAATCCGAAAGTTGACAGCTATGGAGGGAGGATGATGAGAGAGATATGTGTAATAGATGAGGAAGGGCTGCAGGAAAGGCGGGGAAGTAAGATTAAAGTGGGGTTCTTGGAGGGAACTGGGGGAAGGTAAATGTGTTTATGTAAATACAATAACCAGCTGAGGGCCTTCTGGTGGTTCCCTCACTGTGAGAAGTGAGGTTACAGGGAACCAGGCAGAGGGCCTTTTCGGTACTGGCACCTGCCCTGTGGAACGCCCTCCCATCAGATGTCAAGGAAATAAACAACTCTCTGACTTTTAGAAGACATCTGAAGGAAGCCCTGTTTAAGGAAGTTTTTAATGTTTGATGTTTGATTGTGTTTTTAATATTCCATTGGGAGTCGCCCAGAGTGGCTGGGATATTAATAAATTAGTATTAGTATTAGTATTATTACAAAAACTAAAAACCACAAAATTATAAAAGCAGCCCCAAACAGCAGTATTAACACTACACCAGAAAAGCTTTCATTCAGAAAGAAAACCACATTTGCCTAGTGCCAAAAGGACAGCGAACCAGGTGTCAAGAGAATCTCTGTGAGGAGAGGACTCCACAAATGGGGTGCCACCACTGAAAAGGCCCTCTCTTTCTGATAGGCACCCACGTTGCCTTATATCAGGGGTAGGGAAAACTCCAGCACTGGAACCCCTGTTCAGAGATTGGCGCGGCGTGCAACAATATACTGTGGCTAATATATCATCCTTTCATTTCCTAGGAAATAACTCTTTCTTAACACGAATCAATCTGATGCATGTCAGAATGCAAAACATGGCACCAACCACCCAGTTAACTCAGCATTCAGTAGACTAAGCAACAGAAGTGAATGGGTCCATGACTAACCGGCACACAGTGCTCCATCACAGGGTGAGATTTCTTGTGGGGTTTGCAGAGTTGTCCGGTAAAGAAACAGACTTGGCAAATGTCAAAGTTCAGGCACTTCAGGCAACGATACCTGGCCAGACAAGGAAAGAAAACCTAGTAAAGACCAGTAGGGATGGGGAGAGAAATGCAATTCAGTTTGCATTCACAGCAAATTTATTAAATCTGCACTGACTGTCCAAATCAATATGAGAACCAGAACGCAGCCATCCTTCCAAATTCACACTTATCTGAATTTTGTGGTACAGTTCTCCAGCCAATGTTTACAAAAATGCACATATTACCCGGGGGGGGGGGGCGTGTGTGCATCAAAATGAAGATACTAGTGAAAGTAATATTCAGGAATGTATTACACTAAGAGAAACTGCTTGGGGAAAATGTGCACATTTGTTAACACTATATACAGAAATGTGTTTGTTAGGAGAAATCTGCACTAAAACGTTGAATAATTTTCAGGAGGTATTAAAAGAAAATCTGCAAATTGCTGCAGAAATGTGGAGAACTGAATTTAAGGTTGGAAAAAAATGAGAAACTGACTTATCCTTCTGTTCCTAGTGGGAGATTCACAGAAATGGTTTGATTTGCTTGAGAGGAATATCCACAAGTAAATGAAACAATAAACATCAAATGAGAATTTCCTCTACTTCCACAAAACTAGATTCAGCCACCCCTCAAAACTAGATTTTTTGTGCAATTAAGTGGCTGGATCTGTGAATAGCACTGTGGGATGTAAACATTAGAGCAGTCAAGTACAACAATGCTAGAAGGTATCTCAGTCCTCCAGCCACAACTTCCTGCTCACCTGGATTGAGATAACTTCCTTTTGCAAGCTAGAAGTGGGAGTGGCTTCACCTGGGAAGGTATGAGTAAAACCCACAGGTCAGCAGCCATTCTCCCCCTTCTCTCTCTCTCTCGCTTGGACTGCGAGGAGGATGCTCAGTTGGCTTCCAGCCAACTGGGGCCTAATGGACTTCTCTCCCACATGGAGAGATTCCTATTGTATATATCTTTACTAAGAATAAACCTGCCTTCATTTGGGATCTTGGGATCTTCAATTGAATGTCCGTGAGTAAACGTTTTATATCTTTTTATAGAAGACGTGTGCTGTGTCTTATTTGTAAGAGGGACAAAAGGGAAATATATAGTGACAAACCAGGAAACTAGATTAAGCTGATTCTTGCGAATCAAAGCAACTTCCGCTGTGTGTATTTTAAAAGGGAATGTTACTCTGCTAGTTGAACTTGCAAGCGCAAGTTAGGATGAGATATATTAAATTATAAATCATCATCCACGTTCCCAAACATTCCCACAAGCACTGGCCTAGTTATTATGATTATGGTACAACACACCTTAGACCAGTGATGGGAAAGCTCTTGCAGATGTTACATTTGACCTGGTGTTTGACCATTTCTGTTGCTGACAACCTGTAGCAGGTGGGGAGCCAGAGGAGGATGGCAGGTTCAGACTGAAGCCAAGCTAAGAACCTCTCTTCATCGACTGCAGAACCCAGAACCTGAAAGAGAACCCTAGTCCTTAGCTCAAACAAGAACTTTGTCTCAGGCACAACAAGTAGCACAAATTCTGACTTTTCTAAAAAGTAACCCACAGGTTTTCTACGAGTCTGTGTTGAAATATCATCTATAATTGCAAAAGGATCCAAATAAGACATACGTAAAGGTAAAGGGACCCCTGACCGTTAAGTCCAGTCGCGGACGACTCTGGGGTTGCGGCGCTCATCTCGCTTTACTGGTCGAGGGAGCTGGCATACAGCTTCCGGGTCATGTGGCCAGCATGACTAAGCCGCTTCTGGCGAACCAGAGCAGCGCATGGAAACGCCTTTTACCTTTCCGCCGGAGTGGTACCTATTTATCTACTTGCACTTTGACGTGCTTGCAAACTGCTAGGTTGGCAGGAGCTGGGACTGAACAACTGGAGCTCACCCCGTCGCGGGGATTCGAACCGCTAACCTTCCAGTCGGCAAGCTCTAGGCTCTGTGGTTTAGACCACAGTGCCACCCGCGTCCCTTTTAAGACATACGTAAAGGTAAAGGCAAAGGGACCCCTGACCATTAGGTCCAGTCGTGTCCGACTCTGGGGTTGTGGCGCTCATCTCGCTTTATTGGCCGAGAGCCGGTGTACAGCTTCCAGGTCATGTGGCCAGCATGACTAAGCCGTTTCTAGCGAACCAGAGCAGCACACAAAAACGCCGTTTACCTTCCCACCAGAGCAGTACCTATTTATCTACTTGCACTTTGACGTGCTTTTGAACTGCTAGGTTGGCAGGAGCAGGGACTGAGCAACGGGAGTTCACCCCGTCGCAGGGATTCGAACCGCCGACCTTCTGATAGGCAAGCCCTAGGCTCAGTGGTTTAACAGAAGTGCTGTTTTTGGGGGACAGGAGGCGGGCAGGTGTGGAGGACTCCCTGGTCCTGAATGGGGTAACTGTGCCCCTGAAGGACCAGGTGCACAGCCTGGGAGTCATTTTGGACTCACAACTGTCCATGGAGGCACAGTTTAATTCTGTATCCAGGGCAGCTGTCTACCAGCTCCATCTGGTATGCAGGCTGAGACCCTACCTGCCCGCGGACTGTCTCGCCAGAGTGGTGCATGCTCTAGTTATCTCCCGCTTGGACTACTGCAATGCGCTCTACGTGGGGCTACCTTTGAAGGTGACCCGGAAACTACAACTAATCCAGAATGCGGTAGCTAGACTGGTGACTGGGAGCGGCTGCCGAGACCACATATCACCGGTCTTGAAAGACCTACACTGGCTCCCAGTACGTTTCCGAGCACAATTCAAAGTGTTGGTGCTGACCTTTAAAGCCCTAAATGGCTTCGGTCCTGTATACCTGAAGGAGCGTCTCCACCCCCATCGGTCAGCCCGGACACTGAGGTCCAGTGCTGAGGGCCTTCTGGCGGTTCCCTCGCTGCGTGAAGCCAAGTTACAGGGAACCAGGCAGAGGGCCTTCTCGGTAGTGGCACCCGCCCTGTGGAACGCCCTCCCTTCAGATGTCAAAGAGAACAACAATTACCAGACCTTTAGAAGACATCTGAAGGCAGCCCTGTTTAGGGAGGCTTTTAATGTTTTATAGATTATTGTATTTTAATGCACTGTTGAAAGCCGCCCAGAGTGGCTGGGGAAACCCAGCCAGATGGGCAGGGTATAAATAATAAATTATTATGATTATTATAACCCACAGCGCCACCCGCGTCCCTAAGACATACTTAGAGACCCATTAAAATCAATGCTCTTAGGTTAGCCCTCTCACCGATGTCAATGGGTCTACTCTGTGACTCAGTTGAATACAACTCTCTGGTTTTGGAGCTAATCTCTATCATGGCCAAGGCTGGCCCACCCATGAGGCAAAGTGAGGCGACTGCCTCAGGCGGCAGGATCCACAGCAGCAGATCCCAATGCAGAACTTTACCCCACCCCCTCATTTCCGATGTAGATCTTCACTCACCGCTTCTTCCTGGCGGGGAGGGGGCACCAGTTTTGTGATTCACCTCAGGTGCCAATGGCTGCTAATCAGGCTGGGGTCCTTGAAATGGAGAGCCTGCTCTCACTGAGGGTGGAGAAAGCAACTGAGATAGAGATGCAGTTCTTACTGAAGACACAGCCCTCCTGCTGAAGCAACAACTCAGTTCTGCTCTTATGGAGTCTCCAGCCTGAGTCTTGCATGGAACAATCCAGGCAGGGCTGACCATCCCATGGGGCAAGGTGAGGTGGCCGCCTCAGGTGTCAGGATTCACAGAAGCAGATCCTAATGTAGATCTTTATTTTCCCCTTGTTCCTGATGAAGATCTTCACTCAGCCCTCCTTCACTGGTGAGGAGGGAGGTGCCATTTTGTGGTTTGCCTCAGGTACCAAAATGTATTGGGCCAGCCCTGTATCCAGGGTACCAGTGAAGCCTCCATTGAGGCCATCGCTTAAAAAGGACAGAATGTCTTTTGTGACGGTGATAGCAGTCTTCAAGGTCCATAAGATGTGAGCTTAATTGGATCTGGTCTCTTATAGTTCAGGAAATCACTGTTTTTTGACAGAAGAATGAAGGGAATGTGCACAGCAAGGCGTGCCCGTGCCAGCTAGTTAAGTAATAGAACTCAGAAGTGCATTTTCTGCCAGTGAAGATGGTCAAATATGACCCAAGCTACATTTGATACTGTATTTTAACTTACCCCACTGAAACAACTCTTCACTGCCATTTCCACGTTAGACAGGTTACGGCGTTCTCCCACGACTGCCAGGATCTGCAAAACACATTGTCACCATAAGCCCTCAGCAAAAGACCACCGCCATCACACAGAATGAGAAGAGGCTATATAAAAATAAAGGGAAGTGAAAAAGGCATTTCTGCCCTGACAAAAGATGATGGGTTTTATTTAAGGTGTCACACCTGAAACTTTAACTCTGTGCATGTATGTTGGCATGTCAGTGCGTTGTCATGACCTACGGCTCTGGCTTCCCGTCCTGAGGGGAAGAGGTTAAGGATTGAGAGGCCATATTAGACTGGGATTTAGAAGAAGGGTTTGGATTTGATATCCCACTTTATCACTCCCCGAAGGAGTCTCAAAGCGGCTAACAATCTCCTTTCCCTTCCTCCCCCACAACAAACACTCTGTGAGGTGAGTGGGGCTGAGAGACTTCAAAGAATGGTGACTAGCCCAAGGTCACCCAGCAGCTGCATGTGGAGGAGCGGAGATGCGAACCCGGTTCCCCAGATTACGAGTCTACCGCTCTTAACCACTACACCACACTGGCTCTCAATTTAGCTTCAAAAACAGCCTTTAACAGCCCTTCCTCTTCAGGAGTTCTGGCACCAAGGGAGCCCATGGTGACAGTGCCTTCCTCCCATCCAATGGTCCTTGGAATCTGATGTTTGTCCTTTCTTAACTAGCTGATTCATTCCTCCTTGTCTCACCCTCTCTGATCTACACATCCCATTTTTCCTATCTCTCAGTATTCTAGGAGACTCTGAAGTGAGCGAACAAGGATGCTCTGGGAATATCCGTCCATCAGATATCCACTTACAGGACTACTGTTAGGGCCATGTAGTTTTTCTCACCGGCCTGCTTCGAGAGATTCACCGCTTCTCCATTTCCACGTTGCACAGTAGCTGAATTACCTGGAGTAAGTCTGTTAGCAGGTTCCTCACACCATTTCGAGAAATGTGAGTCCGGCTGGCGCTCCTTCCTGCACAGGTTGCGTAAAGCTGAAAGAGAGCTGCCAGCACCAGAGAATACCAGTCAGAATTCCTGCAGAGTCAAGAGAGTCATTTCCTAGCCTGCGTTCTTCAGGTCAGGTATTTGGAGCCGAATGTATGAGACACAATCATGAACCTGGGTTTCCTCAGTCCTAACTCAACACTCTAACCCAGGCACCCCAAAACTCGGCCCTCCAGATGTTTTGGGAATACAATTCCCATCATCCTTGACCACTGGTCCTGTTAGCTAGGGACGATGGGAGTTGTAGTCCCAAAACATCTGGAGAGCCGAGTTTGGGGGTGCCTGCTCTAACCGCTATAACACCCTGATGTAGTGACATGGCATGATTACACAATTACTTACAATCCATCATGGAGCTGTATTTAAGCCTGTCCGTTTCACTTCACTTAGTGCACTTCACTGTGTGCTGCACTGCAGATTTTGTCTCTCTGCCATTTCCTTACTATACTCGGCCTTTGCCTCCAGGAACAGTAATTTTGGGTAATAACGGCACCCTGTTATTTTTGTCCATGGGGTTTTCTTTGCAGGGATACTGGAGTGGCTTGCGAGTTCCTTCTCCAGGTGGATCACATTTAGTCAAAACTCTCCACTATGACTTGTCCAACCTATCCATTCTGAAGGAAATCAGTTCTGAGTGCTCACTGCTTTTGAATTATGGTGCTGGAGGAGACTCTTGAGAGTCCCATGGACTGCAAGAAGATCAAACCTATCCATTCTTAGGGAAATCAGCCCTAAGTGCTCACTGGAAGGACAGATCCTGAAGCTGAGGCTCCAGTACTTTGGCCACCTCATGAGAAGAGAAGACTCCCTGGAAAAGACCCTGATGTTGGGAAAGATGGAGGGCACAAGGAGAAGGGGACAACAGAGGACGAGATGGTTGGACAGTGTTCTCGAAGCTACCAACATGAGTCTGACCAAAATACGGGAGGCAGTGGAAGACAGGAGTGCCTGGCGTGCTCTGGTCCAGGGGGTCACGAAGAGTCGGACACGACTAAACGACTAAACAACAACAACAACAATGGCACCCTGAGTGAGGCCAAAACTTGGCGCCCCCAATGGATCTTCTCAATTATTAATCTTCTCAATTTTGCACCCCCTCGGCTTAGCATCCCGTGCGGGGGAACCACTTCCACCACCCTAAATCCAGCACTGCTTGCCTCTACTGATGCAAAAAGCGAAACTGAGAGGTGTAAAGGAAAAGAGAAAATGCTACTCTCATTGGGCGGGCAATTCATTTTTCACATTTTCGTCTGTGCTTAGCAAGACTTGATTGCTTACCGTGCAAAAAAAAGCGTATTTGTTTGTCAGCACTCTGAGCCTAACTTGTTGCGGAGAATAAATACAGAAGAGCAATACTGCTTACCTCTATATTTGGTAAGCAGGCCATCCCCTGAGAGAGCAATTAGAGCAGCTGCAACTGCTCGGGTCTGGATAAGGCCCACTCCATTCCTACAATGTAAGAAAAAGGGGCATGAAGCGAGAGGGAAATCCACAGCTGCTACATGAGCTATCGACTAACTTTGGAATTTGAAATCCCTTTTCCTGATCAAAAGAATGAGAAAGGTTCTATACCAGCGCCAGGAATCTGCAGCCCTCTAAATGTAGTTTGTTTTATTTATTTGTATGCTGCCTTTCCACAATGAGCTGTACTCAAGGTGAATTACAACAAAATACAAGAGGTGTGGGTGTCTAGTAAGTCAATGTACAAAATGAGACAAATTCAAACGGGAGAAAAACTGACAATTAAGGAAACACAGACCACCCCCAATGCTGCTACTTCTGTGTCTTTATGACACTGAGCTCCCAGTTCCTCCTCCCTTCAGTAAGTGATAGTGTTACTTGGCATCAAGAAACCAGGTGTGCAATGTCACCCCCTCTGCCAATCTCTGCTAGGCACAGGTTGCCCACCCTAGGTCTAGAGCAGTGGTTCCAAACCTTTTTTTGGTTATACCCCACCTAGGTAAAGGTAAAGGGTAAAGGGGACCCCTGACCATTAGGTCCAGTCACGGATGACTCTGGGGTTGCAGCGCTCATCTTGCTTTACTGGCCGAGGGAGCCGGCGTACAGCTTCCAAGTCATGTCGCCAGCATGACTAAGCAGCTTCTGGCGAAACCAGAGCAGCGCACAGAAACGCCGTTTACCTTCCCACTGGAATGGTACCTATTTATCTACTTGCACTTTGACGTGCTTTTGAACTGCTAGGTTGGCAGGAGCAGGAACTGAGCAACAGGAGCTCAGGCTGTCGCAGGGATTTGAACCACCGACCTTCTGATCGGCAAGCCCTAGGCTCTGTGGTTTAGACCACAGTGCCACCTAAGCACCTCTAAAATCCTGATGGCCCCCCCTAGTGACATATAATTCTTATTATTCAAAAAGTGAACTCCCATTCACGTGGAGGAAACTAAAAGGCCATTAAAGGTAAAGGGACCCCTGACCGCTAGGTCCAGTCGGGGATGACTCTGGGGTTGCAGTGCTCATCTCGCTTTATTGGCTGAGGGAGCCGGTGTACTACTTCCGGGTCATGTGGCCAGCATGACTAAGCCGCTTCTGGCGAACCAGAGCAGCACACGGAAACGCCATTTACCTTCCCGCCACAGCAGTACCTATTTATCTACTTGCACTTTGACGTGCTTTCGAACTGCTACCCTGTTTCCCCTTTTTTAATACGTAGTCATAAAGTAAGCCATGGCAGGGTTTTTTTAACCTTTGTGAGAAGTAAGACGTACCCCAAATGTAAGCCGTGGTGCAGAGATTTGCCCCGCCTGCTCAGCGCGCAGGGGGAGGCTGTACCGTACCAAACTGACGTAATAAAAATAAGACATCCCCCGAAAATAAGCCACCCTGTGTTTTTTTGAGGAAAAAAAATTATAAGACTGTTTCTTAAAAAGGGGGAAAGATGGTAGGTTGGCAGGAGCTGGGACCGAGCAACGGGAGCTCACCCCATCGCGGGGATTCGAACCGCTGACCTTCTGATTGGCAAGCCGAAGAGGCTCAGTGGTTTAGACCACAGCACCACCCGTGTCCCATTACGGCCATTAACTTGGTCTAACTCATTCTTAAATTGCCCCCCTTAAAAATCAAATTGCCCCCGTGTTTGTGGGTGCCCCACATTGGGAACCACGGGTCTAGAGCCCATTACTGCGGCCATGATATCATAACCTGCAACCTGAAAACAAACCAATATGTGTAGGTAGAGATACATGCCATGCCAAATCACATCTAAGGGATATTTTCTGCACCTGTTGATCTGAAAATTGGGCCTAGTTTGGAATTGCCATATATACTTGTCAGGGATCTGCCCGCCCCTGCCAGTCCAGCTCTGAGTGTTTATAGAGTGCCGCAACCTGTGTTAACAACAGATTCATTTTCGAGCGAAACTGGCAGTCCCTTCTCGGGGGAGGAGCAGTTAGTGGCTGGGAGCCAGGGAGTGCCAGGTGTCCAGGGAGTTAGTGGGAGACCTGGCACCACCCAGCAGACTCGATCAGAGGGGGAAACGTCAGGTCCGGTGCATATATCACATAGGAGGAGAAGGCGGCAATTTAGGATGCCGAAACTTTGGTGTTGGCGCCAAAACAGGAGGGAGGCACTTCCGGATTCTGCTAGTGACTGAGCAGACATGATAAGACTGAGCTCTGCACTGTAAATAGCTTGGCACTGAATAAAAAGACCTAAAGACAAATGGCTTTTGGCATTTCTATTGAACAACCGATAAGAGAACCTTACAGCACTGTATATAGAACCATGGATTTTAAAAAAAAACAAATGAACCAGGCATTTTTGCATCAAAATGTGAAGCTGCCATAAATCTGCCACGAGACACTGGGTGTCTCTGTGTTGTCACCTGTCATACGCAGAGGTCAGGAGGCTCAGGGTTAGTTTAGCCGCCTTTGGCTCCACCTGGCCTGGCTTCTCTAATCTGGTTCTCTTAAACAGCTCCTTTATCAGTCGCAGGAGCTGCTCCATGGAGAGACGCTTCTGCTTCTCCGCCCAGCATTTGTGACTTGGCAGGATTTGCTGAATCGAAGAGACGTCAGTCAACTTGACTGAAAAATAAAGCAACAAATTAATTCCAAAGGCCCACCAGCTCAACTCCGAATGAAGAACTAGTCATTCATTACTTCAGCTGCTCACGCTGCCTGGTTCACAGACCTCCTCCAAGTTAACTCAGATTTTGTAACTCTTATTGTGTTCAGACATCACAATAAACCATGGTTTTCATAATGGCGGGAATGAGTGTAGGATTTTGCATTTCCGGTACTCTTCTGCCACAGCTGTGAGGAGGAGTTTGGAAGCTTTCATCCTCCTTTTTTCCATTAATTACAGCTTGTCATGTCACCTGAATTTGGACAAACTGTGATTAATATTAACTGTGGTTTGTTTGAAACAAGCTAACTTCAAGCACTGGATTGTGAAGCTGGTTTGATTATCAAACAATAGTTAAGATTATCCGCAGTTTACGATTTGGACAATATGCGAAACTGTGGTTAATCCAAAACTGAAGTGAAAGTTTCTTATCTCCGGTTGGGAGCTTCGATGGTGCTTCATTTCTTTAGGTGTCCTTCCCACCTGTTTATCCAGAGGAAAACATAATATGCTGAACCCTGGAGACCCTTAGAGCCATGCATTGCAGGTTGAACGCTGGATCCAACTCAGCTCCTACCAAGTTGCACAGGAGGCCTGACTATTACACTTACGTTGGCATAGGCTTTGCACAGCACGGAGCTTCAGGGCTGTTCTGTAGACAGAATTCTCAATGGTATTCAGAGCCTCTGTGAAGAGAATGCAGAACATCAGGTTATCAGAGAGTCAGGCTCAACCTGATACATTTGGAAATACATGGTTCCCCTTTATTGGAGGATGGATGGGGGCTAACAGATTGAGGTTGAATCCTGACAAGACAGAAGTACTGTTTTTGGGGGACAGGGGGTGGGCGGGTGTGGGGGACTCCCTGGTCCTGAATGGGGTAGCTGTGCCCCTGAAGGACCAGGTGCGCAGCCTGGGAGTCATTTTGGACTCACAGCTGTCCATGGAGGCGCAGGTCAATTCTGTGTCCAGGGCGGCTGTCTACCAGCTCCATCTGGTACATAGGCTGAGACCCTACCTGCCCGCAGACTGTCTCATCAGAGTGGTGCATGCTCTAGTTATCTCCCGCTTGGACTACTGTAATGCGCTCTACGTGGGGCTACCTTTGAAGGTGACCCGGAAACTGCAATTAATCCAGAATGTGGCAGCTAGACTGGTGACTGGGAGTGGCCGCCAGACTGGTGACTGGGAGTGAGAGAACTACATTGGCTCCCAGTACGTTTCCGAGCACAATTCAAAGTGTTGGTGCTGACCTTTAAAGCCCTAAACGGCCTCGGTCCTGTATACCTGAAGGAGCGTCTCCACCCCCACCGTTCAGCCCGGACACTGAGGTCCAGCGCCGAGGGCCTTCTGGCGGTTCCCTCACTGCGAGAAGCCAAGTTACAGGGAACCAGGCAGAGGGCCTTCTCGGTAATGGCGCCCGCCCTGTGGAATGTCCTCCCAGCAGAGGTCAAAGAGATAAACAACTACTGTACGTAACATTTAGGAAATACCTGAAGGCAGCCCTGTTTAGGGAAGTTTTTAATCTGTAACATGTTAATGTATTGTTTTTTTAATGTTTGCTGGAAGCCGCCCAGAGTGGCTGGGGAGACCTGGCCAGATGGGCATGGTACAAATAATAAATTATTATTATTATTATTATTATTATTATTATTATTATTATTATTGCTATCTTTATTGGTATCTGAAGAAGTGTGCATGCACATGAAAGCTCATACCAAGAACATACCAAGTTGGTCTCTAAGGTGCTACTGGAAGGAATTTTTTTATTTTTTATTTTGTTTTGACTATGGCAGACCAACACGGCTACCTACCTGTAACTGCCCCTTTATTGCATTCATTAACTCCTCTGTGGAAGGTATATGACCTCTGAGCTCTTAGTCATGGCTTCTTCTTGAGAGACTCGCTAGCTTGAAGCTGTTTGTTGACCTATTTTGTACCTCATGCTATTATTAGGACTCTTTCTCCCCCTCATGTGCATTCCTACGTAGGTACTGATGGTGACCTGAAATGCTCTCCACTTTCTGTTTATTATGTTCCTTCCGTTTTCTTATGTAATTTCCTCATATTGTTGTTACCCTAACTCTTGAAACGAGAAGGGGTGTGTGTGTGTGAATGGAAATGCACAAATCCCATAATTAAATGATTTGTTCCTCTATCTGAACTTTTTCTTTTGAATGCCTCATGGTTTCCATTGACTGTTGGAGCTGGACTGCTGTGAGGGTTGGGGTGGGCTGAAAAGGACATATTTGAATCTGATTTTCTTTCTGGCTTAAAGGACTATGATGTTCGGATATGGTTACTGGCATAAATGATTATATGTTTAAAATTAGGAGTTAAGTAGGGGGAAATTTAGCTAAAAATCCGAGACCAGAGGGAGGTAAGGGTGTAAAAAGTACAAAATTAGGAGTTTGAAATTAGGTCGAAGTAAGGGAATTGGCTAAGATTATAGGAAAAGAGCAGAAGTATTAAGATGCTGAGGTTTGGAAAAAGGAGTGTTTTAAGTAAAATGATTCTTGTATTTTATGATGTTTTAAAATCTAGGAGTATGAAAACTGTTAGAGAGGAATAATAATGAATTCAACAGAGGGGGAATTGAGGAAGTCAACCGAAATATGAAATTGAGGAAATAAGGAATACCTGGCCCACAGAATTGGGCCAGGCCCAAGCAATGATACTAAATAATGTTAGTAAGGTTAAATGTACAATGATTATGCTCACCCTTGTGAGAGAGGGGGATGAATGTTGCTTCCCTCAGTGAGAGGGGGGGAGTATGGAAAATTTAACTGTAATGGTATGTGCTTAAAATTGTAAAAACCAATGAATTTTTTTTTGGGAGGGGGGGGAATCTGAACATTTTCTTTTTTTCTTTTAAGGCCAGAAAGGAGCAGTCAGGGACATGAAAGGATTCTAAACTTTCCATAGGGACATTGTTGGCATCTGTCTGTCTAAGGAGACAATGGAATGCTCCTCTGGGGGTGAAGTCAAACCGCTGCATTAGCAGCACCAAAGTGACCTCCCTGGGGTGAACACCTGAGCAGTGTGTATGGAGGTTTTGTGCTGCCCGGATGACAAGACTCGCTGATGTGGTCCAAAGGAAAGCAGAGCACCACCTTGGCTGCAGGAGTTGCCAGAATGAGGCATACAAGCCTGCACCCGAATAGCTACAACCACAGGACTAATAAATAATAATAATAATAATAATAATAATAATAATAATAATAAATTTTTATTTATACCCCGCCCTTCCTGGTCCAAAAACCGGGCTCAGGGCGGCTAACAACAAATACAAAACAATGATTAGAAACAACTTTAAAAACAGCATAAAAAGCAAACATCAGTGGGATCACCAGGGCTACCTGGCCAAGCTGGTCTTGCTAGGCCAGTAGGGAGACCAGGGAAGAATTTTAATGTGGGGACCCAGAAGGGTTTCTTCAGAAAAAAAGGGAAGGGGAAAAGGAATAGGGGGTCAGGCTAGATTGAAGGCCAGGCGGAATAACTCTGTCTTACAGGCCCTGCGGAAGGAGGTCAGGTCCCGCGGGGCCCTAGTCTCATGGGACAGAGCATTCCAACTGGCCGGAGCCAACACTGAAAAAGCCCTGGCCCTTGTGGAGGATAATCTGGCTTCTTTGGGGCCAGGGACCCTTAAGCTACTAAACTACCCAGTTTACTGCCTCTCTTTACCAGTACTTATTTGGGGCAGGGTGTTGCATCACATGCTCTTTCCCCAGTGGATACCTGCCAGTTGGTATTTGTTGGGGCCCCAGTTGGGCAGAAGCTTCACACTTCACCCTCAAATCTGCCAGCCCCAACTCTCTGTTGGACTTTGGCTCGCTTGGATCCCCACTCCAACCCTCTCTGCCCCAACTCTTGCCTTCTTCCTCGGTTATCAGGAACTCTGAGGCCTCAATAGCCCTGTCTCTCTCTCTCTCCCTCCCCACCTCTTTCTCCAGATGTTCTTTGCCCAGTTTATCCAGCAGCTGCAAGTCTTGATACTGCATCCATGCTGGAGTGAAGCCCAGGGGCCAGCCTCTCAAATAAGTGTGTGTGTGTGTGTGTGTGTGTGTGTGTGTGTGTGTGTGTGTGTGTAACACAGAGAAAGAGACAGGCAGACAGAAACAGAGACAGCAATAGAGCTGCAAATACAACATTTTAAGTACATTTTAAATGCATTATTCAAATGTGACACTAAATGGCGACGATGAGCTTATGGCAAATTCAATATATTTTTCATAATGTTTTTTGAAAAAGCATTTTCACAGCGTTTTTTTATATGTGTCTGGATTCCACCAGACAGACAGAGTGCATGATTGTGTACAGATTATAGCTTGGACGTGTGCCACAGGAAATGCATATCCCAAAGGCAGGAGGGTGTGTGTGTGTGTGTGTGTGTGTGTGTGTGTGTGTGTGTGTGTGTATGAGGGCACTTTTTCCGGGTGGGCCCATTGCCCGAATTAGCATAAGAGCCCCTCTGCTTTAAAAGCAAACCAAACATTCAGACAAAGATCCAATTCCATTTGTAATAGGAGGCCAACACATGTGATAACTGAGAACTTGTTGAGGCGGTCAAATGCTCTACCACTGAGGTGTGTTATATTAGCTATAACATATGGAGATATTCCAAAAGAAAAAATAAATATTTTCCTGTACGCAATGACAGCTGCAAGAACCCTGGTGGCTCAACATTGGAAAGGAAACCATATACCAACAAAAGGTGAATGGCAGAGTAAATTGTCCGAATATCTGGAACTGGCAAAGCTGACGGATTTAATAAGACAAAAACAAAAAAATATATAATACAAAAACAATGGAAATGTTTCAATGATTATTTAGGTAGACAAGGGGTAAATGAGAGATATTGGTTGTGTTTAGAATAATGTCCGTGAGGATGTTAGAATATATATAGAGATGGAATTAGAAAATGTACAAATTGGTTGTAATAATTAAAAAATGACAGATGACATTCGTGATGTGAGAAATATGAAACGTAGCTAGCAGTGGAAGTCACTTACTGATATTTCAATTGTAAAAACTCATTTTTGTCTAAATCTGAAAGGTTTCGGTATGAAGCCTCTCAACCTTCTGTCTTCTTTTTCTTTCATCTTTTCTTCTTCACTTCTTTCTTTGCCTCGCCCTTACTCTTTTAATATACCGTATTCTTTTTCTTTCACTTCTCTCTCTTTCCTGTTTTGTATCATACTATTGTTGACTTTAATTTTGATTTTGTTAATAGAAATGAAGTATGTAATCATATGTAATATGTATTTTTAAAGTGTAAAATAAAAATTAAATTTTTTTTAAAAAAAAACTTGTTGAGGCGCACAAGGCACCTTCTAATATTTACCTTGTTGCTCCCGATCCATCTTATTCAACTTGGAGACAGGAAAACAACTGTGGTGTCCCTGTAAGTAAATGAACTGTGATGGAAAGTTGCAGCTTTGCAGCACAACACAAGCAAGGGCACAGAGTGAGAAGCCTAGCTGGAACTAGATCTCGAACTCGTGTCCTGGAAGACCAAACAGCAAAAGCGAGAACCAGCACAACTCATTCAGTGTTAAGTAATGATCAGCAATACATCTTATTTATGATAGGTCCAATAATAATACTGAGATGTAATGTCTCCATAACAAATTTGTAAATAATTTAATTTTAAGCACCCCCAGAATTGAAGAAATGCTTGGAACTATACAGCCGGTCATACTAGTGAACTGAAACGTGTTCAAAATGCTTGCCGATGGGACCTTTAAAATGCCAACACTGATTAAAGAAAGAAAAAGCAATCAAAGGAAACTATACAGTGATCCCTCGACTTACGAGTGACCCAACTTCCGTATTTTTCGAGTTACGAGGGATCAAAGCGGCCGCACGCTTCCGAATTTCTTCGACTTCCGAAAGGCCGTTTTAGATAGGGTTTCCTCGACTTCCGAAGTTTAGATAGGGTTTTTTTCGCCGTACAAAATTTTTTCGCCCAATGCATTCCTATGGGGACTCGACTTACGATTTTTTCGACATCCGACGGTCCCGTTGGAACGGATTACCTTCGTAAGTCGAGGGTCCACTGTATAGGCAAAGCAATGCCAGCCTTCTCATCCACGGTTCTGAATGACTCAAAATGCAGTGTGGTAAGAAAAAATACAGCAGTGCCATTTGCTTGTGTAAAAGAGCTAGATCTGACGTTTCAGTAAAGTACGGCTTACAACAACACACAAGGAACTTAAGTTTCAACTGAGTGTTATTTCCTGGGCCTTTTACACACATACAAACCATCCTTTCCCCAGGTCTTTCTTTATCACTACACAGGTTTCAGGACCCTCAGGTGCAAAGGTGAGGGATCAGTGAAGAAGGCAGTTCTGCTGCAGCCTGGAAATACCACATAAAAGTACGAAAGGTAAAGTACAGTAATGAAAAATATCACCTCCGTCATCCTTTCTTTCACTCTGCTGAAACCGCATACGTGAGTTCTCCTTAAGGGAAGACCTTACCTGTGTGGTTGTCATCTACAGAAGGCCTGCAGGGGCTTCAAGACAGACAAAACAGTCTGCCCCACATTATAAACTGACATCCCAGGGTTGGGGATAAGTGAAGTAATTGGGAGTTTGCACTAGTTTTACAGTGAAAAGGCCCAGCTTCCTCGCAACTGTTCTCCCCTCACAGCAACAAAACCCCAAGTGCACTCAATTAATAATAGAGATTCTGAATAATTGAAAACAGGCAGCGTCTTTGAACTGTGTCTCCAAAGGCCATTACGCACAGGTCTGCCCCCTCTCTCTGTCTTTCTGGAAAGTGAGACTTAAGCATCTCCAAGTAGCTGAGAAACATGATGCTGCTATAGAGACTGAGAAGCAAGAGAGGAGCCATTATCAGTAACACAGGAAGAAAAACACGAAAGGGCAGCGAGCTCCCGTCCTTGTGTCAAATTCACAAACTCCCCCTAAAGCAATAAAGAATTTCTTAAAAGCCGGAGAGATTATTTCAAGGACATAAAATGTACTTTTACAACTCTCAAGATGAGTGGCCTCAAAAGTTTCAATGTAATGAATCAAGCTCTGGAACAAAATAAAAAAAATCCTTCCAGTAGCACCTTAGAGTCCAACTAAGTTTGTTATTGGTATGAGCTTTTGTGTGCATGCACACTTATCAGAAATCACAAGACAGAGAAACCAGTAGAACACTTCAATCTCCTAGGGCATTCTATATAAGATCTCAAAGTAGCTGTCTTATTACAAAAGAATTTCAGAAATAGACTGGAAAGAGAAGTTGCTGAATTGCAAGTTATTACCAAACTTAAAACCATGGAGAGACCTGGTCTGAATAGAGACATTGGATTCTTATCTCATTATACATGATAAAGCTATTTTTGGCCATCTCATCCCTTGCTTTTTCCTGTAAGACCAATTGCAGTCGTTAACAGTCGTCAACAGGTTTACCACACCTATCAGCCAATCACCGATTACACCCTTCTGAGTAATACCCCTTCCCACCCTCTCACTATATATAAGGGTCTGGTGACTTCTGTTTCAGTATATCTGAAGAAGTGTGCATGCACACAAAAAACTCATACCAAGAACAAATTTAGTTGGTTTCTAAGGTGCTACTGGAAGGAATTTTTTTATTTTGTTTCGACTACAGCAGACCAATACCTGTAGCAAGCTCTGGAACAATTAGGTTTCCTTATGAAGGAACTTACAAAAATTGGTGCTTTTGGAATCCGATCCACCATAATCACAGTTTTAGGCATTTCATCATATTCATTTTTTGATGAATATTAAATATAGGTACGTCATAGTCCAACAGAACCCCATGCTGGCTTTAGCTATTTCTGTGTATGCTTTTGGAAGACCAAGCCAAAAGACCAAGATTTCTTTATTACAGTAATTAATTATGTTGCTCTTGTAGCAGCACAAAATCCTGATCCGGTGCAGTCCTTGAAGTTAACCATCTCATCTTCTAATTCCCTCTAATGATGAAGTGGTTGAGTATTGACAGGACTGAAGCCAAGACAGGGTTACTGAAAAACATTAGGATGCTTGGAGAAACCTTGAGGTATGCAGAAGCCCAAATCATAGTTGTTTTCAGTGCTTGCCCGCCGCCCTTTACATTCTCACAAACCCCCTGTGCTTTAGTTTACGTGGAACCAATACAGTGGAGCTCAGTGTTTTTGCACCTTCTTGGATGCCCACCCCACTCAAATGATCCCCCAAGAAAGCTCCCCCCCCAACAAAGACTTACTTACCTGGCGATCTGCACTTTCTTTTGCTTATAACGTATCCGAAACACTTATTTCAAAAATGGCAGCGTACCTGGGTTGTTCCAATGGAAATAAATCTCAAAGCCTTATTAAGATTTCATCTTTATTAGAACGCACTAAAATGTCGCAAAGCGGCGAGCAAGTTTTTTCAGTACTCCAGAACTACATCTTCTTGAGACTGGTTGTTGAGAAAAACACAACAAGGGGGTGAGGGAGGAAAGCTGGCTGTGAAGGAAAAGCCCCAGAACCAGCAGTCTTTAAAGCTGGAATGTGGAGGGTGCTAGGAAGTCTTGAGTCGATTAGACGGTAGAGCGTGCAAAACAGATTTCAGGCTGCTCCAAAGGGTTCATCTTGCTCCTCCATCAAGTGTAGTAAGAAGGGAGAAGAGTGTATCATCCAAAGTTCGCTATGGATTTGAACATCATCATCTACAAATTTTAATGTAAGTGTTTTGAATTCCTAATGCATTTTTTCAGCCCACAAAATGATATTCAAGATGATATCGCTGCATCTAAATGGAGCTAAACAGGTTTGATCCAAATATTCCAACAAAAATGGGCCATGTCTGTTTAGTATGCACACGGAAGACAAACATGCTTAAGTTTTTACACAGTTACTTAATTCATTACATTCAGAAAGAAGAATTAACATTTTCCTCTTGTTGAGCAACAAAAGCTACTGCATCCAGGGATTTTCTCAGAGGCAGCTGAATTACCGGTAAGCAGCAGTGAATTCTGAACTTAATTCTCGATTGCTCAAGTTGGCATCTGCTTAAGACAAATCAGGAGCTGCAGAATAAAAATAAATAAATAGAAGGAAGCATTTAGTTTCTTTCTGCTTTTGCTTTTCCAAATAGGACAGTCATGGAGACTGCCTAATTAAGTGGTTATCCAATATGTTTACGGTTTTCATATGGATCGCTGTATTTGCTACAGGATGAAATCTTTTTTTTAAAAAGACCTTATAGTCCCTGTGATAGTTAAGAGAAATGAAAAACCCACAGTCACATTTCTCAAAGGCCACCAATGTATCAGTACTCGGGCTGCTTATGTAACAATACGTTGTGATTAATACTGTACTGTATGCAGTGGGTGAAGTAAAAACAGAGGTGACATGCGCCTGGGACATAGCTGGCAACCCTCCCTTTTTTTTGCAGGAAACTCCCTTATTCCAATGCCATTTCCTGCTGCTATCCCGGATTGTTGATATCCCTTAAATTTCCTGGATTTCAAAGGAAGCAGCTCCTCTCCCTCCCTGCCAGCCAGGGAGGCTCCTCAGCTGCGTTGCTCGGCTGCCAATAAGGAGTCTGAGACCGACTGGGGGCAGAGCTTGCATGCCTTGTGCAGCCAGACCCTCATGCCCAACCAGATAGACAGCCTGCTTGCTGTCTATGCGCTCGCTCTTTCGCTCACCCGTTCGCGCGCAGCCTTTGGAGCGCAGGGTGGCGAGGCTACTTGGTGCCATTGCACCTCCCTCGCGGCATCCCTTATTTTCAAATCTGAAAGTTTGGGAAAATCCCTTATTTTCAAATCCGAAAGTTGACAGCTATGGCCTGGGAGCCGCAGCTCACCATAGCTTCCCACCACGCGTTCTCAAGTATCTGGAGAGGCGAGTCTTCTTTGGACACTTTGTGTGCTCACCAAAGCAAACTTGCTTGTTAGAGAAAGCTGGGAAGGGGCTCAAGCGGGCTCCAAACTCAGAAAAGAGAGGTCTCTATTGTTAAAAATGAAGGGATGGCTGTGGTATTGAGGGATGAAGGAAGCAGAGGCAGGGGGTCAAACTGTGAGAGTCGAAAGAGCTCATTACAGTGGACCCTCTGGATACGAACTTACTTCGTTCCGGGGGTCCGTATGAACCCTGAAAAGTCCGCAACATGAGGCGCTGCTTCTGCGCACAGCGCGATAGAGTGCTTCTGTGCATGTGCGTGCGACGAAACCCAGAAGTATACACTTCCGGATTTGCCGCGTTCGCAACCCGAAAGTTACATTACCCGAAGGTAACATAACCCAAGGGTCCACTGTATAAGATAAGGTTAAAGGTAAAGGTAAAGGGACCCCTGCCCATTAGGTCCAGTTGCGTCCGACTCTGGGGTTGCGGCGCTCATCTCGCTTTATTGGCTGAGAGCCGGCGTACAGCTTCCAGGTCATGTGGCCAGCATGACTAAGCCGCTTCTGGCAAACCAGAGCAGCGCACGGAAACGCCGTTTACCTTCCCGCCAGAGTGGTTCCTATTTATCTACTTGCACTTTGACGTGCTTTCAAACTGCTAGGTGGGCAGGAGCAGGGACCGAGCAATGGGAGCTCACCCCGTTGCAGGGATTCGAACTGCCGACCTTCTGATCAGCAAGTGCTAGGCTCTGTGGTTTAACCCACAGCACCACCTGGGTCCCTATAAGATAAGGTTACCAGTCTTTTTTTCAATGAATCCGGGGACCTCAACTTCAGTTGAAGGGGATGGATTTTGTCAGGGGACTGATTTGTAAATCCGGGGTCCGTCCCTGGGAAATGGGGACGTCTGGTAACCTTATTATAAGAGGCTGGAGCTGCAAGGCACAAGAGAAGAGGCCGGTGGGTATTATTCTAGGCGTCACCTGAAGATGGAAGTTCTAGGGCTGAGACTGAGCTGGAAACAACGGAAATCCTCTCTAGGAGAAGGGCTTGACTTTGACCAGGAAACTGCATGGTTTGTCATGTGCCTGGAAAAGTACAGGCCACCAGAATCAATTTACACTGATGATATACAGTAATGGTTGCTTACTGAGTGGGTGAGGGGCAAAGCACAGGGAGCTCAGTGTGGGGCAGAGCTGATCTGATGCTCCTGCCACCATGTGCTAACCCTTAAAATTGAAGCTAAATGTGGCTATGGTGACCACAAATAATGGCAAACTATGATACCTTTAGAGTTGGTATCATTATCTTGTGGCTATGTTTAGGCACTCATCCTGTGAAAGTTTTGGTAAATCATTATGTGAAGCGACAAGCACTTTTACAGAAGGATGACTTTGCATTTTATAAAACTGCATCTGTATCATTTTCAGAGAAAGACAGAAAGTTCTAGGCATCTTCTCTTCCTTATCTATTTTCTTTTAATTTTTATGTTTAAAAATGCTTGACACTTGATGTTCATTTCTGTATACAGTTTTTTCTTTGTTCTTTCAAGCTTTAATAAAAAAAGTCTGGGGGGGGGAGAAAGTTCTATGCATACTGTTACACAATCTTATTGCACCTGTTTTCTTTGCCTATACCTGAAATGTCTAAGGAGTCAATTAATTTATGTTATGACTGAAGCAAACACTTTACTGTGAAAAGCAATTCTGCTATTGTTAACAGAAGTCAACAAATACCACAACAGTTTTAAAAATGAAGCCTACAACCAACAAATAGAACAATTTTTTACATTACATTTTTTGAGTTAAGAGTCCCAACTGGAAGAAATACCTGGCTTCACAATTCAAATATAAGGTTTATAAATAGTTGGAGCTTACCCCTGTATGCTTGCTAAAACGATACTGCTGTTTTATCATCTGAAGGAGTAATTTTATTTATTTATTGTTAAGCAGCTTGGGCCTACCATCTACATTTCTACAGGATCTTCTGCATTTTCGTCTGTGGGTTCTTCGATGTTTTCTTCTTCAGGTTTCTTTGCCTCACCAGGAGAACCTTCAGCCTCTGATGCAGAAAGAATTGTTAATTTTACATTTCATACATTTCAAATATTCTTCTTTTTATACTCTGTTAGCATCTTCTGACCTTCTTTTCACAAGAAGCTAGGAACACAGAAATGGGCTTTATGCAAACACAGAAAGGGGCTTGTGTGCACATACTAGTGCTATGGTTCTGACGTTTAAAAGTTGCTCCTGATGCTGTCTTGCAAAACAGCCCAACCTGAATTCCAAAACTGGTGCTGCTAGGAAAAGATAGCAGCCAATGGCACAAAACAAACTTGCAGCCGACCATCTTTAATTGTGTATCTTAATTGTGGATGTTTATATTCTAATGTTTGTGTAACTGGTTTTTATCTTTGTAACTGAAAGCCTATTTTTACATTCAGTGGTATATAAAATAAAATATTTCTTTTTTTAAAAAAAAGCTTTGGGAATAGCATTCCTGGTAATTAAGCAAGGACATGCAAGAGACTAAGGTTGCCAGCTTTTCAGCTTCAAATTCCCAGAGTAAAATTCTCTCTCTCTCTCTCTTCTCTACACACATATGCTTATCATTTGATAACTGCAAATCAAATAGTGACTTGAATGTGTGAATGAGGAATCAGAGGTACAGTAGAAGCACCTTGAGGGGAGTGATTTTCAGACAAAAAACAATTTGTGGGAAAGGGAAAGTTGCTTCTTTTCATCTGCTCACTTTCTGCCCTGGCTTGGATTATGTGAAACGGCAAAGACAGAAAGAATCTCAATTTATTTTTATGTTTAAGACTCTCTATCCAGAAGGATTAAACTCCGATTTGGATCTTAGTTGTTTTATTTAATTACTACTGTCATTGTCCTGTACCTTTAAGACACTGGTTCTCTCCTATTCTATATCATTATAATGAGAGCCACCTCGGTTGGATTGGTTGGCTATTTATACTTTGTGTTTCTTGGAATCAGTGGCAGTGGTACATAGGTTTATGACCACTGTTCCATAGAAGTCTATTCTTTTCACTGAAGTGGTATGTATTTGTTTTTTATTGCTGTGTTAAATTTTAAATCATATGTTTTGTAAATGATTTTGGTTATCAATACTCCTGCATATGCGGGTCATCGTTGCTGTTCTTTTTGTAGCTACTGCTGAGGAAGATTTATTCAAAACAGAGTTATTACCAAGATCACTGTACTTCCGATCGCCTTGGCACCATTCCACGTGCGTCTACGTATATCGACGTGCTTCTAAAGACTTTTTACTGCATTGTCAGAAGAATATTATTGCACTTGTTGCTAAAAAGACTATATGACGCACTTTATCTTTGGAGATTCTGATGTTATCATGTGTTTGTTATGTTGAATGAATTTATGCCTTTACTGTTTATTGGTCTACGTGTTGCCTTTCATTATTCCAGTTCCTGGCTTGAAGTATGCCTGGGCAGATTTGGGTTATTGTTGTTGTTGTTGTGAGATTAGGGCTGGGCTAGAAGTATCCAGAAAATAGCTTTCCTTAGCCAGTTTTGGAAAACTTCCCCTACCCAATCTCTTCCCAAACTATTGGAGAATTGCAGCCCTCCCATGGGATAAATATGGCAAAATGGTCTCTCCAATTTTGCCACTTGTTAATTCTGGACAAAACTATGGATCCAGTTTTGATCTTGTTGAATATTATTACAGTGCCATTGAAGGTAGAGGCCTTTCTCTCTTAGCCCACGGCTTCCTTCATCAACGTATAAGGACAGAAGCATTGCATTCAACACTGAGTCAAAATTTGAAAGGAGAGAATCGTCTGAGGGAAAAGCGTTGAAGAATTTCACCTCCCTCTCCGAGAAAATTTGATGACTCTTCTCGTGCCTTCAGTTTCACCACTGACAAATGGCGAAGTTTGGGAAGGCTATTTTAGCTCAGTCCTAAACACACACGCACATACTTGCAGTTTAAGATTTACCTTCAGCAGTTTCGTCGGTGATTTCTGAGGTGATTCCTTGGCCACCAAGCCCTAAAAGAAACCGGATTAAAGAACAGACCTGTGAGCTTTTGAAATGAGGATAGCAGTGGCACAGAAACAGCCATCAATGCTACCGTGTGCACTATTTCCCCCTTATCTCTGTGAAACAGGCAGGGCTGGAGCTCATCCCCTATGAAGGACAGAATTTTCTGAGGGAAAAGCGTTGAAGAATTTCACACACACCCCTTTCCTAGAAAATTTGATGTCTCTTCGCCTGGCCTCCAGCACACAGTTTAAGATTTACCTTCAG
Organism: Darevskia nairensis; assembly: GCA_034642065.1. Lineage (NCBI taxonomy): Eukaryota > Metazoa > Chordata > Lepidosauria > Squamata > Lacertidae > Darevskia > Darevskia nairensis. The sequence continues at coordinate 218,218 of JAWWNI010000806.1, read as the reverse complement.
CGGTAGTTTCGCCACCTTGGCTACTGGGTGAAAGTCCAAGTCCTAAAAGAAACCGGATTAAAGAACAGAACTGAGAGCTTTTTCAATGAAAAAAGCAGTGACACAGCCATCAGTGATAGCTTGTGTGCTATTTTTCCCTTGTCTGTGAAACAGGGAGGGCTGGAACTCATCCCCTCTGAGGTTTTCCCAGACCCATTACATTTTTCAGGGGTCAGCAAACTTTTTCAGCAGGGGGCCGGTCCACTGTCCCTCAGACCTTGTGAGGGGGGGGGGCTGGACTATATTTTGAAATACAGTGGGACCTCGACTTACGAGCGATTCGACTTACGTGTTTTTTGACTTACGAATGACTTCCGGGAGAAACAAAATGGCCGCCTCAACCAAATTTTTCGACTTACGAATGGAAGTCGCGGCCGCTTTTAATAGGATTTTTTCGACTTACGAATTTCGACTTACGAATTTTCGACTTACGAATTTTTTTCGCTCAATGCATTCCTATGGGGATTCGACTTACGAAAATTGCATCGGAACACATTATCGTCGTAAGTCGAGGTCCCACTGTATATATATATGAATGAATTCCTATGCCCCACAAATAACCCAGAGATGCACTTTAAATAAAAGTAGTACAAAACAAAAACCTGCTATAGTCTTTAGCTGCCTATATGATGCAATGTCACATTTACCAGGAAACAGCCCATTTATTTGCCCGACTCAACCTGGAATTAACGAGAACAACCTGGAATTAACCTGACTCTTCCATTTCATGCCTTTTTTCCCTACACGTGCAGGCTAATGTGATTACAGTGGGACCTCGACTTACGACGATAATGCGTTCCGACATCATTTTCGTAAGTCGAAAACATTCGTAAGTCGAATCCCCATAGGAATGCATTGAGCGAAAAAAATTCGTAAGTCGAAAATTCGTAAGTCGAAAAAATCCTATTAAAAGCGGCCACGACTTCCATTTGTAAGTCGAAAAATTCGGTTGCGGTGGCCATTTTGTTTCTCCCGGAAGTCATTCGTAAGTCGAAAAACACGTAAGTCGAATCGCTCGTAAGTCGAGGTCCCACTGTACCAAGACCTAGCATGGGTTTCTCAAAAACCTGTCAAAAACAAGTCAAAATCTATATCTTGCTGTCTCGTCTGGTTTTTCATTACATAGAGTGCGACTGGGTCACGGGGCCTTGGGTCACGGAATAGGTCCTTAACTTACAAAAAAAAAAAAAAAAGCCTCTAAGTCTTTTTTTGTTGACAAACTCAATGGCAGATTTCGGAAGGCAAGCAAAAGATTCAACGATTCTGAAGATAACCAAATGTAAATTCCCCCCCCTCCCCAAAACCTCTTGGTATCTAAGCTTGGGCCATCATCTGGAGAGCTGGATAATGATTCTGCAAATAAAAGGCAAGGCAAATCTATGTGTTCTAGTCACTTCTGCAGGCAGCAGTCAAATGCCATTCTGCTCACTGTGCATTTCTGACAGCTACGGTGCAAGTCTCACCACAAGCATTCCAGTTTCATCAAATGCATTGCTACTCTGCAGAAATTATGGTGCTCAAGAAGTTACCCATTCTTAAATAAAGCAAATGTTTACTACTTTTACGTATTCCCCCCCCCCCCCCCGTTCTAATGGATATAAAAATACTCTGTGAGCTCATCTCAGGAAAAGTAGTTAGTCTGCACACTTTTAAAAAATTGTTGCATTTTCTGCATATTGACTTGCAAATTTGTGTGTCAGTTATTGCAGGGGTGGGGAAGCAGTCGCTAACTGCCCCATTATTCATGTATTTATTATAAAACTGTTCTTTATCCGCACTGTGGAATGCCCTCCCATCAGATATCAAAGAATTAAACAACTACTGGTATCTGACGTTTAGAGGACATCTGAAGGCAGCCCTGTTTAGGGAAGTTTTTTAATGACTGATGTTTTAATGTATTTTTAATCTCCTGTTGGAAGCTGCCCTGAGTGGCTGGGGAGACCCAGCCAGATGGGCAGGGCATAAGTAATAAATTAATTTATTATTAATTATTATTATTATTTCTATCATCTTCTGAGGTGCATACAGTACTGTAAAAACCAATAAAATCTATTTAAAATAAAGAAAGTTCAATAATATGACATCACCATCTCCTTAAAACCAGAGTTCATAGCTGGTATCTTATATATTTTTATCCTGCATAATAAGTGAAGGGGATGGGAATGTTTTTATTTTTAATTTTAATTAATTGTATTTTTTATACTGCTCCTCCTTTAAACTGAGCTCAGGGCAGTGTATAACAAGAGTTAAAAACAAAAATAAGCAGCTATCACATAAAAACCTATATAAATGACTGAAAAGCAAAGTCTCCAATAATTACAAGCATTCTCAAAACCATCACTGCTTTAAACATAAAAATATCTTTACCTGTCCAAAACCTGGGTAAACAAATGTGCCCTCAATTTCCCCCCAATAAAATAATATATTTAAAATATTTTGTTGAGTTACCCTCCTCCTCCTCAGCTTGGAAGCTTTCGTCTTCCTCATGTGGCACAGGGGTGACTGTAAGAAACAATATCCACGTAATGACATTAACTGTATTATTTGTATCAAGGAAATGCACTTCGCTAAAGTAAAATGTTAATAACAATTGGGTTGTTGTGGCTGGTTTTTGAGGTCAAAAGCTTTAGTTGAAGAAGCAGCCTACAGCAAAAAAAATAAAATAAAAATAAGGTAATATATAAAATCCCAAGAGAGGCTTCAGTTGAGAACTTACAGGAATTAAATCAGGTACCATAAGTTATTCATCGCAGTTTGAACTTTAAGGCTGCAATCCTATGCCCTGTTTCCTGGGAGTAAGCCTTGTTCAACTCAGTAGGATTTACCGGTACTTCTAAGTAAATCCACAAAGTGCTCATGAATGCCAATCAAAAGCCAGGATCCAAGGGGCTGCCATATGCAAGGATCTTGTGCTAGGTCTGGGTTTTTGTTTTTGTTTGGGTCTTCAAGCAGCTGGCCTCCAGCTCATTTCACAAATTATTTTTGAAACCTTCCTCAGCTTCAAAAGGAGTTTGTCATGTGATGTGGGTGGATTGGCTGATTTCTGAGGGAAAAGTCAGTCAAATTTCCTTGGGCTCTTCACCCTAGTTTCTTTGGATCCTGGCCCAGACAACTGTTTCTTAAGATGAGAGCCAGTGTGGTGTAGTGGTTAAGAGCGGTGGACTTGTAATCTGGGGAACCGGGTTCGCTTCCCCGCTCCTCCACATGCAGCTGCTGGGTGACCTTGGGCCAGTCACACTTCTCTGAAGTCTCTCAGCCTTACTCACCTCACAGAGTGTTTGTTGTGGGGGAGGAAGGGAAAAGGAGATTGTTAGCCGCTTTGAGACTCCTTAGGGTAGTGATAAAGCGGGAGATCAAATCCAAACTCTTCTTCCAAATCCAAAAACAGTCTTGCAGAATTAGAAATGCAACTCAGATTGTATGATCATCGCGCAAATAATTAGGGATTCCAAAGGCATGTTCAGTTTAAAAATCTCACCACTGAGAACACCTGATTTTAAAAGTGGTCTTCATATTCACTGTGTTTTATCTATTATAGAAAGCTCTCACATCGTGCTGATTTTTACCTTTTCTCTCTGGATACAATTCTGTTACTTCACCTAATGCAACTTGCTTTTCCTGCATAGGGAAACAAGAAATTCATTACACAACAATTATTACCCCAATAAAGTGCATTTTTAGTTGGCATTTATTTGCCAATACTACCAGTTTGAGCCACAAAGATAATCATTCCCCCCCCCCCCAAATAGAGTGGTGTTTTAAAGTAGCATCTTTCATCTCAATAATCTGAATGCCGAATACTGGGCTGGGTGGCGGTACACAGGCACAATACAATAACTGATGAAACAATAATACTATCACCTCAGGGTGATCTTAATTACTTCCCCAAAGGTTTGATCCCAAACACACTTAACAATTTCCGCTGAAAGTGATGCGTCAGGGTTTATTTATGGGTTATGTTTGTGCCTTTTGTATTCATGCAAATCTTCCACGCATGACTGACAGCCCAGATTCCACTCAGGGGCAAATCCATGATCTTAACATTTATTTTGGAGCTTGAAGAATCAAGGAACATTCTAGGGGAAGAGCTGTGAGTTACTGCTTCTCCTTTGCCCCAATTATACAGATACTGTATAGGAGTTTTTGTTTGTTTCCTGTCTGCAGAACAATCACGAACTGGCCAAATAAATGGGTACAATCTAGGAAGTACTAGGCAGCCTTTCAGTGCTAATGAAATTTGCCTTAATTGCACTCTTTAAATTTAAACTAGTAACAACGTATTGCAGCAAGTGCCGCCCTCTAAGGATCAATTTAGATGCTGAATCCAAATGGAAATCAGACCACCATATGTGGAGTAAATCTAACATGAAGGGAGTCTCTTGTTTGGAATGTGTCCATAACTAGAAGGATGAATTATGAAAACAATAGTACAGGACATGAAAGTAGCATGAGGTTACCCGAATCAGATCATAGGTTACATTCTGAAGACATTCTTGGTTTTTCTCACTAATTTGTAGATCTGTAGAGACCTTCCAGCTGCCATTCTGGAAAGTTACAGGCATGGAGTAGACAATTCCCTCAGGAATCCCAAACTGACCTAAGGAACAGAAACAGTCCCTCCAAAGTGTATTTTATTCACAGATAACAACACACCCATACATTTGCCATTAAACTGTGAATTACATGGACCGTATCCCAATATTCTGCCACATTGATTTCAGTGGAAGAGATTTAAGCGGGCATGAAATTCTGCTACTGAAATCAACGGCACTTTGCTTCAACTTTGGCTGCATCGTACGCAAAGATTTTAATTCGGATAGAAAAGCACAAGCCTTCTTCATGGCCTCTAGTGGAAATGGAGCAGTGCGACAGAGAAGCGTTTGATGATTATTTGACTAAAGAGCAACACTTACCTTCGCTGAGTACTCCCAGGGAGACCAGTTCTCCTGGAGGGGAGTCCAGGTACCAGTACTTCAGCACAGTAAAAATGGCATGTGCTGGCGCTAGGCCTACACAATGAATTTCCCAGGAAGTCAACAAACCCATCGCAATCAGAAACTCTGCTCGTAGCCATTCACTGTCAAATGAGAAAGCAGAGCTTTCCTTAAACACAAATAATGAAAACTACAGGAAGAGACTATGTTCCAAACCATTTGCGTGGACAGGCGGAGTCCCCCAAACCCCATGCGACCCCTGAGCAGAATAATGACACAGGACAACGTGCTATGAGACTAAAACTGGCCACAACTTTATTAAGATTCAGATGTAGGGAGACCTTGGCTCAGGCATTGGGCGTTTATCGCTCCCAGCCCCCAGCCGGGGATCTGGGAGACTTGAGGGTTATCCAGAATGTGTGGGGATTGGGCTGGCTCTGGAGGACATATGTTCAAGCAGAGAGCCCCGCCCCCCCCGTTCGCCGCCGCTGGAGGGGGAGAGCAATGACAACCTCTTGGCGTATGGCCAATGTCTCCCCCCAAGACCCCTTTAACGGGGAACCCTGGTATCGCCGCCGCAAAGGGGGCGTGGGTCACCTCCTCACGCCCCCCCCCCATTTAGGAAGATAGACTAAAGGCCTAAAGGCCCAAGGCCTGAAGCCGCCAAAGTTGTGACGTATTGCTACGGGAAAGGCAAAACCGACTGCCGCCTCCCAGGTAAGCTACACCTTCTATTGTGTGGGCAGGGTGGTCCCTCCCCTTACCTGGCCAGTCCCCTGGCAACGCCTCCCCAGGTGGGATTGGGCGATTGGCTGAGGCAGGAAGAGACCTCCAGGTATCCAGCCTGGGGAGGAGGAGGCCAGTCCGAACTTCCAGGAGCCGCAATGGGATCCCGGGTGTGTGTGCGCGACCACACAAAAGTCGCCCCCCATTTGATGTGGGGAGCGGTCATTTTAAGCACACAGCTCCTCATCAAGAGGCTCAAGTCTCAGACCCCCAAAACCTCATACGCTGTCATAGTCTCTTCAGCGAGGTTTGGAGTGGTATGGGGTGCCAGTGCAAACTTGCCCCTGAACTTTGTGCCCTTTCACCTCCAGGCATTCCGAGCAAGGATTGTCGGGTCGGGATTCCTCCTTTGCCTATAATCTGCTGCTGAACTGGGAAATGAGACAGTCACCTCCTCTCCCCTGTGTTTCCCTTTGAGTTGTATTATCTGCTCCCCTGCTTGCAGGAAGCAGTGGGGCTGCCGGGGGGGGGGGGAGAAGATGGTGGACCCCAGGAGGAGGGGCAAAAGGTTGGAGAAGGTGTGGCTGCTTCATCGTCCAACTCATTGGCAGGTTTGAAGGTGACGGGGGAGCCTGCAGGTTGCAACAGGGTAGCCGTGTGACGGAAACTCTGATGAAGAGCACTCAAAAACAAAAACAGCAGCTCCCAAATATAGATGTACTGTATTTTTCGCTCCATAAGACACACTTTTTTCCTCCTAAAAAGTAAGGGGAAATGTCTGTGCGTCTTATGGAACGAATGTGTGGTCCCTGGAGCTGAACTGCCCAGGGGCAAAAGCAGATCGTGCTTTTTTTAAAAAAAGAGAGAGAGAAGGGGGTGTTGAAAGGAAGCCCGCTGAGCAGCTGCTCAGCAAACGATGGGGGAGAGAGATAAGGGAGAGAGATTCCAGCCCCGCCCCCTTGCAGAGGGAGGCTGTTTCCCCAGCGACATGTGACTGGCTGATTAGATTATCTGTCTGGAAACTAGAAATGGCTTCCTGAAGCTGCAGAACTGTGAGTTAAACCCCATAAAACAGGGTTTTTTCCCTTTGCAAAGTAAGCTCAACAACTTTGAGCTGATCCTCAAAAAATTGGGCTTTTCTCCTTTGCAAAAGAAGCTGCAGAAATTTGAGCTGATCCTCAAAAAATGGGGCTTTTCCCCTCTAAAAACTAGGTGCGTCCTATGGTCAGGTGCGCCTTATGGAGCGAAAAATACAGTATTTCAGGATGAAATCTAGAAACCAGCATTTAACGAATTTAATAAATAATAGTAATAATACTACAGTATTTTGGGTGGGGAAATGTGTTTCAGATCCTTACATGGTATGACTCTTAACAGAGCACTGGAGCTATTGCTGCTTATGATCCTTGCCACAACTAGACCATTTATTTCTTAATTAAATACTTCGACCTTAATAGCTTTAAAGCACCAAATCAGGTTTTAAGATGCTGCTCCTTACATTCCACAGAGGTTCAAAGGTGCATTAGAGATGCTTTGATTTGGAGCAGAGCTCTCTCTGTCGGTGGAAGTAAAGATCAGGAGAGAAGCTTAATTTAGAATGTTATTTTTCACACTTCCTTTGCTCTTCACTTGGAAGCTGCATTTGGTAAATGGAAGCACTGGCATTCTTGTGCCCTTCTGGGCTCAATTTGGGGATTCTGTCCCGAGAACTGAAAAGAACAATGCTTCTGCTTCTTAGTACATGAATACTTTTTTTCATTTTTCAAGCCTTTGAGTTGGATGCTCTTTTTCAAACACCATCACAATGCCCCAAAGCACTGTAGAGTTGAAAAATGCAAGAGACTATGAAAGAGGCAAAGGTCTTGGGACGATGTGTAAGGTGCAAACACCACCTCAGACTCTTGGGAGGGATGGCATAAAAGCAAGTTTTTTAAAAAAAATCAAAAGTATCACAAAAGAATACCGATCAAACAGGACATCCATCAATTCACGGTAAAAGCTTGGTGGACCCCAGATGGCGCTGTCATATCTATAGAGCTGTGTTTTACTCAGATCGATGAAGCTCTTCCCACTGATATTACCCCAGATTATGAGATTTTTTACTCCTGTTGAAGACAACAATCGAAAGATGCATAAGCATAACAGGTAAGAACAGAAGGGAAAACCCCACTGGAACAGAACAAAGGTTCTGCAGGATGCATGTAGTTCAGCACCCTGTTTTCAACAATGGTCAGTCAGATGTCTCTGGTAAGCCCACACGAACCAGGTCATGAAGGCAAAAGCCATTCCCTGGTGTTGCTCCCTCAAGCAGATTGGCTCCAATCCAGAGGCTCCACATAGCCATTGCATCTGGGAGCCACTGATCATGGTAGCCATTCACACGGCACAGTTAACTGCTTCTTGTTCCCAAGGAGTACTTTCAAAAGACATGTCTTCTGCTGTGTCCCATGAGGCAAGAAACTGCCTAAGGTCCTTGACTAAGGCCTGGTGAGGTTCACCATAGTAGAACTGCAGACCTTTTAGAGAGACTGTAAATTATGGGCACAAGGAGAAGGGGACGACAGAGGATGAGATGGTTGGACGGTGTTATCAAAGCTACTAGCATGAGTTTGGCCAAACTGTGAGAGGCAGTGAAGGATAGGCGTGCCTGGCGTGCTCTGGTCCATGGGGTCACGAAGAGTCGGACACGACTGAACAACTGAACAATAACAACAACAAATTATGGGCAGGATTCAATTAGATTTGTTCCAGCAGTGAAGGACATCCACTAGCTCTATGGCTCGGGGGGGGGGGGGTCAGGAGAAGCTCAGAACGGCACACAAAAGGCAGAGAGGGGATTGTTCCATCTGGCAAGCTGAAAAGCTTGTGTTGATGGAACGATAGCCACAGTTATCTCCCGCTTGGACAACTGCAATGCGCTCTACGTGGGGCTACCTTTGAAGGTGACCTGGAAACTGCAATTAATCCAGAATGTGGCGGCTAGACTGGTGACTGGGAGTGGCTGCCGGGACCACATAACACGGGTCCTGAGAGATCTACATTGGCTCCCAGTACATTTCCAAGCACAATTCAAAGTGTTGGTGTTGACCTTTAAAGCCCTAAACAGCCTCGGTCCTGTATACCTGAAGGAGCGTCTCCACCCCCACCGTTCAGCCCAGACACTGAGATCCAGCGCCGAGGGCCTTCTGGCGGTTCCCTCACTACGAGAAGCAAAGCTACAGGGAACCAGGCAGAGGGCCTTCTCGGTAGTGGCACCCGCCCTGTGGAATGCCCTCCCATCAGAGGTTAAAAGGATCAACAATTACATGACATTTAGAAAACACCTGAAGGCAGCCCTGTTCAGGGAAGTTTTTAATCTGTGATGTGTTAATGTATTTTAATGTTTGCTGGAAGCCGCCCAGAGTGGCTGGGGAGACCCAGCCAGATGGGCGGGGTACAAATATATTATTATTATTATTATTATTATTATTATTATTATTATTATCATCATCATCATCATCTTCATCATCACAGTGCTACGTCGAATTCCTCCCTGTGTTTTCCCCCTCTCCCGCTGCACCCCAGCTTTGATTATCTTGAGTCAAACTGAGAAATCTTCTAGAATGGACCTATGTTATGATCTGCCAGCCTATTCACTAGCCTGCATGCATGCAAAGGGTTTGCAGAGATACGTTCTCAGAGGCAGTGTCACACACCAGCACTGCAGAATTGCCTTTCCCTAAAAGTGCATCAGAGTCTGAGCTTCCTTCAGAGAAAGTTCAAGTCCTCCCATTTCAGTAGTGACTTCAGACTGTATGGTCTAGAACAGGGGTCAGCAAACTTTTTCAGCAGGGGGCCGGTCCACTGTCCCTCAGACCTTGTGGGGGGGGCAGACTATATTTTGAAAAAAAAAGTATGAACGAATTCCTATGCCCCACAAATAACCCAGAGATGCACTTTAAATAAAAGGACACATTCTACTCATGGAAAAACACGCTGATTCCCAGACCGTCCGCGGGCCGGATTTAGAAGGCGAGTGGGGGCCTGATCTGGCCCTCGGGCCTTCGTTTGCCTACCCATGGTTTAGAATATTTTAAACCTTGGTTATTTTTGTGGGTTTTAGTATGGATGTGTGCTTCTATGTTATTTTTATTTTTTTTCATTTGCTTAACATATTTTACCCTGAGGCAAGACAATATAACAATCCAAAATAACGAAATAAACATTAGACAATCTGCAATCATTTGTTACACACCTGCTGGATGCATCCCCATTTTTCTTGCCAGCATGGCCTTGGCATCATTTTCCAAGAGCAGGGATACAGTGACAATATTCTGAGGGTTGATGGATGGAGCATGTGTCATAAGCATCAATGTCTTAAGGTTGATAAAGGTTTTCCCCATCACAACAACTCTGACATTACTTTTGGCATTCTTCTCTATCAGAGGACCATATATTTCACATTGATTGGTAACTTGCTGGATGCATTCTTCAAGAGACGGGATTGCCTCTTGAAGGATGTCATCAAGCAAAACGATGACTTCAGCTTCGAGAAAAGTCTTGTCATCCAGTTCAGTGTACCAAGTGATACCACGAAGGACAGGGGATGCCAAATCCTGAGTCTCCATAACGGTAGCTTCAAGAAGTTCTTCGCAGCCCTTTCTGTCAAGCAAGTGGAGGCTGATCTCAGTTTCCATTCCAAATATTTCCCCATTGAGTAACAAAGGGATCAGATGATAGCAGATACTAGCTGATGCTCTGTTAAGATAAGAAAAATAGTTAGCAATGAACAAACAAACACTGGTTTTATGCAGAGGAGAGCTACTCTCCCCCCCCCCCCCAAATCTTTTTATTCCACAGGTTTTCATGGTCCTCAGTAATCACCTCTTAGTGCTTGTATTAGAAGAAATGAACAATGATACCTTGCCATGGAATCTAGTGACATTATCTTCTAACAGCAGGCATTGCAGCTGAGTTTTTTTAAGCTATGTGGTTACAGACTGAACATTAATTTAACTGCGTAAGTGTTTGATTTTTCTAAACTATAACCTACCGTACTTAGTTTTTATAACCTTTTCATTAAAAACAACAACAACTTAACACTGAAGACTGAACAATCACATAGGCTGGTAGACTACTGAGATTGGTTCCCACAACAACAGTCATTCCATAGCAATTCTGCCGTGAGAATGCAGGAAAAGCTGCTTAATAACATTAACGGACTAGGTCAGGGGAGGGAGACGTTGTGGCTGCTGAACAGCCAAATCTAAAGGCCTGCTGGACTTGTGCAAGCCAAGTGTGGGGCAGTTGGGACGGTGGTAGTGCCATTTTCTCTCCTCTCTCCTTTCTGTTGCTTGCTGTTTGCTTCTTTATGTAAATATTTAACAATCACACATTTATAGAAAATATAGCAAGGCAGGGTGCAACATAAGAAACTTTCCTTCTACGGTGGGAAAAATCAGTATTCCAGATCCTGGGCTGGTGCACTTTTCCCAACCTCAATTCGCCGGGGGGGCGGGGCGGACACAAGGTCTTTGGATCCAGCAGACCCCAAGCCGCCTCTGGTCTGCCGCCGGCACACACCCCTTTTGCTCTTACTGCATTAGCAGAGATTTCCGCTCCCACAGCAGGAAAGCTCATGAGGGGAGGCCTTCTTTGTCTCCCAAGGATCTCCCACAGGACTGCTTTTCAGTAAGTCAAAACTAAAACCAGAAAGGAAGTAGAGATTAAGGAAGTGGGGGGGGGGGGGGGAGAGAGAATGGAGCCAGAATGGATAAAAGTGGAATGAAGGGGCAGGGCGTTGAAGACAACATGGAGAATTTGAGCAGCGAGAACTGAAGGAAGAAAGATGCTAAGGAAGTAATTATTTCTCCAAGTATATGGCAAAGTTAGTGTTATCCCATAAGCCCAATAATTTTCCCCAAACATGCCATGAGCTCCTCACTGCTTGAATGCCCAGAACTATCTTTATATTCTAATTTTAAAATATTGATACATGTAGACATTACACCTCTTAAAAAAAAACCTAGCTGTAAATATACCAATAAATTTCTCTGATGCTTTTGATCAATGCCATGCTTAGTTGATTTAAGTGCGATTTTTTTTTAAAGCAACCACTATTTTATTTATACATATAAATCTCACTTCCCAAACTCTGGGGCTGTTGAGATCTTTGATGAAATGCAAGGCACTGCAGTTGGAAAATTAAAAGATGGGAATTATGGTCTGCGTTGTAAGAGCTCACATATACAAATGTGGATCTTTGTGTTACAAGAAAAGAGTGTGTTCTGGATTCTGCATTAGCAGGTTCCGGATTCTGCTGATTTTCCAGGTTCCCTGAAAGCTGCATTGTTTAAAAAGAAAAGGATCAGACTTAACTTTTTGAGACTCCCTGTGCAGTTTCTTTTCATCTTTCCCACCTGTTTATCCAAATGTGCAACGGATTGATAAGGCCTTTAATTTCTTCCTCCTCTTGGTCAACCACTATGTGAGTCTGCAAGTTCTCCTTGGCTATTGCGAGCATCTCTTTAGTCATCATGTCGGATGTGATGTTATAGTATTGCTGAAGATTAAAAAGAGTCATCAGCAGGCATCCGAATATGGCTCAGACATTAACACCATTTAATCAAAAATCTGAAGAACAAAGTAGTGTGTGTTTGGGGGGGGGGAGGGAGGAACCAAGGGGACAGAATAGGGAAATCCTTCATTAAGTTCCATCTGTGATGGATGTGGCGAGTATGCTGGTAGAAGAGAAATAATAATTTATTATCATCATCAAATCATTGGTGCTGGAAAGATCCTCAAAAGTAATCTAGTCCAAACCCCTCCTGAAGCAAGTAACCCACTACAGTACTACAGCAACCATCCAGCCTCTACTATCAAACGGCTTGTCCCATCAGGAAGTTCTTTCTAATGTTTAGTCTAAATACTTTTTGGGTTATTTGGTTTGGTTCCTACCCTCTGGAGCAACAAAAACAAAAAAACAAATGTGATTTATTATTAGGGTGACAGTCCTTCAAATAATAATAATAATAATAATAATAATAATAATAATAATAATAATTTATTATTTATACCCTGCCCATCTGGCTGGGTTTCCCCAGCCACTCTGGGCGGCTTCCAACAAAATAATAAAATACAGTAGTCCATCAAACATTAAAAGCTTCCCTAAACAGGGCTGCCTTCAGATGTCTTCTAAAAGTTTGGTAGTTGACATCTGGTAGGAGGGCATTCCACAGGGCGGGCGCCACTACCGAGAAGGCCCTCTGCCTGGTTCCCTGTAACTTGGCTTCTCGCAGCGAGGGAACCGCCAGAAGGCCCTCGGCACTGGACCTCATTTTTTGAAATGGCTACTATTTTGCTTCTCAATAATCCTTTTTTTCAGACTAAGCACAGCCAATTCCTACAACCTTTCCTCACAGGACTTGATCTCGAGAGTTATTGCCATACTAGTAAATTAAGCCCGTTAAGATAATGGGCGCTAGAAGAAAGGCGGCGGCGAGAGCCTCCAGGAACGGGAGGCTCCGCTGGAGGTGTGTGGGCAGCGGCGGCACTTCGCGCCGCTTCCCCCGCCGCGGCCTCTCCCTCGGCGCCCGAGCGCAGCCTGCAGCAGGTGCGGCTCCCGCAGGCCGAGCAAGCGCCGGCCGCAGCGGCCGCCATATTCTCAGCAACAGCAACTTCCGGGCCGCCGACCCGCCTCTGCGCTCCAACTGTCTGCTGTCCAATCCCTGCGTCCCTCTGTGTCATGCGCAGTAGCGCACTTCCGTGACACACAGAAAGTGGACGCAGGGACACAGCAAGATTATTATATAGGATAAGCTCCTCACAACAGTTGCCCTCCTCTAGACATGCTTCAGTTTGTTGATATCCTTCCTAAATTATACTGTGTGGGTTCTGATCAAAGCAGAATACAGCAGTATCATTATCATTACCATGGCCAGTCCATTGCAGTAGCAGTATTCTTTAGATTTAAATAACCCAGGCCATAGGCAACCCCTACCTTTAGGAATACTTTCCTGATAATCAAATTAAGCCCGAACTCACTCCTCGTTGCCCTTTCCCAGTGGCCTCAGTAATCAAAACTTCTCTCTAATTATGGTAGGTTTTCCAAGCTCCTTATGACATGGATAGGGAACTTGTGTCCGTCCCTGGATGTTGTTGGACTACAATTCCCACCATTCCTAACCACAGACTATGCTGCTTAGGGCTGAAGGAAGTGTGAAGTCCAACACAATTAAAAGTTCTTATGGTCTTTGAGTCTGATTCTACTGTGGTAACAAAGAAATATAAGTTCGCATTTACTATCTCTCTCACAAGCATTCTTCTGATTGTAGTATTTTGTTGGGAGATGGGATATTATTTAACCAACTGAATACTCACTAAACGTAGAGACAAGAAGAGAAGAAGAAGAAGCAGACCTGGGCGTGTTCAAGGAATTCATTGAATCCTCCCAGAAGAAGTCCCTTTCCTCCACGGTCCAACAATTCCCTCCAAATAATTGGAGAGCGCTTATGTTTCCATCCATTCTGTTCACAGATCTCCTGCAGCCACTTCTAGAAGCAAAATCCCCCGAAAGCAAGCATGAAAAGTATTGTTAACGTGTTAAATCCAGAAAAAGCTTTCAAGGCAATACTGCAACAGGAATTTCCCAAGATGATATGCCCGAACACTTTCCGTTCATATTTTATAGCAGGCTCATACATTTTGTACCTGTGCATCTAATGCTAATTTGAATGTACCGGTACATTAATAAGGTATTGATGGATTAGTTGCAAGCAAGTGCATTGAACTGGAAGCTGCAGTGAGGGGGAAAATGCAGACCGATGTCTGCTTGAATGTATGAAAGGACCAATGTGGACCAGTATTGCTTCAGGAAATTTTAAGAAAGCTTTAGCCAACACTCTTTTTAGCAAAGCAGCATGCTAGTCAAATATACAGATGCATCCACTAGGTAAAGGTAAAGGGACCCCTGACCATTAGGTCCAGTCGTGTCCGACTCTGGGGTTGCGGCACTCATCTCGCTTTATTGGCCGAGAGCCGGCGTACAGCTTCCAGGTCATGTGGCCAGCATGACAAAGCCGCTTCTGGCGAACCAGAGCAGCGCACGGAAACGCCGTTTACCTTCCCGCCGAAGCGGTTCCTATTTATCTACTTGCACTTTGACGTGCTTTCGAACTGCTAGGTGGGCAGGAGCTGGGACCGAGCAACGGGAGCTCACCCCGTCGCAGGGATTCGAACCGCCGACCTTGTGATCAGCAAGCCCTAGGCTCTGTGGTTTAACCCACAGTGCCACCTGGGTCCCTGATGCATCCACTAGTGGGCAGTATTTAAAACGCTTCAACCAAGAGCCTCCTTCAGCTCCCACTTCTTACCCAGGCTATAATTTTTCAATAGAAAGAAGACAAAAGACATAGAAACATATCCCAATAAGGGTCAACAGAGGCACTGTGCCCATATTCTCTATAAGTCGGTGCTTGTCCATTTATACACTTCCATCTAGGGAGCATAAGTGTGCTAGAGAAATACCAGGCCATTACAGGTTTGCCCACATCACATCACATATTTATGTAAAATATTTGTACCCCACCTTCCCTGATAAAAAGGTCAAGATGGCTAACACCACCAACCATAAATTAACATCATTTACAAAAACATAGTCACTATGTTTCACTATCCCTAATGACAGGACCAGCCCTGCGAAGAGTCATTACTGCACGAGTGAACCACATGGATATATTTTACCTCCCAGTTGTCTGGATGCTGAGTAATCTTGTGTACCCTGAAGTGCGGCAGATTTTTCTGCAAATAATCAGCAAGGAGTTCTGCCTTAGCATAATAGGGGCAATCTGCCTTCCCTGGAAAGTAAGCAAGCAAGTAAGGATTCATAAGCTCATGAAGTCAAAGGAGTGGACACTTATTGCAAAGGGGCAGAGCAACAGTGCATTGCTTCCCCAAGCACTACTTCCATGCTCCCGCTCTGGAGGTTTCTACTGAGTCAACTCCTGGAATTTCCTGCCATAAGATGTAGTGACGGCCAGAGTGGTTTAGATGAAAAGGAGCTTGGGAAAATTAGCTGAGGGCTGATTAGGTGATCAGGGCCCGCTAGCCACAATGGCTATGTTCTCCCTCCCAACTGTTGGAGGCAACCAGTATGCCTCTGACCACCGGCTGCTGGGAATCGCAAGCAGGAAGGAAGGGATCTTGGGTCCTGCTTGCGGGCTTCCGCAGAGGCGAACAAATACACATTAGCAGGCACTCAGAAGTGTCCAGTGAAATTGACTGAGGTGTACAAAACGAAAATTAGTCACAGTGTTATTAACGGCAGAAAGGCTTTTAATTCTATTAAGATTTAATTGTTTCTTATTTGTTGTTGTTACCCTGCCACTGCCACATGTTTTTAGCTGTTCTTATTTTTATCTGTAAGTTGCCTTGAGCTCCTGCCAGATAAAGGTGGAATATATATATATATATATATATATATATATATATATATATATATGGAACGCGGGTGGCGCCCAACCTTGGGCCTCCAGTTGTTTTTGGACTACAATTCCCATCATCCCTGACCACTGGTCTTGCTAACGAGGGATGATGGGAGTTGTAGTCCAAAAACAGCTGGAGGCCCAAGGTTGGGGAACACTAAACCACAGGGCCTAGGGCTTGCCGATCAGAAGGTTGGCGGTTTGAATCCCCGTGACGGGGTGAATTCCCATTGCTCGGTCCCAGCTCCTGCCAACCTAGCAATTCAAAAGCATGTCAAAGTGCAAGTAGATAAATAGGTACCGCTCCGGCGGGAAGGTAAACGGCGTTTCCGTGCGCTGCTCTGGTTCGCCAGAAGCGGCTTCGTCATGCTGGCCACGTGACCAGCTCCCTCAGCCAATAATGCAAGATGAGTGCTGCAACCCCCGAGTCGGACACGACTGGACCTAATGGTCAGGGGTCCCTATACATACATACATACCGTACATGTGTGTGTGTGTGTGTATCTATCCGACTTAGCATAATAGGGGCAATCTGCCTTCCCTGGAAAGTACCGTAAGCAGGCAGCAAGTATTCATAAGCTTGTGAAGTCAAAGGAGAGAATATATACATTCACAAGCTTGTGAATACTTGCTGGCTGCTTACTTTCCAGGAAAGGCATATTGCCCGTAATGCACACACACACACACAACCAATAATAATAATAATAATAATAATAATAATAAAACCATTCGTTCTAAGAAAAACACAATCATATATTAACTGGGTCGACATGCTTCCTAACACAGAGGGGTGTGCCGTGGACGCTCAGGTGAGGGAAGCAGCCTCCTCTTTATTTATTCCTGCCTGATGGAGCTGCTTCGACTTGCCCGGCAAACTCATTCCATATCCCAGAGCGAATGCCGGGAGTGCAGCACTCTGTGCATGCTCAGGGGCGCGCGAGCCAGCCCAGCCCTATGAAACCCGAGCTGGACGGTGTGTTGTGAGAGAGAGAAAGAGAGAGAGAGACTCCATGGCGGAGCCGCCGCGCGCCTCACCTGCGAGCACGAATTTGGCCATCCCCCGCCCCCTAAAAACAACAACAGGTGCGTGTTTTCGCGCACGCGACTCGGGATCTCGTCCGGAGGAGAGAGGGGAGGTTGCCGGGCAACCAGGCACGCACGGCCTGACCGACGCCATTTTGTCCGTTCCGGGCACCCGTACCTTCGAGGGAGGCCGCTTCCTTTCCCTCCCCGTCTCGCCCCGCCCACTTCACCCGCCGGTTTCGGGTCACGTGCCGGCCTCGCGCGATGGCGGCGCCCATGTGAGGAGAGCTCGGCAGGTGAGCGACCCTCCGTTGAGGAGGCGGGGGGGGGGAGCCGCGGGAGTCGGAATAAGCGGCGCCAGACCCGCGTCCCCTCGCGGTTCCGGTAGAGGCGGGTGCGGGGATCCGGAGGTGCGGCCTGAGGGGAGGATCGGAGGCGCGTGGCGAGGGGTTTTTTTGGCCGTTGGTGTTGTTAACGGAGGTCACGGTCAGGGAAGCAGTTTCTGCACCTGCTTAATAATAATAATAATAATAATAATAATAATAATAATATTTGTACCCCGCCCATCTGGCTGGGTCCCCCCAGCCACTCTGGGCGGCCTGCAACAGATATTAAAATACACTAAAACATCTAGAGGGAAGTGAGGGGCAGGTGGGTCTCGTCCACCTGGGAAAGTAGCCCATCTAAGGGTAAGGAAAACTCTGATCCTAAACCTCCGCTGTCTTGCGCGATACCTTCTGGAGAAGAACAGGCTCAGGAGTAAATAATACAGGGGTCTTGGGATCATCCAGCGAAATTGAGGTTTATTATTATTATTATTATTATTATTTATTGAATTTATATATTCCTAAACCTGGAGGTCTCGGGGCGATTCACAGAACAAAATCATAATATAAAACCAAAAAATATATAGGCTAATCAAAATAAAAGCAGCAACCCAATAACAATCCCCCCCCCCCCCCGGCAAAAAAGAACCACATTTTGAAAGGGCATAGGGTGTCAGTCAAATCAACCAAAGGCCTGCTTAAAAAGGAACGTTTCTGCCTGGCGGCACCTAAAGGTATATAATGAAGTGTATTACTTCACTAACTTCAAAATACTGTATGGTTATCCAGTCATGCTGTATTTGTTTTGGAAGTTTCAGGACAGTCAAAAGCAAGTCTCCCTTGCAGCGCTGGGTATGTTATACGAATTTGCTCCCATAAGATGTCATCAACTTGGAGAGCTTATTAAAAGGGGATTGGTTAGGCAAGGAGGATAAGTTTGTTGTTTGTTACTAGCCACATTGGTTGTATTCTGCCTACACTGTTGGAGGCCGTGTGCCTCTGAATATCAGCTGCTGGAAACATGGGCATAGCCAAGGGGGGGGGGCAGGGGCAGCTGAAGCGTATGTAACCTGAGGTACCACTGTATACATACACACACACACGGCACTTGCTGTGCCAAGTATGTGTACATTTGATGGTAATGCAAGTGTATTATGTTCATGAAACTACCATTTTGAATTCATTTAACAGGTAATCTACATGACCTACTTCTGACTGCCTTATTTGTGTTCTGAGAATTTTATGAAGTTGTTTTCTTTGAACAAGTCATCATAAAGCGCTAAAGAGCAAAATGAATAAGAACCTGGATTGTTTTATAAGGACAGTGAGACTGCTGCAGGCATGTCATTATGTACAGAGTCCTTTTTCTAGAACCACAAGGAGAGCATTTGCACTGGGGGTTGATGGGCCTAAAAGTGCTGCACACAGTCTTTACCTGAGGCGACTCCTGTCATATGCATCTCCTTGCTGGCTGCGATCATCTGTTAGATTTTTTTCTCAAGGTACCCTAAGTATTAATGCAGACGGTACCAATGCAAATGAACACAAAACTACTGATGCCCTCTTAGATGACCATGTGCAAGGCCCTGACCTAATGACCGTTGCACCCACCCAACTTCCATCTGGTTTCTTGGGATCCCCAAAGGAAGTCAGAAGTACAGCGGAAGAAAAGGACGAAGAAAACACGCCCCAGCAATTCTTTAATGACCTTCGAAAATGTACATCTCCCAGTGATGTACTAGACCTTGCTTCAAAATTTCCAGATGCGCCAAAGTACTCCAGCAGCTGTCTTGCCACTATGTGGATGCTCACAAAAAAGCTCTCGGAAGATCAAAAACATTATGAGAGACGGTTGATGTTTGAGCACCCTCAGTTTAGCCAGCTCTGTCAGTGTGTGATGCAGGAGGCCAAATACATGTGGCGTGATGACTTGGCATACAGCCTGCTAGCTGTGGTGAAACTGGGAGTCCCACAGAACACCCGGTTGGTTCAGACCTTGCTGAGGGTATGCCAGGTAAGTCACAGAAACTCTATAGTCTAGTCTTGCACTGAACATAAGGGATGATTACAGTATATAGTAGTGAATTGAGCTCCAGACTTGTCAATGAGGCCATTCATCTGGCATGGTCAGGGAAACTCTAGCAAACTTAACTAATGATTTTATAATGAATACTTTGGTTTTCAAAGTGCTCCCACATACATTCTCATAATTGTGTAAAATAGGTCGTAAAGGTAAAGGGACCCCTGACCGTTAGGTCCAGTTGCAGACAACTCTGGGGTTGCAGCGCTCATCTCACTTTACTGGCCGAGGGAGCCGGCGTACAGCTTCCAGGTCATGTGGCCAGCATAACTAAGCCGCTTCTGGCAAACCAGAGCAGCGCACGGAAACGCCGTTTACCTTCCCACTAGAGTGGTACCTATTTATCTATTTGCACTTTGAGGTGCTTTCAAATTGCTGGGTTGGCAGGAGCTGGGACCAAACAACGGGAGCTCACCCCATCACGGGGATTCGAACCGCCGACCTTCCGATCAGCAAGCCCTAGGCTCAGTGGTTTAGACCACAGCGCCACCCGCATCCCAAAATAGGTCATAGAGCAGCCCTAATGCTCATTCCTCTTCCAACTCTCCTATCTGTTACCTCTGTGGCACACAGTCTTGTGGAATCTGTTCTCCACCTGGTCTTTAATGATAGATAGGAGAATGAGAGAACCACAAATGCAGTTGGCATAGCAGCCCTGTGAAAAATGCAAGGTAGTGATGTGGTACTGCATGTTGTGATTGTTTCCCCATAGCAGTAGAAATTTTCCAGATACACAGGCCATCAGAGGCGTGGCAAGCCTTCCTGGTGGACAGGGTGTTGCTGAAGGGTTCTGTTAACTTCTTAATGTACATTTTGCACACGGGAATTTCCACATTGTAAGAATGGCCATACTTACAGTTTGAAGAACACAACATTAAATAAGGAGTAATCCCACCAAACAAATACTTTGTTACTCCGACGTAATTGAGTCATGGTAAAGCTGGAGTTGAAAATGCATTTGTTTAAATAGTAAAAATTGTAATGAATAACTGTCCTTGAGGCTGCAGTTCTCAGACTTCTGAGGAGACGTGCTCCCGTTAGATGAAACATTGCTGAAAATTGGGTTTTCTTGTGCTTTGAATAGGAACGTCTCAATGAATTTGATGACCGATGTCTCTCAGTTGTTGCAAACACTTTGCAAGGAATGGAAAAGTCCAAGAATGTGGAAGCTCTTCAAGTTGGATTGCAGTAAGAGGAAAAATACATTGACTTCTAATAGGCATCATGCTTGTAATTAATAATAATTACAAAAACCTTGCTGTAAGGTCACCAGTATATGGATCACATTGGCCAAGCCATCCCTGTCCAGAAAAGGGCATACCAACCAAGTTTTGGAATTTCCCTCCTTGTCACAAAGCTCATCTGGGCCTCTAATGACAGTAATGGATCCAGGAGCAACCCCAAGCTACATAACTGTTCTTGCTTTAACTTACAGTGTGTGATATGATCAGGTGTGGATGCCTGGGAACAGATAAGGCAAGCACAATACCAGTCCCCCACTTAAGATCAGCAATGTGTTTTCTCTCTCTGAATGTTTTAAAAACAAAATGATTCCTTTCTGATGGAGAGTATATGACATCTAAAATGCCACATTCATATATTGCCATTTTTAAAAGGCATTTCCTGTTAAATCCAAGGAAACTGTCTTGATTCTAAGCCTGTGTCTGTCATCATTAATGGATTGGATGATAGTGAGCAAATTGAAATTTAATCCAGACATGACAGAGGTGCCCTTGGTCAGTCGGAAGGCCGAACAGGGAATATAGCCTGTGCTGGATGGGGTAACACTCTCTCTGAAGACACAGGTTTGCACTTTGGGCAGGCTCCTTGATTCAGCCCTGAGCATGGGTGTTCCAGGTCTCTTTGGTGGGCAGGAGTGCATTTCCACAGTTGAAGCTAATGCTCTGGCTGCGACTGGTCCTTGAGATGTTGATTTGGTCATGGTGACACACGCCTTAGTTACATCCCATTTCGATGACTGTAATAATAATAATAATATTTTCTTATTTATACCCCGCCCTTCCCGATTTAAAAACCAGGCTCAGGACAGCTAACAACAAATATAAAACATTGATTAAAAACGACTTTAAAAAAAAAAGGTTAAAAACAGCATCAAATACAACATAAATGAACATCACCAGGGCTAACTGGCCAAGTTATTCCATCTAGGGCCAGTAAGGAGACCAGGGAAGGGTTTAAATGTGGGGTCTCAAAAAAGGTTACTTCAAAGAAAAAGGGAAGGGAAAAAAGGAATGATAAATCAGGCTAAATTGAAGGCCAGGTGGAATAGCTCTGTCTTACAGGCCCTGCGGAAGGAGATCAGGTCCTGCAGGGCCCTAGTTTTGTGGGACAGAGCATTCCACCATCACTGAAAAAGCCCTGGCCCTGGTGGAGGATAAATTGGCTTCTTTTGGGCCCGGGACATTTAAACTATTATTAGTTTAAGGGTAATGTACTCTTTGTAGGGCTGCTCATAAACTTCAACTGCTCAAAGAGCTGCAGCCAGATTGTTGAATGAGGCTAGTTACAGGGAGCATACAACTCCCTTGTTATAACAGCTGCACTGGCTGCAAATTGTTTCTGGGCACAATTCAAAGTGCGGGTTACAACCTATAAAGCCCTCTATGTTTTAGGTCCAAGCTATCCGAAAGATCGTATTCTCTCATATGAAGCTGCCCAGTTTCTATAGTATTTGGGCAATTCCCACCCCTATGTTTTTAGATGCTTTTATTTTGTCTGTAAGCCATCTTGAGTCCCTGTCACAAGAAAAAGGCAGGGTAGAAATAAGTTGTTGTTGTTGTTGTTGTTAACAACTGTCCTGTGTGCTTATGCCCGTGTCATATTCTTTTTCCAAGCTGATTGAATCCCTTGCTGTTTTCAAAAACACAGATTACTGGTGGAGCAGAGAATCCCCAAAATCTCAAATATACTTATGTTGCAAAACATGATGAAGGGTCTTGGGAAGGATGCACCGCTCACGCTTAAGACAAAACTGGAGGTAAAATATGGGAGTTATTCATTCAGTGAATCCAGGTATAGGGCCTGAATGTAAGTCATTCTACGACTAGAAGTTTGTATTAGAAGCAGTCCCCAATGTGATTCCCACATAGCCACACCCTGCAGACCACAACACATTTTAACAATGGAGGAAAAAGCGTCCATTATTCTGAGGGTTTTGAGAGTGGTATCATGTAATATAAAGAATCCATTTATTTCATATCATATTAACTCTCGTAATTGCAGCTGCACAACAGAAGTACAGTGGTCCCTCGACTTACGAATTTAATCCGCTCCGAATAGACACTCGTAGGTCGAAAAGTTTGTAAGTCGAAAAAAGCGATTTCCCATAGGAATGCATTGGGAGAAAAAAATACTCGGAAAAATTCGTAAGTCGAAAAAAACCGCATCTAAAATTCGTAAGTCGAGGAAACCGCATCTAAAACCGGCAACGATTTCCATTCGGATGTTGAAAAATTCGTAGGTGTGCGGCCACTTTTTTCATTTGTAAATCGAAAAATTCAGATGTCGAGTACTTCGTAAGTCGAGGGACCACTGTAAATGCAATATTGCCCGAAGCTCTGGTGTTCCTTTCTTCAACCATTTTGAAAGAAAGCAACACATTCTTTCTGTCTCAGGGTAGAAAGAAAGGGGGAAACTGATAAGTAATTGGATATAGATATCTGTTCCATTTAAAAAAAATGTTTTTATTGGTTTTTTCACAATTTTATACATTTTAACTTAACCATTTCAAACATTAAAGTACAAGGTTCTTTTGAACCTTCGGACCCCCTTCCCTCCCTCCATGGGTTTCATGTTTAAGATTAAATTTGCTGCATCTTTTACCCTTATCCATCTATTAAATATCCATAGTTATCACAAGCAATTCCACATTACAAGTGTCATTAAAGGTAAAGAGACCCCTGACCATTAGCTCCAGTCGTGACCGACTCTGGGGTTGCGGCGCTCATCTCGCTTTACTGGCTGAGGGAGCCGGCATACAGCTTCCGGGTCATGGGGCCAGCATGACTAAGCCGCTTCTGGCCAACCAGAGCAGCGCACGGAAACGCCGTTTACCTTCCCGCCGGAGTGGTACCTATTTATCTGCTTGCACTTTGACATGCTTTCGAACTGCTAGGTTGGCAGGAGCAGGGACCGAGCAACGGGATCTCACTCCGTCGTGGGGATTCGAACCGCCGACCTTCTGATCGGCAAGCCCTAGGCTCTGTGGTTTAACCCACAGCGCCACCTGCGTCCCCCTACAAGTGTCATTACATCCCTGCTAATGATTTTAACCGTCTTTTAAATAAATTAGAAATTTACTCTAGTCTTTTGAAAATACTTGCTCTTCCTGGTTTCGGACGCCATCTCTGCGTACTCCATCAGTTTCATCTGCCATTCTTCTTTTGTTGATACTTCTCCTTCCTGCCATGTCTGGGCTAGTAGCATTCTCGCTGCTGTTGTTGCATACATAAAAAGTCTTTTGTCTTCTCTTGGTATCTCTTCACCTATTATACCTAAAAAGGCTTCTGGTTGTTTTTTTTACAAACGTGTTTTTAAACATTTTCTTTAATTCATTATATATCATCTCCCAGAAAGCCTTTACCAGTGTATATGTCCAACACATGTGGTGAAAGGTGCCTTCCTTCTCTTTACATTTCCAACATAAATTTGAACTCAGTTTATACATTTTTGCAGGCTTAGTTGGTGTTAAATACCAACGATACATCATTTTCATATAATTTTCTTTCACCGAACAGCATGCAGTAAAGGATATAGATATCTCTTCCAGTCCTGATGAGAATTGGACTAGCTGAGAACTTCCTCAGACTTTCAACTCCAATAAGCCGTTTGATACTCATAAAAAGTAGTGGAACTGTGAGAGAGGCAGAGAGAGAGAAAGACAGATCAACCTGCAGCATTGATATTTCTGTCTCATTTAAATCTGTTTTGTTTCAGAACAAGATTTTGTATCACATAGACCAACTTACTGTCCCAAATGCTCAGCACATGTTCACCTTGCTGGCTGAAATGAATTACCGCTCTGTTCCAATCCTGAATGCCTGCAGTAACAAAATAATAGGTAAGTCAGAAAGAATGTAAGAATTTTTGTCTTCTTAAAAAAAAAATCTTGCTTAAACTAAAGGAGGACAACAGTTTAATAAGAAAGTATGGAGAGCAGAGCCATCTGCCAAGGAACTCAAAAAGAAGAGAGAAACGGGGATTTTGGATAGTCAAAGGAAAACTGTTCTCTGCAACTTTGCATGTACCGTATTTTTCGCTCCATAAGACGCACCTAGTTTTTAGAGGAGGAAAGGGGGAAAGCTCTGTTTTTTTGAGGATCAGCTCAAAGTGGTGCAGCTTCTTTTTCAAAGAGGAAAAGTCCCATTTTTATGGGGTTCAACTCACAGTTCTGCAGCTTCTAGTCCTACAGGAAAGGGAGCCATTTCTACAGTTTCCAGACAGATAATCTAATCAGCCAGTCACATGTCGCTGGGGAAACAAACAGCCTCCCTCTGCATTCAACAATGGAGGCCTGGGCAAGGGGGTGGGGCTGGAAAGGGAGCCTTATCTCTCTCCCCGATCGCTTGCTAAACAGCTGTTCAGCGGCTTCCTTTCAACACCCTCTTCTCTCTTTGTAAAAAAAAGAGCACAATCTGCTTTTGGACCCTAGGCAATTGGTCTCCAGGGACCATGCATTCGCTCCATAAGACGCACAGACATTTCCCCTTACTTTTTAGGAGGAAAAAAGTGTGTCTTATGGAGCGAAAAATACGGTAGTTCTACTATGTTTGAATCCGTCCAATTGCCATGGTTTGAGAGGGTTGGTCCAAAATAATATGGACCAGGATCCAAAGAACTATGCAGCTAATTCCGTGAGTCCAAGTGTGTGGTGGGTGGGGCTCAATTTACTTTGTAACTGCAGCCCCCACTATCACACGACAAGCAGAATTTGCAACCGAGGAATGTTTTAAGAACAGTTTGTTGTATGGCGTGGCTTCAGCTGTTCAAAGGAAGAATATCAAAAACTCCTTTTATTATCTTAAGCAACTCCTTGTTCCATTACCTTTATGTTTTGCTGTGATTTTAGGTGACATTTCTTTTAAGAAATGAAATACATACTTCCATCTCAAGGGTTACTTCAATGCAGTTAGTGCAATTTCCATTCTTATTTTTTTTTTGTGTATCAGAGAATATCCATGGAACTCCATTTCGGCGTCTGCTGAATACTTTGAGGTCTTGCAAAGACCTCCTGTACCGCAACAGCAAGCTTTGTTCGGCAATAGCGGATTATGCAGCATCCACCTTCTATATGTGGGACACAAAGCAGGTAAACTTTGGGATAACAATATTAATTTGCACATTTTTGGCATTTTAAATAGAAAATTGATGCCAGTATGGAGCTGGCTATAGACTTCAGCAGTTGTAGTTCTCAAACTGCCTTCATGCAAGTGTCAACTTCTCAGCATTTTGATTTGCATGTAATGCTAAGGCATGGTTTATTAAACTGGCTTATTGGATTGTCCAAACCTGACCCAGCAGTTTATTAACCACGAAGAAACACTTCATAAGCCATGGTTTGTTGTTGGCTTAATATAAACCTTGATTTGCATTAGCTGTGGCTTTTTGTTACCTGCAAACATGGCCGATATCTGCTGGGATAACCTGACTCTGAAGATAATTAAAAAATTCCTTCCAGTAGCACCTTAGAGACCAACTAAGTTTTTTCTTGGTATGAGCTTTCGTGTGCATGCACACTTCTTCAGATACCTGAAGATACCTGATACGTCTTCTCTTATCTGAAGAAGTGTGCATGCACACGAAAGCTCATACCAAGAAAAAACTTAGTTGGTCTCTGTCAGGGATCTGCCTCCCCCTGCCAGTCCAGCCCTGAGTATTTATAGAGAGCAACTGCCTGTTCTGACTACTGACTCCTCTGCAAGTGAAAGCAGCAGCTCTTCGGAAGGAAAGCAGTTGGGGGCTGGGAGGAAGGGAGTGCCAGGGCTCAAGAGATATAGCGAGAGACCTGGGACCTCCCAGCAAGCAGGTCCGGCGCAGAGATTACGTCAGAATCGTCGTGAGCCACTTCCGGATTCTGCTAGTGACTGATCAGACATGATATTATTAAGCTCTTCACTGTAAGATAATGAGCACTGATAAAAACTACTGAAAGACAAATGACTTGGCCTCCTTATTGAACGACCGATGAGGGGGAGGCCTTGACAGTCTCCAAGGTGCTACTGGAAGGAATTTTTTTATTTCGACTACGGCAGACCAACACGGCTACCTACCTGTATCTGTAGATAATCTAACTCTGAATAATGAGCCCCAGGCACCAGATTCACCGGGGCAGCCTGACAATAATCCAATTCATTGCAATAACCTAGTCCAGATTGTGTTTACTGGCAATGCTGTTTTGCAGAGCAATCCAAACCCTTGGATCTGTCTGCTTCTGCTGGTGAGGGAGGTCTGGCATCAGCAGTAAAACCCTGCCAGCAAGGAGTGCCCCAGTGTACCCACCCAAGAGGCAGGTGGGCTTAAGCTACCTCCTGTGGTATTGCTGACAGCAGTAGCCTGTGGGAACCCCCCCCCCCCGCCGCCGCCCTGACCTGAGGCAGGACTGAGCCACGATGTGATCTGCTGTTTCCTGTGCAGCCCCTGCTGCCATCTTACACGGGCAGCGTGCGCAATCCAGGCCTCTCTGCTGTGTCAGCTAGGGTGCTGGTGTGACAAAGGGACATTTTTTCCTCGCTCCACCCCGCAACCTGTCCTGGCCAGTGTGAGCACTGCTGCCAACCGGAATTAGGATTGCATCTTTAATCTGATGTTCCAAAATGAAGGGGTGGGGGGGTGGGGAAGGATGTCTAAAATTAGATACAGGGGGCACAGCAGAGGAGGTGGTGGGAAATTAAGGAAGCCATAAACTGGGCAAGAATGTGCCTTTGTTTCAGTTACACATATTTCAGGTGAATATAGTTTTATATTAAGAAAAATATCCAGCCCAGTTGTCTCAGTAGCGCACTTGATATATGCATATTATGCAGACTTCTCTTTTGATTTCAGGTCGTCCTGTTTCTTTCTGCCTTTGAGAATGTTGGCTTTCGGCCCGTTGATCTGATGGATGCATTTGCTGAGAAAGTGACGTCTGATCCTGAATGCTTAAGCCTAAGGGATCTGGTGACCGTTCTGCGAGCCTATTCTTATCTCAACCACACCCCCAAAAGCCAAAATCAGGAGTAGGTTCTGGCTTAGAACGTTGATTATTGTGTTACATGGTAGATAATGGAGACATTTAGCCCAGATAGTGATATCACCATTTGCCACAGAATTAACCTATCAAATGCTTCAAATGTGATGGGCATTGGCATGATGGTTTAGGCCAGCCTTCCTTCCAAATATTTTGGGATAAGATCATTGGCTGTGCCTATAACCAATCACAGCTAAGAATGGAACCTTCATATGAATCAGCTCTGTGGATTTTAGTGGCCGTTCAGGACTGGCTGAGGGTGCCTCCGGTGTACAAAACTGTATTTCCTGTGATTGATACACAAAATAATAATAATGATAATAATTTACTTATACCTCACCCATCAGGGACCCAGGTGGCGCTGTGGGTTAAACCACAGAGCCTAGGGCTTGCTGATCAGAAGGTTGGCAGTTCGAATCCCTGCGACGGGGTGAGCTCCCGTTGCTTGGTCCCTACTCCTGCCCACCTAGCAGTTCAAAAGCATGTCAGAGTGCAAGTAGATAAATAGGAACCGCTCCGGCGGGAAGGTAAACGGTGTTTCCGTGCGCTGCTCTGGTTCGCCAGAAGCGGCTTTGTCATGCTGGCCACATGACCTGGAACTGTACGCCGGCTCTCGGCCAATAAAGCGAGATGAGCGCCACAACCCTAGAGTCGGACATGACTGGACCAAATGGTCAGGGGTCCCTTTACCTTTTTACCTCGCCCATCTGGCTGGGTTTCCCCAGCCACTCCAGGCAGCTCCCAACTGAATAAATGAGCAACACGACGGCCAATGAAAGTAGTATATATATTTTTCTTGTATGATAACAGAAAGACAACGGACAGTGATCCGGTATTGACACTGTTTCGTGTACGTCTTCTTCAGCATATAACTCAACATACAATGCAAGTTTTCAAGGAGCAGTGGCCGTCGTGTTGCTCGTTTTTGGTTTCTGTTTGAAGATTGCAACACAGTGGTTTTTTTATCTTCCCAACCGAATAAAGGCATATGGGACTGTGCATCTTAGAAGGATCTAAGTTGTCATGGGACTATCACACCACATAAAAAGATGCAATTAGGGTGACCTGACTACACAAACAAAATTTGGGACCTGGTTAATATTAAAACAGAAGCCCCCACTCCAGTACAGAGCAAACCAACTCACAAATATATAAGATGGGACAGGCTGTGAAAACTAAGTTGCTCTTTTACACTGGAATCAGTGGGAAATTGCATTTCCATTAGAAAACGGGGACTTGTACCTATCAGATGAAAACTATTTGTGTGTCTGTGTGTAGCATCTGTGTCTTGTGAGCCAGTCACATTAATTACATAGCGCTCTATATCTGCAGCGAGGCAGAGTATATTGTTAATTAAATCATGAATTTGTGCTTGACAGTATTCTTTTCTCACATTTGAAGGTTCCTTGAGGCACTGAATAGTGTCTTGGATAAGTATCTCCCCAAGATCTCTAACGTGGACTTACTGAAAGCTGTATATTCGTTCTGCATTTTAGGATACTTCCCCCAATCTGCACTTAAGCAGCTTCTACTAGATGAAATCCTCCACAGTCTGGTAGCAACAGGTCAGAAATTCATCTCGACTCATATACTTCCTCAAAGGAAAGCTGACGCCACAGCTTTAGATTGTGTATAAATTCTGTTATTTGTTTGCAAAATCAATACTGTGTTTAGAATTCCTTAAATAAGTTCTATAATAAAAAAGTGCATTAAATGCTCATTTTCGCTTTCAGCAGAAAACAACTGCTTATAGTGGTTTGGTGTATTAGCTTCACAACCTGCCCCAGACGGGGTATTTACTGACACTCCCACCTCTCCTTTTATAAAGCAGTATCCCCCTCCTTCCCCTGTGCTAGTTGCTCACCTTCCCTCTACCTGATGACCAGGTATCCCAGGCATCCCCAAACTGCGGCCCTCCAGATGTTTTGGCCTACACCTCCCATGACCCCTAGCTAACAGGACCAGTGGTCAGGGATGATGGGAATTGTAGTCCAAAACATCTGGAGGGCCGAAGTTTGGGGATGCCTGAGGTATCCTATAGCCTCTGGGTATTCACCTAAGTTTTACTCAGAGTAGAACCTATTGTAGTTAACAGCCCTGGCTTAGTCTTGTTCATTAATTTCAGTGATTCTACTCTGGTAAAACCTAGGTGAATTGCACCATGCGGTCTAGCCACTTGTTTATTTTGTAGGGCAGTAGAGCAGATTTATTTCAATGACGTCATGTGAAAATCTTAAACTACTGTTCATCAAGAAGGATACTGACAGGCTGGAACGTGTCCAGAGGAGGGCAACCAAAATGGTCAAAGGCCTGGAAACGATGCCTTATGAGGAACGGCTTAGGGAGCTGGGTATGTTTAGCCTGGAGAAGAGAGGGTTAAGGGGTGATATGATAGCCATGTTCAAATATATAAAAGGATGTCATTTAGAGGAGGGAGAAAGGTTGTTTTTTGCTGCTCCAGAGAAGCGGACACGGAGCAATGGACTCAAACTACAAGAAAGAAGATTCCACCTAAACATTAGGAAGAACTTCCTGACAGTAAGAGCTGTTTGACAGTGGAATTTGCTGCCAAGGAGTGTGGTGGAGTCTCCTTCTTTGGAGGTCTTTAAGCAGAGGCTTGACAGCCACCTGTCAGGAATGCTTTGATGGTGTTTCCTGCTTGGCAGGGGGTTGGACTGGATGGCCCCTGTGGTCTCTTCCAACTCTATGATTCTATGATTCTAAGACTTCCTGCTACAGAAGAACTGTATGTTAAGGTTGCTTGAAAATAATATTGCTGTTTCCTTTGTTTTCCCCAGATGGCCAGAACATAGAGCAGAATGAAGTAATGTTGCATACCATAAATGCTTGTTTAGAACTCGATGGGAATTGTTTCACTAAGCCAGCAGCTGTATCGGTGAAGGAACTACCATCTTCCTCTGCTTATAGTTTTCCTGACGTTAAGGAGGTTCTGCTTACACTGTTGGGAGATGAAAGCCTGTTTCGAGCAAACGTCCCAGTGGTTCACGGTTTCTCTCTAGGTATGGGAGAGCGCTATACAGTTATTGCCTTTACAAAATAATGGCAATTTGCAGAAAACTGAGGAGCGCAAAGAGGCACTTGGCTTGAGCAGAAGCTTACCAGGAGCAGCTTGGTTGTGATCTACGGTTGCATGATTAAAGTAGATTAAAGCAGTTTGTTGTCCTAACACAACAAATCTAGCAAAGAATCTTGACTTCTTGCAATCTGGAAAGTGACCAGCAGGGTGGATTTGATTTAAATCAAATTGATTGAAATCACGATTGAAATCACTCGTCAGTAAGGCTTGATTTAAATCACTAGTCAGTAAGACTTGATTTAATTTTTTTTTACAGAAAGACTCATTCTTGCTGGTATAATCTTAATATTTGCAACCAAATGAAGGTTTCATTTTTGGAATAATAAATTTTCAGAGTAGTTTTTACAGTTATATAAAAAATTACTGATTTGGTTATACTACTAGAAATACATAGACAGATAATTATGAAATTATGGTGAGGTTTAATAAGGTAACTGTTTTTATTTGGACAACTTTTCTGCTGTACTTTATTGGAAGGAGAAAAATAATCATTTCCTTAATAACCATTTAAACAATTTATTTAACTAAAACAATAACATGATAGCATATGTATTGTTACATATCAGTTTGTTAACTGATGCGGTTAAACATTAAAAAAAAAACTTGGACTGAGTTTTAGCATACTTGATAAACTTTAAACAAATCCTTATTTCCTGATGAATAGCCTTTGGACTACAATGTAACTTAAATAGAAGACTATATTTAGAAAGATTTTTCCTCCAAAACCATTTTATTTTAAAAATCCAATTTAAATCAAAAAATCCGATTTTTTTAAAAAAAAATCGTTGATTTTTATCCACCCTGGTGACCAGGAAATGTAAAGTGTGGCATGAAATGAATGTTTGATGGGAAGACAAGTAAGCACGCCACAAGATAATCGGCATGAATGGTACCGTTTCTCCACAAACAGATTAAAACAAATGCTCAGAAAAGACCGGAGATAATTTAACCACCACATAAGCTTTGCGCATGCAAATCAGGATGAATGCTGGTCATCTGGTGGGGAGAGATGGTTACTTCTGCTAATTTCAGTGGGCCGGAAAGAGAGGATCTAAGGCTCAGGTCTTTCTGGAAATGGTACCCTCTCATCTGGAAGCTCTTGCCCTTTGCCAAATCCTGTTGAGATTCCTGCATTGCAGGGGGTTGGACTGGATGACCCTCTGGTTCCCTTACAGTGGTACAGTTCTTTGATTCCTTTCTCAGCAGTGAGAGAAATGAGCATTGCGCATGCCAAGGTGCCATTTTATCGGCTTGTGCATCTTTCATTTCTGGGTAAAACCATGGCATTGGAAATAAATGCCTGGATTGCACCTGGCACAAATGAACGCCACTCTGTGGTCTGAGGGAAATATCCAGCGTGTGCTGGATTGTGGCTCATATCTGCAATTTCCATTTCTTTCCATTTAAACCTGCCTTTCCCCAGGCTGCTGCAAGAGTTGTAGTTGCCTTTATTAGCGGCTGTAAAAATTTATAGCCCCGATAATGTATATTTGGTATAACTGTTACTAAAACACTACTGTTTGCACAATTTCTTTTTACTGCACATTCCTGAATAGAGTGCAATCTTGTAACAATTTATAAGAATGTAATATTTTCCCTTTTTCCAGATTTTGAAATCTTAATGGATGCCGAGAAGGGAATAGTGATACCAAATGCTGAAGTGACAGATAAGTCTGACATTCAAAGGTACCTTTAGCTTGAGTACAGGGTTTCTTTCCATTTTTATTTCATGGGCTTTCTCCAACCTCAACTGTTTAGCTTTCTTAATCTTCAAAGACATTAAAAGTTAATTTATTTGGGTGGTCCATATATTCTAGTGAAGAGGCTAGTCAAAATGCGCTGGAAACATAATTTCAGTGGAGAGCTATATCAAGCACTTTGCCTTATTTTCTGGCCTATTTGTATTACAAATGTATTTACTAACTACAGTGGTAAAGGTAAAGGGACCCCTGACCATTAGGTCCAGTCGTGACCGACTCTGGGGTTGCGGCGCTCATCTCGCTTTATTGGCCGAGAGCCGGCGTACAGCTTCCGGGTCATGTGGCCAGCATGACAAAGCCGCTTCGGCGAACCAGAGCAGCGCACAGAAACACCGTTTACCTTCCCGCTGCAGCGGTACCTATTGATCTACTTGCACTTTGACATGCTTTCAAACTGCTAGGTTGGCAGGAGCAGGGACCGAGCAAAGGGAGCTCACCCCATCGCGGGGATTCGAACCGCTGACCTTCTGATTGACAAGCCCTAGGCTCTGTGGTTTAACCCACAGCACCACCCGCGTCCCAACTACAGTGGTACCTCTGGTTAAGTACTTAAATGGTTCCGGAGGTCTGTTCTTAACCTGAAAACGTTCTTAACCTGAAGCACCACTTTAGCTAATGGGGCCTTGCGCCGCCGCTGCCCGATTTCTGTTCTCATCCTGAAGCAAAGTTCTTAACCTGAAGCATTATTTCTGGGTTAGCGGAGTTCTTAACCTGAAGCGTATGTAACCTGAGGTACCACTGTAGATCATAGGCACTTGCTCACCTGATAGTTTGTGGCAAGTAATTGGATAACAGAAACAGAAATGTTAAAGGTAGATATCCGTGTTGGTCTGTCATAGTCAAAATAAAACAAAATAAAAAATAAAAAAATTCCTTCCAGTAGCACCTTAGAGACCAACTAAGTTTGTTCTTGGTATGAGCTTTCGTGTGCATGCATGCTTCTTCAGATACCTGAAGAAGGTATCTGAAGAAGTGTGCATGCGCACGAAAGCTCATACCAAGAAGAAACAGAAATGTGAGGCTTTGACAACCCCCCATTGGGCACTCTCAAGAGTGCCTTGCGAGTCAGAAGTGGCGACGTGTTTTTTAAAACGAAAATACCGTATATTCCGGCATATAAGACGACTGGGCGTATAAGACGACCCTCAACTTTTCCAGTTAAAATATAGAGTTTGGGATATACTCGCCATATAAGAAATACGCCCCGGCGTATAAGACGACCCCCGACTTTTGAGAAGATTTTCCTAGGTTAAAAAGTAGTCTTATACGCAGGAATATACAGTAAGTGTCAATGTAATTGTCACTGAACACGCATGCATAACGGCCTTCTGCTCCATAATCCTTGTTTCAGTACACTGTTAGCTGCAGTGTCCTTCAGACTAGTGCAGCCAAGTTCATGACTTTTGTAGACATCATTACTGCTTCTCTTGGTTATAGGATAGCCGTGCTGTGTGCTCCTGCGGCCGCGCTCTGTTTTGCGTCAAAACATCCCCGAGGGAGGTTGGCCATGAGGATGAGACACCTGCGTCTTCTGGGCTATCGCGTGATTCTGGTAAGAGAAGCCAAAACGCTACTCCATCAGAAAACTTGGAACTCTGTTAATTTTAGTAGTCTCGAGCAGGTTGTAAGAAAAAATTAAAAAGTAAACGAGGTACGGGTGACATTCCAGGCTCCCGTGTGTATACACCAAATCACATCCCCAGATACTGAAGGTTCCTGCCCCTAACTGTGCGAGCCCAGGCGTCCTCTTCGGGACCTGGGACCTGTCTCCTCATGAGTCAGAGGCTTGTTGAGGCTGCAAAGCTAACACACAGGGAACCTTCCCAGCACGTCAACTGAGCTGGTCAAACAAGCGCCTCTGTCCTTCTGGTTTATTTCCCCTAATATTTGCACAGCTGACAGACGGGGAAGCGGCTGAGGCTGCTGCGCTACCCCGGATGTCAGCTGTTAACCGGGGAGGCTGAGCAATTCAACAAAGCCCTGCTGTCCCTCCTGCTTGTGAGGAGACTCTGCGGAGCCCAAAGAGGACGTCCTCTTTGGGCTTCAGGGAGGGTCTCCTCGCGAGCCAGGAGGGCTCTTGAGGGTGCTCCTCATTTCTGGGTACCTGGCACTGTGTGTGGTCGTGAGCAAACAGAATGCATGCAAACGGGGAGTTGCCCGTATTAATCTGTGTCTGGATAAAAGCACTTTTATTTTTAATACCTGAATCCCTGTATTCACAGGCTTTGCATAAACTTCACAATAAAAAGGCAAAGTATTTATATTAGTTTGGAACGTGGCTTGAATGTATACAGTGGACCCTCGACTTACGAAAGTAATCCGTTCCGACGGGACCGTCGGAAGTTGAAAAAAGCGTAAGTCGAGTCCCCATAGGAATGCATTGGGGAGAAAAAATTCGTAGGTCGAAAAAAACCCCATCTAAACTTCAGGAGTCGAGGAAACCCTATCTAAAACGGCCACGACTTCCTTTCGGAATTCGAAAAAATTCGTAGCCGCGTGGCCGCTTTGATCCCTCGTAACTCAAAAAATACAGAAATCGGGTCACTCGTAAGTCGAGGGATCACTGTATATTAATTAATATATTAATTTTTGAACTTTGGAAACGTGGGCATACACATGCAGACTATATGCTGTTTATGGAGCAATCCGAGGTCCGTTTCTGCCACACCGGTGGAGTTTTGGATGTGGCGGAGGTGTTTCTCTGGTTACTCTACTGGTAAAGGAGCTCTGCTGCACTCACCAAGGGCATGGGTGATTTCTCTGCTGGTAATAGCCACCAAAAGCTTCTGCAGGCCTGATCTGGACCAATCCAGCTACCAGCTAGCCTGGTGCTGGCAAAGAAAATAATGGGGCCACCTTCTGCCCTGGCTGGTGTGAATAGCAGGGCTGTGGACGCAACAGTGGCTCCGGCCTGCCACTCCCAGGTGGGAGATTAGGATTCCTGCTTCATTCTTTATAAATCACCTAAAATGTACAGGTCTTTTGTAATTCGGATGAAAACTGACATGATTTCATTCTTCCTTTTTTCTGTTCAGGTTCATTACCAGGAATTCCAGAAACTGAAGAAAGACGAGGCAGTTGAGTTATTAAAGGGAGAAATATTTTCAACAGAGGCACACTTGGATTCTGATTAGAACATCCAGGATCACTGTTTAAATTAATATACCACATTGCTTTTTTTCTTTTTCTTTTTGCATTTTAAGAAAATAACTGAATAAGATTCCCGCATTGCCTGTCCTTGCCTTAGAATTCTGTTGATCTCTTTTGAGTCCTCACTGTTTAACGAAGACTGCAGAACATATGTTTCAAATAAATAAAACTAGTCATCAGTTGCCTCCACCCTTAGAAAGAACTTGGCTGTGAAAAGGTACATTCTTATTTATTGCCTAACATGAGACTTTAAGGACATAATAATCTAGCTTCACAGAGAATCGTAGAATTGGAAGGGACCCTGAGGCCTGTCTACTCCAACATGTCTACTTTTATCTGATGATATTTTGGTGTGATCCTATGAGAGTAGAGCAGGCTTCCTCAACCTCGACCCTCCAGATGTTTTGAGACTACAATTCCCATCATCCCTGACCACTAGTCCTGCTAGCTAGGGGTCATGGGAGTTGTAGGCCAAAAACATCTGGGGGGCCAAGTTTGACGAAGCCTGGAGTAGAGCACCAAGAGTTCAAAAAAGAGTAGTGCCTGGGTTCAAGCCTGACGTGAAGCCTTCCTACTATACACAGACCTGTTGGAAGTGATTATCTTTATTTGGTGAGACTGCGTTCTGCATATGCTCAGAAACACTCACTATATTGCTGCTTTACATTCCTGGTAAAGGTAAAGGGACCCCTGACCATTAGGTCCAGTCGCGGACGACTCTGGGGTTGCGGCGCTCATCTCGCTTTATTGGACAAGGGAGCCGGCGTACAGCTTCCAGGTCATGTGGCCAGCATGACTTCTGGCGAACCAGAGCAGCGCACGGAAACGCCGTTTACCTTCCCGCTGCAGCGGTACCTATTTATCTACTTGCACTTTGACATGCTTTCGAACTGCTAGGTTGGCAGGAGCTGGGACCGAGCAACGGGAGCTCATCCCATTGCAGGGATTCGAACTGCCAACCTTCTGATTGGCAAGCCCTAGGCTACTCGCGTCCCTGTATTGGTGGCAGTTAACAGGAATACATTATTCCTAGTATTGGTGGACAATTGGTGGCAGAACTTGCTTTTAAATCCCAGGCTGCTTTGTAAGACTACATAAAAGTAGACTCCAAAATACAGAAAGCGCACATGGGTACCCAGAATGACCTGTGAATTGCTTCCCTGGGCTGCAGTCCCACTGGGGAGTATATGTAACTATCACAGCTGCTTGGAAGAGAGGCTGAAAGCATGGCTCTCTCCTGCCTTATCACCACGTTCCCAGTGGAAGGACAGCAATAACCACCTGGGGAGATCCAACACCATTAGCGCTGCTTACATGTTTCCTGTGTGTGCACATGCATGACCACACTTTGATGTGGCATTGGGCATGCTGTGACTCCCACATTTTGTTTGAAGGGAGCCTTTGTCCGAAGTGATTCCATAAATGGTCCCAAAATGTATGATGCTTCGAAGACAGGGTCATTTTTGCAAGCATTACGTTGAATCATAGAATTGGAAGGGACCCAGGGGTCATCTAGTCCAACCCCCAGCAATTCAGATGCATCCTGAGTGCACTTCATTGTGTGATCATTGAAATGGGAAGTACAACCCTGCAACCCCAGCACACATGGTTTTGAGTACATTTTCTGAATCCTACTGTGAACTGAAAGTTGTCAACCTCTTGTGCTATATTATCTGCTAACCACTAATATCCATTGTTAAAAGACTTGAAAAGCTGGTTATCGGGTCTAAAAAGCTAATAAGAACCATGCCACATTTTTTAAAAAGACAATAAGGTTCAAAGTAAGGCACTGCAATATCCCCCTCCCCCCCAAAAAACCAGCACCCCACAGATGCTCATTACCATCCACAGGTATATCTACCTGAAACTACTTTTGATGCATCTTCATGGTGTGATACACAGTTTCACCTCTCTCTCTCTCTCTCTCTCTCTCTCTCTCTCTCTCTCTCTCTCTCTCTCTCTCTCTCCCCCCCCCCCCCCCGGTTTGTGAAGCAGTGAGCAAGATAATATGCAAGATATTTCTTTGAATGATTACTCCCTAGCCAATTATTCCGGCCATAGGGGACAGAAATGCTGTTTTTCTTGCTATGGTTGGAATTACTGCTGAATGATCAAAGTAACACGGGGGAGGATTAGGTAAATACGAATAGTCTAGTAGGGGTTTCAGCAATAAAACAGAAGCACATGTATTATAACAGAGGAAAATAATGTATTCCTGTTAACTACTTTGGTACAGAAGAACTGATACAGAAAACGTTTCAGCACAGTGGTCTATAACAGCTTGATTGTAGGCTGGGTTAGGCACACCTGGGCCCATTGGAATCTGTGGGTTTTAAATAAGCTTAATTGCACATAGAACTGCAGTCTTGCATGCCTGCATGGCACCCGGCAGCATTCCTAAGCTGATCACAAAAAGCTTTTAGCTCTTGTCACACATTATTTATGCAATGAGCATGTTTTTGCAGGTGTGTGTGTGTGTGTGCGCGCGTGTGTGTGTATGAGAGAGAGAGAGAGAGAGACGCATTGCAGTGGCAGGCTCTGCCCCCAAACTGTGCATGTTCATTGTAACCGGCCCACAGTTACCTTGTGTTCATTTTAGTTTCTATGCAGGTAAAGGCATATAGCAGTGTGGCACCAGTATTTTGGAGCCCTGTTGCTATCGAAATCAGACACACACCTGCAAATGTAATACTATTCTGTTGCCTACTGAAAATGTTTTTTTTTGTTTCGCCATGCATTTTAATTTGGTTAATTTGGTATTTTATAACTTAATGGTTTTAATCTATGCTGCCATAATACATACATATATACCGGTATATATATATATATATTTTAAATTATCTTTATTGGTTTAAGTTACACATTTAAAAAGTTCACAATCTCGACATCACAACTAATGAGAGTACAAAGTAAAAGAAAAAAAAGAGAGACAAACAAAGAAAAGAGAAAAAACAAAATACATGTTTCTAACATACCTCATAAAACTAAATACATTTAACTAAGCATGTTTCTAACATACAGGCCTTCCGATCTTTCTCAATGTACATTTCACATTATCATTTTTTCGCACGGTTTTGCTCCTATATAATATTCCATCTACTTTCAAACATGTCTATTACTTATAAAGGTTACAAGTATCACTCTAGTTCTGTTAATATGGTCTTATTATTATAATGTATTTTTATGTATTCTTTAAATATTATCCATTCTCCAGTGGTTTTCTGATTCATTTCTCCTCTGATTCTTCCCGTCAATTTTGCTAGCTGTAGATAGTCTAACATGAGTATCTGCCAGTCCATAATCGTTGGTACTGTTTCGCTCTTCCAATTCCTAGCCACAAGAATTCTAGCTGCTGTGATAGCGTACATAAATAGCGTTCTTATTTCTTTTTTTATTTCTAATGGTAAGATTCCCAACCAAAAGAATTTCCGGGTTTTTTTTAAATGTAAGCTGCCATAATATTTTTAATATAATTTGTTTTATATATACTCTTTTAAATACACTTTGAAATGTAAGATCTGAAGACCACATACATGAAAAAGATACACTACACTTTTAGGAACCCGGGGGGGGGGGGGCATGCTCCATTCATGGAATGGCACAGGAGCTGGCTGAGTGAAGTTTGCCCAATAGTACCATCATCGTATTTTCCAATGTAGTTCATGTCTATGAATTAGCCCTATCTGTTTCTTTTTGTTATAGGATCCCTCCTACAAACAGGATCACAAGAAGGTTTCTGCCTTCAATATTTTCCATAGAAAGGCAGAATATAAATACTGAAACAAATAACAGAGAAGCCACAGTTTTAAGGCAACTGCACAGAGTTAGCCCACAAGTCCAGTAATCGCAGAAGTGTGTCTCTAGACGCGAATAACACGGAAATGAGTGTCCAACTTGCGTTGTATTCCGTGATAGTTCCAGGAGTGGCTTTTATGTCATGTGAAAGCTCAGGTGTAATGTGGATACCGTGTTTCCCCTATTTTAAGACACCGTCTTATATATTTTTTTCAAGAAAATGCACTATGGCTTATTTTGAGGGGATGTCTTATTTTTATTACGTAAGCACGCCTTGGCAAGGCTATGCTCAAGTTCTGGGGCTGCGAAGGACAGGACGGGCACAGAGCTCTTTGCTTGCTGGCAGCGGGGGGAGAATCCAAGCTGAGCTTTGAGGAAACGGGCACCAGAGAGACCCGCTTTCGCTGGGCGCTCTCTCCTGCTCCTCCGCCGCCGCCTTCCCTCCTCGAAACTCGACAGAAACCTTGTTTTCCAAGGGGCCTCTTGGGCGATGTGCGGGGCGGCTCGGGGGATTTCGTCATGGCAGCGAGCAGGGAAAGCCCGTGCCGCCTTCCCTCTCCGCCATGGCGGCCGGCCCATGTGCTCTGCGCCGAGCGGAGTTGGGCAAGCTCACAGGCGAAGAGACCTTTGGAGTGCCTTTGTTGCGCCCGCTGCCCCTTCCTGTGCGCCCTGCTCTGCAGAGTTCCACATGACGCGGAAGCTGTACGCTGGCTTCCTTGGCCAATAATGCGAGATGAGCGCCGCAACCCCAGAGTTGTCCACGACTGGACCTAACGGTCAGGGGTCCCTTTACCTTTACCAATCCTTCAGCACCTCTCTTTTCCTTTTGGCCCCGTGTTTTGCAATGGAACAGTAGTAGATTGTTTTCTGAAGATGCCTGGCAGTATCTGTGGCCGAGTACAGAGCAAGTGGAAGTGGAGAAACAATGAGTTGTTAGCTAGGTGTGAGTTTGCATTGCGGTGTATCCAACGCAGAGGCAATGCCCGTATTAAAAAACCTGTCAGGAATTTGGATGACAGCCTGTGTTCTTGCAACATTTTGGCTTTTGCGCGATAAAATCTACCTTTTGGGGTTATTGGAGCCCAAGCTATCTTCCTTTTTGTGCATGAAACACACACACACACACACACACACACACACACACACACTCACACAAAATTCCCTCCTGTAAGATGCTTTTAAGATTACAAAGCCCATGATGCAGTGTCGCTAGCAATGAAAGAAGTACAGTCAAAAAAGAGCTGAAAGTCTTCAGTTAAAGCAAGGTGTTAATAATGCTGTGCAGGCACATGTTCTGTCAGAATTGGCTGCTTGCGGATTTACAAATGGAATTCCTCCTTCAGGTTTTAAACTACTTTCCTTGCCGTCTAGCCTTTTGAACACACCCAGAGAAAGCACTGCTGAATTTAATGAGATTTGCTTCCCAGTGAGTTTCTGTTCCGTTTCCTTGCAGCAGCTCCGTGGTAAAAGCACATGTTTTATAGGCGCTTGTTACATTAGCAAAGATTCCTGCGCGGCTGCCAGTTGCATAAAATAAATTTCCTTGCAAACCCCCGAGAAACCCAGTTTCCATAGCAGCCATGCACTGAGCCTGCTCTGCTGCAAGGTGGAAACTGCGGAAGTGAAATACCTTATTGCCTGCCGGCTTCGTGCCGATGCCATCAGGCAGGCAGCAGATATTGAATATCGTGTCACAAGCCTGTGGTAGGGAGCCATTTCATTTTCCCTCAAAAAATGGGGCTTTTCTCCTTTGCAAAAGAAGCTATAGAAATTTGAGCTGATCCTAAAAAAAATTGGGACTTTACCCCTCTAAAAACTAGGTGCGTCCTATGGTCAGGTGCGCCTTATAGAGTGAAATGTACCATTGTGCAAAACCACAAATATTAGGTACAGAGGAAGCAGAAAAACATGCTGGAAATGATTCATATTTTGTCTTTTGACTGGCACATGGCTGGTTTTTTACATGCAGAATCAAAATGCACTTGGTGCAGAATATGGCCTCCTCTCCAGGCTTTGCGCATCTCAGTGCAGGGGCAATTCAGTGTGGTGATGTTGGGCCACAACTGCCACCATCCCTGACTATTGGCTATTCTGGTTGGGACTGATAGGAGATGGAGCCCAACAATATCAGGGCTTGGGTTTGCTAGAAGATCCTTTCTGCCACTGGGGACATGAGTATCATAGAATCATAGAGTTGGAAGAGACCACAAGGGCCATCCCGTCCAACCCCCTGCCAAGCAGGAAACACCATTAGAGCATTCCTGACAGGTGGCTGTCAAGCCTCTGCTTAAAGACCTCCAAAGAAGGAGACTCCACCACACTCCTTGGCAGCAAATTCCACTGTCAAACAGCTCTTACTGTCAGGAAGTTCTTTCTAATGTTTAGGTGGAATCTTCTTTCTTGTAGTTTGAGTCCATTGCTCCGTGTCCGCTTCTCTGGAGCAGCAGAAAACAACCTTTCTCCCTCCTCTATATGACATCCTTTTAGATATTTGAACATGGCTATCATATCACCCCTTAACTCTCTTCTCCAGGCTAAACATACCCAGCTCCCTAAGCCATTCCTCATAAGGCATCGTTTCGAGGCCTTTGACCATTTTGGTTGCCCTCCTCTGGACATGTTCCAGCTTGTCAGTATCCTTCTTGAACTGTGGTGCCCAGAACTGGACACAGTATTCCAGGTGAGGTCTGACCAGAGCGGAATACAGTGGTACTATTACTTCCCTTGATCTAGATGCTATACTCCTATTGATGCAGCCCAGAATTGCATTGGCTTTTTTAGCTGCTGCATCACACTTTTGACTCATGTCAAGTTTGGGGTCTACCGAGACTCCTAGATCCTTTTCACATGTACTGCTCTCAAGCCAGGTGTCACCCATCCTGTATTTGTGCCTTTCATTTTTTTTGCCCAAGTGTAATACTTTACATTTCTCCCTGCTAAAATTCATCTTGTAAATAAAGATCTTAAAGCATCCAAGCACTAAAGAAATAGAAACGCATAAAGCACACAGACGTAT
This sequence comes from Darevskia nairensis, assembly GCA_034642065.1. Classification (NCBI taxonomy): domain Eukaryota; kingdom Metazoa; phylum Chordata; class Lepidosauria; order Squamata; family Lacertidae; genus Darevskia; species Darevskia nairensis. The sequence goes on along the minus strand of JAWWNI010000806.1, from coordinate 175,567 downwards.
TCAAATAAGCCTTTGGGTGGTTCTGTTAAAAACATATTTTTGCTAATGCCTTACTTGTAATAACCTCATGGAATTTTGTATGTATATGGAAGCTTATTGCTATCATCTTGCCCGTTAAAGAGCAACCCATTATTATTCTATACCAGTCTAAAAGAGATTACTGCAATGCACTGTGTGATAACCAGCCACTTAAGTTTTTATAGGTTTTTACCACGAGCAATAAAACTGCATATTAACTATTTAAGCACAGTATAAATGACAGCAGTTGAAAAGTCTGGGATATTAGCACAACGCCCAGGCAATATATTTATTCTCTGTGTAAATTATCTGCTCATGATCTGTTCAATTTAGCAGAATGTTTATTTTAACTCTCAAGCCCGCATGCATTCAACTGCTTGTGAATGATTTGGGTTCTGTCTACAGAGATCCCTGGTGAATATTTTCCAACAGCAACACATAAAAAATTCAGAATTCTACAAAAAAAATCAAATAAGCAGGTCCAAAGTTAAGAATAAGAAGGGGCTAACTTTCTGCCAAAAAAAAAAAAAAAGGATATTTGCATGCAACTTTAAAATACATTATCAGTACAGAATTTGAATGGCATCTGATACAAAATTTGGAGTGTTTTTGGCACACTTAAGTCTTGTCAATATGGTCCATCAGTCATGACCTGATGTCCATCATGTCAATTGAAATGCTATCTAAGGCATCATAAACATTTATACAATGGTTAGGCTGCTGAATTCACCTTTCTGGCACTCCACCCTGAACAATACAGATCTCCTTTCTCTTTTTCATTAGCACACTTGAATCTTGAACAGCACATACCATATTTTTCGCTCTATAAGGCACACCTGACCATAGGACACACCTAGTTTTTAGAGGGGGAAAAGCCCCATTTTTTGAGGATCAGCTCAAATTTCGGCAGCTTCTTTTGCAAAGGAGAAAAGCCCCATTTTTTGAGCATCAGCTCAAAGTTGTTGAGCTTACTTTGCAAAGGGAAAAAACCCTGTTTTATGGGGTTTGACTCACATTTCTGCAGCTTCAGGAAGCCATTTCTACAGTTTCCAGACAGATAATCTAATCAGCCAGTCACATGTCGCTGGGGAAACAGCCTCCCTCTGCAAGGGGGCAGGGCTGGAATCTCTCTCCCTTATCTCTCTCCCTGATCCTTTGCTGAGCAGCTGCTCAGGGGGCTTCCTTTCAACACCCCCCCTCTCTCTTTTTAAAAAAAGCACGATCTGCTTTTGCCCCTGGGCAGTTCAGCTCCAGGGACCACACATTCGCTCCATAAGACGCACAGACATTCCCCCTTACTTTTTAGGAGGAAAAAAGGGCGTCTTATGGAGCGAAAAACACGGTACATGTAGTTGTGATGATGATGATGATGATGATGAAGAAGAAGATGATAATCCAAAAAGCTACTATGGATGCGTAGCACATGGCCTAAAAATTACAATGTTTGCGGCAACTCCGATTCTGCAACAATGAAAGGTGGAGCCTGTGATCCTGATGCGTAAATCCAGAGCAAAATCCTGCCTGTCACTCAATTCTGTGTCAAGATGCTGCCCAGGGCTTAAAGGGACCTTTAGTGGGTGATGAGGCAAGCCTGGCATTGCCACTGCTATGCCAACTTATAGGGGGCATGCCTCTTTGTCATGGTGTGGCAGAACAGCAACTAATCCAGATTGCAGCCACTGGTTGTTGAGGATTCCTTTTGTGAATGGCTGAAACTATAAGGCGGAACAAAATTACAGCCCTCAAATCCTCTGGGAACCTGGACCGAGAGCTTTTCTTTTTCTTTTGAAAAACAAACAAACCCCCAGATCATTGTGAAAAGACGACGACTTGCTGGAGTTAGCAGACAGTACAGTATCTCAAAGGTGGCCGACTTGATCGGGCCTGAAATGTGTCTGGAAGATAGCATCTGATTTGCATATTTTAATTAACATAATTAACAGTTTGCATAACATTTGCTTGAACACCAAGGGTGCTGTCAAATGCCAAATGTGGCTTCTCTGCATGCATTTTATTATTATTAGTGCCTTATAGGGCCTTCCAATTTCATGGGTTTAAAAAAACAATCCTGGCAATATGGACAGTGGACTCATGCCCTCTCACCAGCTGAGTTTGCCAACTGGCTGAGATAACCCAGATCCCGGGTGCACCAAATGCTCATATCCATCAGTCACCCCCTTCACAATCAATGCAGTGAGTTTAGAAACTGTGAAGCTTGCGTATATATTTTAAATCGCCGTTTAGTTCTTACGCCATTAAGCTTTTGTGCTTCTGAGTACGGTAAGCCTCATCTGTTAATCAGCATTTCAGGTTTTTTTCCATGCAAGAATAGGAGCTCGCAACATAGTTCTGGGTTTTACAAGCTGATGTTCCCAAAAATTCTATCATGAACCTATAAGCCGCAGGTAAATCATGACTAAACCACTTCTGGCACAACGGGACACCATGACGAAAACCAGAGCGCACGGAAAAGCTGTTTACCTTCCTGCCACAGTGGTACCTATTTATCTACTCGCACTGGTGTGCTTTCAAACTGCTAGGTTGGCATGTGGGGCTGATTGCTAGGTTGTTGAATGTCTAGCCATTGTCATGAGCCTCATCCACGATTGTAAACCTAGCCGATAACCATAAATGAGCAGGCAGCCTCTAATTTCAGTGGTACTGTTAAAACGAAACAAAATATAAAAATTTATGTGTCCACCATGGCTACTGTAAAAGGTTTATCAGTCAATAAGTGCTAGCCATCTGGCAGAAATCTGACTCGCAGGCATTTCTCTCCTTCAGCATAATTAAGATGTAATGTCAATTGGGAAGTCAAAGACATTATGCCGGATATTGTCTCCAGTCAACAAGGAAAGCAAACGAGCATTTATGGAAAGTGAAATTGATGTATTTATATTCAAGCAGCAAAACATTTATCCTCCGTCTACAAGGCTTTCTCGCACTGACACATCGGCTGTTATAACAACCTGTTAGCAATGCAAACGTAATCATTTCTGCTTAAAGGAGAAGGCTGCAACAAAGTGAATGTTTCCCTACTAGTCAACAATAGTTTGGATGGGTGTTTTTTCTTCTTTTTCAGTCAATTAGTAGCAGCAAGCACATGTTTTTTAAAAATGAAGAATCATAGGTGTGCATTGGTTTATTACCATATTTTTCACTCTATAATGTGCACCTGACCATAGGATGCACCTAGTTTTTAGAGGGGAAAAGCCCCATTTTTTGGAGGATCAGCTCAAATTTCTGCAGCTTCTTTTGCAAAGGAGAAAAGCCCCGTTTTTTGAGGATCAGCTCAAATTTCTGCAGCTTCTTTTGCAAAGGAGAAAAGCCATTTTTTGAGCATCAGCTCAAAGTTGTTGAGCTTACTTTGCAAAGGGAAAAAACCCCGTTTTATGGGGTTCTGCAGTTCTGCAGCTTCAGGAAGCCATTTCTACAGTTTCCAGACAGATAATCTAATCAGCCAGTCACATGTCGCTGGGGAAACAGCCTCCCTCTGCAAGGGGGCGGGGCTGGAATCTCTCTCCCTTATCTCTCTCCCCATCGTTTGCTGAGCAGCTGCTCATCGGGCTTCCTTTCAACACCCCCTTCTCTCTTTTTTTAAAAAAGCACGATCTGCTTTTGCCCCTAGGCAGTTCAGCACCAGGGACTGAAGGGCTAGGTAACCCAAATCTGGGTTACCTGGAGCTACCCAAAGGCCAACACCTACCTGTTAGTTTCAAAAGGAGCTTTTTACTAGCTCAAAAGCCTGGTAACCTTCCAGTAGCAAAGAAGCAAGTGAAACACAGGCTAGACAGAGGACGTCACATGGCCTTGTTCTGTTCAGAACAGAGGAAAAGGTAAACTGCAAGTCCTAGACCACAGACAGTAAACATTCTGACAGCAGTTGCAAGAGTAATTGTTACGCACAAGAGCACAGGATGATCTCTAAATTAGTACAGTCCAAGGACCTGACTTGCGTACGATTAATGTCCCGTGATGTGTCAGAGCCCAGTCAAGGTTCACAGGAAGTAATTTCCTTATATGGGTTACAGGATCTCGTGATGCATGGAAGCAGGAAGGAGGGGGAGAGAGTGCTCTGAAAGGTATATAAGTCTTGTTTAAACTGATTATTGTTGTTCCTGCCTTTGGATGACCAGGCAGGATCCTTCTGCTTTTCCGGAAAGCAGAAATAAACCTTTCTCTTTTGAACCAAACCTCGATGTTGTTTTTACTCCTTCTTCCCAGCTTGGGAGCAACGCAAACCCCTGATAAGGCTACAGTTACTTGGTGCGTTGGCCGGGAATTGCGTTCCCCAAGGCTGAGGATGAAGGTTCGAGGCGTCTCCGCGGCGAACGGCTCGGGGCGGCGTCGGGCGGTTCCGGCGCGCACCTACCCGTTTTGTAGGAGGAACCAGCCCCCACCGTGCCTAAGAGCTACGCCGCGGCGGCGAGAGAAAGAGCGGCGGCCGCTGGGGATCGGGGAAACTTCTTCAGAGAAGACAGGTGAGCTCCAGGGGAAGAGTACGGGGCCTGATCACCCCCACCGGCAGTGTGAAGTAGAGTTCCGCCGGATTGAGGCCAGCAGTGTGCAGTAGAGTGCCGTTGGCAGGGTGTGGCTAGCTAACACCGGCAGTGTGAAGTAGAGTTCCGCCGGATTGAGGCCAGCAGGGGGCAGTAGAGTGCCGCTGGCAGGGTATGGCTAGCCAGAAGAGGGGAGGGAGGGAAACCAGGTGTATGGGAACACTCTAATGAATGGTGTGAGTAAATGAGACGTTGGAGGTGCAGCACCTACTGACGAAGCGACGTGTGGTCTTACAATCCGTGCGGTTTCCACCAGCGCGAGCTCGCGTGGGCCACGGGTAAGGCGCGGAGAGTGTGTGCATGATTGTGGACAATTAGGGAACTAGGAGTGAGAGTGTTCCAAATATATATGGGGGGGGAAGCGAATCAACCCCTCCTTGCAGTGCTTTCTGGACAATTGGATGCCAACAGAGGGGTTGATTGGGATTTTACAAAACCAAAGCCCCTTATGGTTGAGGAACTGAAATTGGGCGCAGAGCAGAGGCAGGCAGAACTACCTACAATCAAACTCCCCTGGAGGGTGTGGTTTGGTTGCCTCTGCCCTGTGCTGCGCCGCAAGGAGGAGTGTTAGGAGGTGACATTCCTGAAGGTTGATGATATGGTGATGGTGAATTAGGGGGGTAGGAAAACAGTAGGCATGGCACGGCAGTGATAGAGCACGGTGTCAGACCGCAGAGAGGCTGCTCTCTCACAGTGAGAGAGAGAGAGAGCATGTTCTCTTGGGAAATTAGATTAGGCTGGGAGGTTGTTGGGGTTTTTTTAAGTGCATGTGTGGGAAGAGAAGGATTGGAGTCTGTAGTGAAACTCCAGCAAAAGTGAGAGTGTGTCTTGTTTGTTTATTTGTTTTGTTGTGTGTGTGTTGTGTCAAGAAGTGTGTTAGCTTTCCATTTCAAAGACACCTATGGAAAGTCTCTTTGGTCCTGAAAAGTGTTGGGTTTCCAAGTTTTTCTTGAGGAATGTTTAATTCCAAGTATGGCTTTTAAAAGTATTGATTTTGAAACTATTGATTGTATTTGGTAATAATGAAAGAAGTAAGAAATTGTGGCTGAAAATATTTGCAATTCACCATTCTAGGAAGAAATAGCTATTTATGAATCCTTTTAATGTGTCACTTGTTTGTTATTGTGAAAGTTTGGCTAGAATAACAGATTTAATGTTGCCCTCCGCTGCATTATGCCCCAGCTTGTTGGTATTTTTGATTTGTGGGGTCCAAAAGGTGGTTCAGCTCCTCTTCTTATTTTTTTATTTTCCTCTGAGAGTGGGTATCTTTGCAAGCTTCTTCAGTTTTTCCCCTTTTCCCTAGTCCTCTTTTAATTAGGTCAATGTGTGTTTTCCAAAACCCCTTCCGTGCAGGTTTGGTCTTTCAAACCTCTGGAAACAAGTAGTCTTGGGGGTCCTGTTGGCAGACCCACACTGTATTTAGAATAAGGTTACTCAGCACTGCTTACAGAAAGTTTTTTTTAAGGCTTGCTTGGGCAGGCTGGAGAGTTTTTGAAAACTTTTGAAGTTTTTTTATTTTCCTTGTGTAAGGTTTTCCTTGGCTCTTATAGGGGAAGGTTCTTATAGGGTAAAAGCTAGTGGTTTTCTTGATAGGCAGTTGCAGACAGACCAGGGGAGTGGTAGCCCAGGATGATGAAAAGGGAGTCGAGGGGCATAGGTAGGTACGTAGGCGAAGGTAGATGAGCAGCCCAGGAGGGAGAACGAAGCAGGGACAGTGTGGAGATTCAGACAGACAGTACAGGAGGCAGAAAGGCAGTATAAAGGAGGAAATGCACAAGGCAGCTAGGAGGGCAAGTGAGAAATGGAGCCATAACTCAGAGAGCGTTTTTTTTTGAAGAGGAAGGGGAGTTCAAGAGGCAGGCAAGCAAAGTGAAAAAGACCAGGGACCAAGAAGCTCAGCAGGAGCAGAGATGAGGAAGACGGCGAGACAGAGGAAAGGAGCAAAGGAAAATCCAAGATGTCTGGGAGGTTGTTGTTTTGTTTTTTGGAAAGTGCAAGTGTGTAAAGTGAGGGATTGAAGCATGTAGTGAGAATCCAGTAAAAGTTAGAGTGTTTTTTTGAGAGAGAAAAGAGAGAGATCGGGTCTTAGAGAGATCAGTAGTGGTGGAGAAGAGGAACTGCAGGCAGGCAGGGAGAGGAAGGGGCTCTAGTATGTTGTGAGAGACCCGCCACCACCCCAGCAGTAGGAAAAGACGGAAGGAAGGGAGAAGGTGTTTTGGAATTGGTGTGAAGTGTGAAGAGTTATAGAGATTGACAGGAAAAGTATGTGTTGTGGGCAATGTGCAGGTGGGGAGGAAAGGTGGACCCACAAGGAATGCGTTTGCAGAATTGATCAGCAGCAACTAGGTTTAACATCAAGCTGCTGGAAGAAAGAGTGTGGCTTAACCACTGCACAGAGAAGATTGGAAGTAGAGGGAGAAAATGGAAGTGGATGAAGGTATGACGAGAGGTAGTCTCAGTTGTAGAGAGGGTAAAAGGAAACTGAGCGTAGTGGAAGAAAGGAAAAGATGATTAGTGATGGAAGAGTTTGGGCATAGTTAGATGAAGATGAGGAATGGACAGAGAAATGTAAGTGAAGGGAAAAAAGAAAGTGGCTGAAGGTAAGAGAAAGAGAGAGAGAGAGAGAGAGAGAGAGAGAGAGGGTGAGGATAGGATAGTGAGGAGGATTGATCGAATTGGAGCATTCAGAAGGAACTTAGATGGGGATTTAAAGTGGACAAGTTGCAGAAAAGGAAAAAGGAGGTCTGCAAGAATGAGGATTGAAAAAGAAAGAAAAGAAAGGCTTTAGGAGAAGGGGACTGTATTGCCTAATATCCCTTAATGATGGTCCCGCCCTATTAAGAGCAACCCCCAGAGCAACCCAACCTCTGGTTTGTTGGGCTGCTGCTGCAGGCACCTTCAGTGTGCAACCCATACTATTTGCAGATTCAAATTGGAATTAGAAAACCAGAATCCTTCTTTCTGAAGGGGATCCGGCCAGAATAATTAGACGGTTTGAAGGTGTATTGTAGACTCTCACCTCAAACCACCTGTACTTTATGTAAACATGATATCCCATCTCCATGATTAGTGATGATTTGGATGATGGAAATTATTTGCAGTTGCTCTCCCAAGGTTTTTCCTCCTTGAACAGGTGGACCCATGCTTGAACCCCTGTGCACTGGTCAAGCTTAGGCATTCCAGGCCCACTGAAGCCTTGTTGGAAGGGGACCCTACATCATTTGGCTATCCACGGTTGCAGTTTTCTTGTCATCAGCATCATTCATTGGGTCCAACACACATCTGTGAAGGGAGAGGCATCTAATTGAACCGTGTCAACTGATCTACACCAGCTTCGTCGACTCATCATCCCTGCTGGGGCTGCAACCCCAATGGCAGCACCATCTGCTTTGCATCAGCACTTTTAAGTTGTTTTCCTGCCGTCCACACATTCATCATCCTTTGAGCTCAACGGAAGGGTCTTTTCCATCCACTGGCCCTTTCTGAAGTATGCTGCAGTCCACCTGACTTGACCAACCAGAGGATGGGTAGTTCTATCGCCACCCACACCGCAGGGAGCGAAGGACCAGATCCTCCAGTTTGTTTTCCTTCTTGCCTCGGAGTTTCTTCTTCTTGTCACCCTCGACCACGCCCTACTCAGCGATGCCCTTCAGCGAGGACTTCTGCGGGAGGGTTAGGTTGAGCCCCTTCTGGGTATCCCTCAGCACCTGTCAACTCGCAAGAAGCCTTTGCCAAGCCCTTTCTTATGTGGCTGCCGATACCTGGGTGAGATATACAACATCATCGATCCCCAATGGTATCAGAAGTTACTCTCCTTCTGAGAGCTCCCTTTAAGAGCGGCAGAAAGCGAAAGTCGATTTCGTGCCATGGCAGCTTACCAGGACTGTAGTTGTTGGTTCCTGTGCTACTAGCGTGATACTGCGTGAAAGTAGCAGACATGGACTGACTGTGGTTTTGATCCCAAAAGCTGCAAAGGCAATAGCCGGAGTGTGTTTTCTGCAGCCATCTGAAGCTGTGTCACCTGATGGACATTCGTGGAGGAGTTCAGAGGTCTCCAGACTGAAGGGGGACTGACTGACTTGTAACATCCCAGTCATCAGTGCCAGCAGCCGGTCTGTAAGACATTCGTGCCGTGAAAGCCGGATTTCGAGGAGCGACTTTTGCTGAGAGTACGAACTTGGAACAGCGTGGAACTGTGTCGGCCGCTCAGGGAGGACCCTCCTGGACGAGTGGCCCTGGAAAGCTTTTTTTTCATTGCCCTTTGCATTGCATCCCTTTCTCCCTGGTGTGAATAGGAAATTGGGTTCAGGCCCTGCCTGCTGAGACCACGTTCATTGAAAGGACCCTACATTGTTTTGCATCATCCTTGGGTCCTAGATGGACTTCCACCATGCTTGTGGCGACATTCGGATTGGACTGGGATGCCTGATTTACACCAGGCCTTTTTGACTCACCCAGGTGGCCAGCGCTTCTACACATGGCTGGACAACAACAAGTCAGCATGGGTGTTGACGGCGATGGGAACTCGTGGTTTTCTCTCTTCTGGAAGAGGCCCCACCAACTGCTGCAGTTGAGTGTGGGACTTTTCATCCTGCTACTGGACATCCTGCTACTGGACACTGTGTTTTTGTTATGCTTCTGTCATTTGTGGAGACTTCGGATGTGGGGGCACCCAAGGGGAAAAGGGGTGGTGTTCAGCGTCATGTGTTAGCCCCTGGTGTTCGGGAAACCAAAACCCCAAGATTTTGAGGCAGGGAGAAGCCGTGTGGCTGCGCACCATCCATATATAGAGAGGAAGTACCATCCTTAGATCATAGATGGCTCCAGATGGCAGCAATACTGGCCCTTGCCCACCTCAGGCCCGATGTGTCCTGTTTGCACCTTGGGGCCCCTCCTTTGCCTTCTACTTTGGCACAACGTGCAGGTTTTTTGTTTGTTGTTGCTTATGCTTCTGTATTCCCTGCTTGCTGCAGTGTTTGTAAACCATGATACCGGGGGTTGGTATTATCCCGCTACCTCTCGCAGCCCAAGCTATTACCCCATGTTACCCCATGTTATTGCATCAGCTAGTATGTGTTGGCCTTTGCGCGGGACGTGCTTAAAAGAAACAGCTTTTAAGCTGTCCAAAAACAAGAGGAGGGATTGAAGGGCTAGGTAACCCAAATCTGGGTTACCTGGAGCTACCCAAAGGCCAACACCTACCTGTTAGTTTCAAAAGGAGCTTTTTACTAGCTCAAAAGCCTGGTAACCTTCCAGTAGCAAAGAAGCAAGTGAAACACAGGCTAGACAGAGGACGTCACATGGCCTTGTTCTGTTCAGAACAGAGGAAAAGGTAAACTGCAAGTCCTAGACCACAGACAGTAAACATTCTGACAGCAGTTGCAAGAGTAATTGTTACGCACAAGAGCACAGGATGATCTCTAAATTAGTACAGTCCAAGGACCTGACTTGCGTACGATTAATGTCCCGTGATGTGTCAGAGCCCAGTCAAGGTTCACAGGAAGTAATTTCCTTATATGGGTTACAGGATCTCGTGATGCATGGAAGCAGGAAGGAGGGGGAGAGAGTGCTCTGAAAGGTATATAAGTCTTGTTTAAACTGATTATTGTTGTTCCTGCCTTTGGATGACCAGGCAGGATCCTTCTGCTTTTCCGGAAAGCAGAAATAAACCTTTCTCTTTTGAACCAAACCTCGATGTTGTTTTTACTCCTTCTTCCCAGCTTGGGAGCAACGCAAACCCCTGATAAGGCTACAGGACCACACATTCGCTCCATAAGATGCACAGACATTTACCCTTACTTTTTAGGAGGAAAAAAGTGTGTCTTATGGAGCGAAAAACACGGTATTACATTTATATGCTACCTTTCTTGTTTATTATTCATTTATATATATTCATATACATATATAGCTCACCTTTCCTCCAAGGGGAGCAAATGTACTTCTCCCCCTTGTCATTTCTCCCCCTCTGAGCGACAACCCTGTGAGGTAGGTCGGGCTCAGAGATGGTGCCCATTCCAGTGAGTTTAATGGCTGAATAGAGATTTGAACCCCCGTCTCCCAAGTCTTAGTCCAACACCTTAACCTCTATCTAGAACTGAAGCTTCTATTGCCATTTCTTATCTTGACCAGAGTAGCATGATTGCTCCTTTTGCATGGGGCGCGGGTGGCGCTGTGGTCTAAAGCACTGAGCCTCTTGGCCTTGCTGACCAGAAGAACGGCATTTGAATCCCCATGACCGGGTGAACTCCCATTGCTCTGTCCCAGCTCCTGCCAACCTAGCAGTTTGAAAGCACAGCAGTGCAAGTTACACAGGAGTCAGCAAACTTTTTCAGCAGTGGGCCGGTCCACTGTCCCTCAGACCTTGTGGGGGGCCAGACTATATTTTGAAGGGGGGGGGGAAATGAACGAATTTCTATGCCCCACAAATAACCCAGAGATGCATTTTAAATAAAAGGACGCATTCTACTCATGTAAAAACACGCTGATTCCGGGACCATCTGCGGGCCGGATTTAGAAGGCGATTGGGCCGCATCTGGCCCCCAGGCCTTAGTTTGCCTACCCATGAAGTAGATAAATAGGTACCGCTGCAGCGGGAAGGTAAATGGTGTTTCCATGTGTTGTAGCGTGGGTTAATGATTTCAGCAATTGATTTCAGCTCTCTGACATAGCAGGCAGGAAACAGCTTCTTCATGTAACAACTCTTTATTCAGGCAAACAAGACTGAGGGAACTGAGGGTAGGGAAGCTACATTTATAGGGACAGAGGACTGGCTAGGAAAAGATACATTTTGGAGGGAACAATCTCAAGCAATCACACAGCTGCTTTTTGGTGGGAACCAATAAGACTGAGGATCCCAATGCAGCAATTTGAATGCACCAATAGTAACTGTTCCTTCTGGGACAGGAAGGCAGTTACTTTACCCTAATGTGATTACAGACAATAGTAATACAGATATGATAACTCTCGGAATCAATACACAACACCATGCACTCTGGTTTCCGTCACAGTGTCTCGTTGCTCCAGAAGCGGTTTAGTCATGGTCAGGGGTCCCTTTACCTTTATGGCCTATGACTGCTTCATAGAAGTTCAGCTGTGCTTGCTCATGCCATTTTAACTCTCCAAACAAATGAAGAATACTAGTTATGAACAATAATGGTGGTTATTCCACCTTGTGACAATGTCAGGAAGCCCAACCGAATCACAGGGGCTTCATTTGTAGGGTCAAATTATACCCCCTCGTTCTGGAAAATGTGCCTGTTCAAATTAGGCCACGCAGAATGACTTTTGTGCGATATCTGTTGAACAACCTCATCCATATTCCTGGAGTGTTTTTTAAAAATTGTCTGTCTCCAAAATAGCCATTGTAAAAGGTTTTATCAGTAAATAAGGGCTAGCCATCTGGCAGCAATCTGACTAGCTGGCATGGTTTTCTATGGGTGGTAATTAAAATGCAATGCCAATGGGGACAGACAGTCATTATCCATCTCGATTGTTTCTCTCCCGATAGGGGGAGAAAAAAGAGCGAGGCAAGTGGGAGCTTTTATGGGAAATAAAACTTCCAAATACAGGATGAGATGTTTGTTTCCAGCATAAAAGACGAGTTTATCCGACATCAACGAGGCTCTAGTCTACTGCTCTGGCAAGATTGCTCTATCCAAAGTGACTGTTCCCCACTGAGAAGCAGACAGTCCTGTCAGAGAAAATAGATTCTCTTTGTTGTTCCCGCTAATCTTGTAAGGCTTGCAAGCTGCAAGAATCAAGGATGCTTTACGATATCTGGTAGCTTTTAATGTTTAATTAGAGCTAATGGAAGAAGGCTGCATTTTTGGAGGGACCTGCCAGGTTGCTGCTACATATCTGTGGACAGAAGTGAACCGGATGCTCCTTCGCAAAGTGAACTCAGAGAGTCCTGGTGAACTGCAGGGGACGTGGATGATGAAAGCATCCATCACAGAAGGGGTGGGGGACCTGTGGTCCTCCAGGTGTTGCTGGACTGCAGTTCCCATCAGACCAAGGCAGCAAGGTCAGGGATGATTTAAGGTGTAGCCTGACAACATCTGGAGAACCACCAGTTCCCCATCATGTAAAGGTAAAGGTAAAGGGACCCCTGACCATTAGGTCCAGTCGTGTCCGACTCTGGGGTTGCGGCGCTCATCTCGCTCCATAGGCCGAGAGCCGGTGTACAGCTTCCAGGTCATGTGGTCAGCATGACAAAGCCACTTCTGGCGAACCAGAGTCCAGAATATGAAGCCATTTGCTTGCATAAAAGTCCCTCAAAGAAAATAACCATGAAGGAATGCAGGACAAACAACTGATGGAATTGCACCCTAAGACATCGACATGGCAAGTTCAAAAGTTCACCTCCCTCAGATCTCCCTTGAGCATAATGCGCTTGCAAGGCATGTCTCTTGTGTCTGGCTCCTTGCATAACGTTAACTAATTTGTGCAGAAACATAGTGCCTCTCTTGCTTTTTCAGAGCAAGAGTCCATAAAACCATCTCAGAGCTGTGGTTGATTTAAACAGCAACAATGCGCAGCTCTAGGTAGGTCCGCCCCATCCGCATTTCGAATACTCTTGGTCCTTTTAGATAAAAATCACAGGAGGCCAAGTTGAGCCATTGGTGGGGTGGAAACAGAAAGGCAATTCCGTGTGCCTCAAATAATGCAAAGCAGCGAGCAAGCTTCCGAGTTACTCAGAACTCTTCTTCAGCAGGGAAAGACAAAGAATGATGACAATGCCAGGTGTACTTTTCGCAAGATGGAGTGGATTTGTGCATAAATTATTTATTTATCTAAAACATCCATAAGTCACTTAAACACGCTGATTCTGGGTAAAATGTTCTCTTAAACATGTAACGAAGCAGTTCCCATGGCCACCAGGTGGTGCTGTGCCATAATAAGAGGAAAAAGTGCTGTGCAAAGTTCCCCCATCCCTTTAAAATAAACGGCAAGGGAAAGAAAATCCTAGGTGAGATGTTGTCTCCACATTTCTCACTAGATTTCAAGCAGCCCTTGCCACCTCATGGAAATGAAACCAGCCATTGGCTTTTGGAGGCTGCCTACCCAAAGTCGAGCACACGGCCAGCCTTGCCCCCCATAACCTTGTTTCTTAAATTTGATAAAAGGGGGAAGTTTTTGGAAGAAAGGCAAAGGAGCCTCAGTGAAAAGGAGACTTTAAACAGGTGACTGAAGCAGGGAGAGAGAGCAGCAAGGCAGCTCAGCCTTCGGAAAAAGCTCCTTTATAGGCATAGCTGTCAACTTTCGGATTTGAAAATAAGGGATCAGCAGCCTTACCTGTCCCGGGGACAGTCTACGGTTCTTGGGGACAGTCCACACCGCGCTAAGCCCCCCAGGCTACAAATTAATTTACACCAGGCTACACACCATCATCTTTCCCCACATCAGGGTCTCTTTTCCAGGGAGTCTTCTCTTCTCATGCGATGCTTCAGGATCTGTCCTTCCGGTGAGCAGCCAGGGCCGATGTCCTTCAGAATGGATCGGTTTGATCTTCTTGCAGTCCACGGGACTCCAGCACCACAATTCAAAAGCGTCAATTCTTCATGGGGGGATTGATCAGGTTCACTCTTTTGGCTCTCTGGCATCCATTAATGACTTATTATACAAACGTGTTGCGGACTTTGCATCCTTTAACACTCTTTTGGAAGGAGTGTATTTGTGGGCTGGGCCAGAGTGGTTGATTTTACATGCAAGTAAAGCACAAACAGTGCTGTTGTCTAATGACATCCTATTCTCTGTAACTATTGGTGAGCAATGCAGCTGAGGAGCCTCCCTGGCCGGCAGGGAGGGAGAGGAGCGGCTTCCTTTGAAATCTGGGAAATTTACGAGATATCTAACAATCTGGGATAGCAGCGGGAAGCGGCGCTGGAAAAAGGGAATTTCCCGCAAAAAAAGGGAAGGTTGACAGCTATGTTTATAGGATTCCCCAGAATGAAAGGGGTCCTTGCAGTCGCTACTAGGCTGCCAGGAATGGACATCATCTCCCTGTCCCTACCATTCCTGGGATCTGACAGTGATGCTTCACACACATCCTGCAAAGAGAAGTGAGATGAGCCAGCCCCCCGCCCCCCCCCCCCCGGAAGAAGCAAATACCTGATGGCAAAAACACTTGGGCGATATGCGGGCCCTTTAGACTGCGGCCTCGTCGGGAACAGCGGAGGCCAGCGCGCAAAGGGTTAAAGCTGCAGGGGTTTGCTCCTCTTTGATAACCCTCTGCTACGTGAAAGCTTCTCGGTTTCCGCTCAGCGCCATCTCAAGCAGAACCCTAATGCAGACTGGCAAAAGGCTTCCAGTAAGGTCCATATTAAGCATCAGCCAAGGGGTCAACTGCAGTTTAGAGGGGAAGATTGCAAAACGAAGCCACTTCCTCTGTCCTTGTGCTTGCCGAGTCCCCGGTGTGGCCTGCGCCTCGCGATTTCTCGTGATTCCATGGGAAACCGGTTCAATATCAGTTACCGTATTGGCCCGAATATAAGCCGCACCCGAATATAAGTCGCACCTTTAAAATTGGAGGGGTGGGGAGAAATACAGTGATCCCTCGACTTCCGAATGACCCGACTTACGAGTTTTTCGAGTTACGAGGGATCAAAGCGGCCGCCGCGGCCGAATTTTTTCGACTTCCGATCGGAAGTCGCTGCCATTTTAGTTGCGGTTTCCTCGACTTACAAGGTTTTTTTCGACCTACGAATACGTTCTCCCAACGCATTCCTATGGGGACTCGAGTTACGATGATTTCGACCTACGAAGATTCCGTTGGAACGGATTATCTTCGTAAGTCGAGGGTCCACTGTACCTGAATATAAGCTGCTCCATTCCTCACTGCTCCTGCCTGGGGGGGGGGGGGGGGAGCCACTCTACATTGCTGGCTCCCAGTACGTTTCCGAGCACAATTCAAAGTGTTGGTGCTGACCTTTCAAGCCCTAAACGGCCTCGGTCCTGTATACCTGAAGGAGCGTCTCCACTCCCATTGTTTAGCCCGGACACTGAGATCCAGTGCTGAGGACCTTCTGGTGGTTCGCTCACTGCAAGAAGCGGAGTTACAGGAAACCAGACAGAGGGCCTTCTCGGTAGTGGCGCCCGCCCTGTGGAACGCCCTCCCATCCGATATCAGGGAAATAAACAACTACTGTATCTGACTTTAGGAAGACATCTGAAGGCAGCCCTGTTTAGGGAAGTTTTTAATGTTTGATCTTTTATTGTGTTTTTTAAAAATGCTGTTGGAAGCCACCCAGAGTGGCTGGGGAGGCCCGGCCAGAAGGGTGGGGTATGAAAAAGAAGAAGAAGGAGAAGGAGGAGAAGGAGAAGGAGAAGAAGCTTAAAGGTAAAGGTAAAGGGACCCCTGACCATTAGGTCCAGTCGTGACCGACTCTGGGGTTGCGGTGCTCATCTTGCTTTATTGGCCGAGGGAGCCGGCGTACAGCTTCCGGGTCATGTGGCCAGCATGACTAAGCCACTTCTGGCGAACCAGAGCAGCGCACAGAAACGCCATTTACCTTCCCGTCGGAGTGGTACCTATTTATCTACTTGCACTTTGACGTGCTTTCGAACTGCTAGGTTGGCAGGAGCAGGGTCAGAGCAACGGGAGCTCACCCGGTCGCGGGGATTCGAACTGCCGATCTTCTGATCGGCAAGCCCTAGGCTCTGTGGCTTAACCCATAGCGCCACCCGCATCCTAAGAAGAAGGTTACAGATGTTTAAAATATTAAGTGACTTATGGATGTTTTAGATAAATAAATAATTTATGCACAAATCCACTCCATCTTGCAAAAAGTACACCTGACATTGTCATCATTCTTTGTCTTTCTCTGCTGAAGAAGAGTTCTGAGTAACTCGGAAGCTTGCTCGCTGCTTTGCATTATTTGAGGCACACGGAATTACCTTTCTGTTTCCACCCCACCAATGGCTCAACTTGGCCTCCTGTGATTTTTATCTAAAAGGACCAAGAGTATTCGAAATGCGGATGGGGCGGACCTACCTAGAGCTGCGCATTGTTGCTGTTTAAATCAAGCCACAGCTCTGAGAAGGTTTTATGGAACTGGATCCATTCCTACGCTCTGAAAAAGCAAGAGAGGCACTATGTTTCTGCACAAATTAGTTAACGTTATGCAAGGAGCCAGACACAAGAGACATGCCTTGCAAGCGCATTATGCTCAAGGGAGATCTGAGGGAGGTGAACTTTTGAACTTGCCATGTCGATGTCTTAGGGTGCAATTCCATCAGTTGTTTGTCCTGCATTCCTTCATGGTTATTTTCTTTGAGGGACTTTTATGCAAGCAAATGGCTTCATATTCTGGATCTGAGTCTCTTTGCCTTTCTCTCCCTTTGGCTGTACCAAAATGACTGTGAATTATATTTGCTCCTCTCTGCAGACTCCTGGCCTTCAGGAATCAAGGGAACTCACCACGATACCTTCAGCATGTAACGGTTGTGTTGTAAGAATATCAAGGTCACATATATGTATATATATATATATATATATAAAATATATATTAATATATATATATTAATAATAATAATTGTTCATAAGTGTGCCAAGCAAAACAAGGCCACATGTCTGAAGCAGCACAGGAAGACAGGCCTGTCTCCATTTAGACTCCCAAACTGACAAACTGTTTCTCTGCAAGGAAGGAGGGGGTCATTGTCTCAGGAAAATAAAGTGATAATTTCTGGCATCCTGATGCCTGAGTGCCTGGTTACCTCCTCTGACCCTCCCAATCTGTGATGCAGCTGTGATGTATCTGGGGAGTGGTCTGGGGTTACACCCCTTCTGTGATGTATGTGGGAGGTATCTGGGGGTGGGGCTGGACTCGGAGGAGGAATTTTTGAAATGTCTTTATAAGAGCATGTGCTCCTTTTGTTGGGGGTCCTTTCCCCCCTACTCTCTGGTGTGCGGGGCAAAAACGCCATGTTGCAACAGAAATAAATTCTTTGCTTCTCAATTTTTCTCTGGTTGGCCTCTGTAATTTACTCCTACCGATGGAGAACCTCAAAAGGCTCTTGTGTACCCCATAAGGGAATAAGAGCAAATTTCTGTTTATTTCAGTTGCATGCAGGTAGTGTGCAACTTAAGCACATTTAACTTGCGTGCATTCTGCTTTACACACTTGGCAAAAAAAAATAATAATTAAAAAGTGGACAGGCATCTAGAAAAAAAGACTTGGGCAATCCCATCCACCATTGCACCCAGTACTTTTTTTCTAAAAATTTTTTAGGGGTACTTTCATTTTCATTTTCATATTCATATTGAAATACTGCCCCTCAATGAGGCCAAATTTAGATTCACAAAATGTTTAGGGGTATGTGTACCCCTGCGTCGTCGTCCCCCCCCCCCGGAAAAAAAGCACTGGTTGCACCCAATGTGTTTTGACTAGATGTGATTTTGGCTTTATGCACTATCCTGGGAACTTAACCCCTGTGCGTGTTGAGAGTTGCTTAGTAGGAACCCAAACATGAAAATCTACTTAATTAAAAGCAAACAAAAAACCCTATGTGTAAAATATGCATATTAATTCCAACATTGAGGCCTAGTTTACCTAGGCGCAGGCCCTGGACTTCCATTCTCCCCTTCTTTATCCAGCTTGGCCACAAGGAAATCAGAAGCGTTGGCTCCATTTTCAACCAACCACGTTATCTCATTGTGGCTGAACTAGGAGTCATGGTGTTAACTGTGGCTTATTGAATTCCGATTCCATCCCTAATGTGAAGTTACCTCCTCCTGCTGAAGTGAGCTGGGTTCCCCTTGTCTGATGCAAAGACAAGAGAGTGAAGTGTTATCTGCTCTCGGAGAAAGCAAGGAGCAACTCCTCAAAGCACGGAGGGGTTTGCGACATGGAATTGTGAAGAATCAGGCAGAGGCAGCTTTCACAAGTGGAGCTGGTATTACAACATTTTGCAGAACAAGCTTAAAATATTTTTATTTGTCCACTTATTTAACATGGGCTACATCCATACCACCCACAATGCCACTTTAAACAGTCATGGCACCCCGCAAAGTATTCTGGGAGCTGTAGTTTGTTAAGGGCACTGAGATATTTTAGGGCGCCCCTATTGCCCTTAAGGTAAAGGTAAAGGGACCCCTGACCATTAGGTCCAATCGTGTCCGACTCTGGTGTTGCGGCACTCATCTCGCTTTACTGGCCGAGGGAGCCGGCGTACAGCTTCCGGGTCATGTGGCCAGCATGACTAAGCCGCTTCTGGCGAACCAGAGCAGCGCACGGAAATGCCGTTTACCTTCCCGGCAGAGCGGTACCTATTTATCTACTTGCACTTTGACGTGCCTTTGAACTGCTAAGTGGGCAGGAGCAGGGATCGAACAATGGGAGCTCACCCTGTCGCAGGGATTCGAACCACCGACCTTCTGATCGGCAAGCCCTAGACTCTGTGGTTTAACCCACAGCGCCACCTGGGTCCCTCCTATTGCCCTTACAGAGCTGCAATTCCCAGAGTGGTTTAATAGTCTTTCGCATTTCACGGGAAACTCTTGACCAAAAGGGAATTAATAGAGATGCCCAGTAAGGTCATGGAGAGTTGCAAGAGGTTAACAGGTATTTAGGGTCACTAGCAGCCAAATCACTTTAAATCTAATTAGATTGTGGTGTTTAAAGGATGTCTGAATGCAAAAAACGATTTAATCCTATGAATCCCATGCCATTATAGAGTAGCAACAGAGTATTATTCATTTCTTTTTTGGTGACCCTGAGTTACCAAGGACGTGCTGGGCTGCCAGCCAAAAGTAATACAAGCTCAATAATGATAATCTATACTTTGAAAGTTAACATGATGGCTCTTCCACAATGGCTTTTGCTGATTGGGGGGAAGGTTAGTAACTGCTTGAGTTAGCACTTGCTTTACTGGAGGAGAAATGTTGTAAGATAAAATACACGTCTTGAAGAGGAAATGTCACGAGGTATAAAAACAGCAAAGTATGATATTGTATGTCATTGCATGTTGAGGACACCAAGCCACCCCCCAAAATAACTCACACCTCAGACATAAATTTTTGTTTGGGTTTTTGGCATATTTTTGGCCACAACTTTTATTAAAATACAAATCACGTGAGTGGTTGCGTAGGCATTGGTTCTGACTATCTGTCCATACGGGACAGAGCTGGTCACTGACCAGCGATAGGGGAGACCAATACTGGGGAGAGTTAAGGAGACTGGGGGCTTAGACCTCCCTCTCCCCAAGGGTCCCAAGGGGCTGATGCATGGCCCTGCAAACCCGACCGGGATCGGACAAGCATATGGAGCCCCTTGGATTCCTTTAACGTAATTCCCATCACACCATCATAGTTGTAGGGCGACCGCCCATTCACTAGGAATCAATGAACCAATGCCTAACCGCCAACCTTACAAGTTGTGACTAGTTGCAATGTAGTAGGTGAAAACCAACTGGCTCCAGCCAATCTGCCAGATGGAAAAATTCCTACTAGGCCCCTGCCTTCAAGAAGCAGACGACCCCATAGCAGGCAAAGCAAGGTCAACACAGAGGCCTAATCAAAAAGGGAGAGGAAGGGCGGGGAATCCGAAGCACGCAGCCAAGAGGCTGTCCCACTGGCGTGCTGGGGTTTAAATAGGACCTGGGCTGTCCATCACAAATTGCTACATGCAGTTTCCCCCAGCAACACCTGGCCCCCTCCCATCAGAGGCCGAATGTCCACTCCTCCCCTTGACTACAAAGGGGAGGAGGGGGAGGTGCTTTCCTGTCCCCACCGCAACACGTGCTCACCCTATAGGTGAACTCGATATATCAATTCATTTTTCTTCGGACACCACATTCCTCCTCTGGGTTCTCACCCAGGGTCCAAACAAACTCTCAGGTAGACCCACAAAAGTCTCACAACAAGAAGAGATATTGCAAACACTGGACAAGGTGCAATCCTGCCACCTGCTTGTCCTGCATGGCGAGAGTCGATTTGTTTCAGAGGCTGTGAAAGCTAAGGGTTTAAATGGAACCTTGTGGCTTTAATAGAGGGAGCGGTGCGGAATTCAATAAATGTTTATTACTTTGCATCATTCAGATATTTCGTTTTGCTGCTGCCAAACGGGGCATATGCTTTTAAAACGTAAAGGTAAAGGGACCCCTGACCGTTAGGTTCAGTTGTGGACGACTCTGGGGTTGCGGCGCTCATCTCGCTTTACTGGCATACAGCTTCCGGGTCATGTGGCCAGTATGACAAAGCTGCTTCTGGCGAACCAGAGCAGCGCACAGAAACGCCGTTTACCTTCCCGCCGGAGCGGTACCTATTTATCCACTTGCACTTTGACGTGCTTTCGAACTGCTAGGTTGGCAGGAGCAGGGACCGAGCAACGGGAGCTCACCCCGTCGCGGGGATTCGAACTGCCGACCTTCTGTGGTTTAGACCACAGCGCCACCCGCGTCCCACTTTTAAAACTTAGAGGCCCGCAAAATAAGATACTTTAGGAAGCTGCCTAAGAGATCTGGAACGCTTTTCTAAACATAGCTACATTGAAAGCAAAACTTGAAAAATAATTTCAGACACCAGATCATTTCAGTGCTTTCATCTCTTCCCCTACCCTTTGATATTAATAGATCACACAGCAACAGGGACAAAGATAATAAATAGACTCTCATCCTCACAGGGGACTGCAAGACGACTTAGAAATGCGAAAATAAAAAATGACTCTCCATGATCATTCGAAACGGTGATACAGGGAGCAAAATAACTTGGCTGTTTTAACTGTAACCTAACATGTTAAATTCAACTGGTTTTATTTGAGGCTGTGGATAGATTAAGTGATGCATCTCTGTTACCTCAGGCTACCCCTCCCCCTCCCCTTTCCTGAGACTATCTTTCTTCTTACCAGACATGCCCATTTCTTCCCCTCAGCCATGTTCAGCTTAATAGCTGAACTGAAAGGCTTTTTGGGGGAAGTGGGCGGTGAGAATTCCTAAGTATCCAAGGAATAGGAAGGAACCACGATAAAGTATTGCTCACAGGTGTGTGTGTGTAGAGAGGATAGAGCAGGCTTCCTCAAACTAGGCCCTCCAGATGTTTTGAGACTACAATTCCCATCATCCCTGACCACTGGTCCTGCTAGCTAGGGATCATGGGAGTTGTAGGCGAAAAACATCTGGAGGGCTGAGTTTGAGGAAGCCTGGGATAGAGAAATAAAAGAGAAGGGTGCTTAAAACATACACAAACACACCAGGACACACTGTTCAATGTTGCAATTTCTAGCCTTTGCAAATACAGTGGTACCTCGGTTTACACACTTAATCTGTTCCGGAAGTCCGTTCTTAAACCAAAGCCGTTCTTAAACTGAGGCGCGCTTTCCCTAATGAGGCCTCCCGCCACCGGTGCCCTTCCACTGTTTGGCTTCTGTTTGTAGACCGAGGTAAAATCGCTAACCAGAACACCTACTTCCAGTTTTGCGGTGTTCGTATCCTGAATACAGTGGTCCCTCGACTTACGAATGACCCGACTTCCGTATTTTTCGAGTTACGAGTGAAGAAAGTGGCCGTGCGCTTATGAATTTTTTCGACCTCCGAATGGAAATCGAGGCCGTTTTAGATGCGGTTTCCTCGACTTATGAAGTTTAGATGCGGTTTTTTTCGACGTACGAATTTTTTTCTCCCAGTGCATTCCTATGGGGCCCCGACTTACGATTTTTTTGACCTACAACGGTCCCTTCGGAACGCATTAACTTCGTAAGTCGAGGGACCACTGTAGTTTGTTAACAGGGCTGTTCGTAGACCGAGGTACCACTGTACACAGCTGCAGATGGATTTTTAAAACACTAACCTCCCCCCTTCCCCTCCAGGTATTCCCCTGAGAACTGGAATGAGGCCATTGCAATTATCTCTGCTGCAATCAGAGCTCTGATCACATCCTTAGCAACGGCTTGGTCTCTATGGTACCTCGAACTTTCCCTTCCAGCCCAGCTCAAACATCTTTTTTATGCATCCTCCTTATGGGCAACAGAGGTTGGCGCAGAGGTCACCTGGGCTCGCTGACACTCCACCTTTGGGTGCCATCCATCTCCATTCTCCAAGGCTGACAATCCGTGGCGATAGTGTCTAAGCGGGAGGACTGAAAAAGGAGCCATTAAACTTGGCGAGGGACTCCAAGCTGTTTGGTTTGCAAGAAGCAGCGAGAGAACGACAAAGTAAGTGCTTCTCTTACGGCGCTCCCTGCTCTAATTGTCTTAAATGTGAAGCTAATGAGCGTCATCTTTCGACTCCATTGAACTTCATGATACAGTACATATCCTCTGGGTAAAAACATCTTGCAGTGCTGTTACCCAAAACAATAAGGAAGCTATTGGCGTGAAGTATGGTTCAAAGCAAGGGCTTCCTTGGCTTCCTTCCCTCGCCAAGTAGATTTATCTTTTCCCAATGAATGGCTTCCTTGGTGACATAAAGGCACAAATGATGGAAATGTGATAGAACCACTGTAGTCCAGGGTATGGGAAGAATCAACAGACCAAGCCGTTGGTAACCACCAGATCTTCCATAGGATAGGTGCCAGAACTGAAAAGGCTTTGAAACCAGGAAGGAGAAAGATGAGGAACAAGGGCCTTTTATTGATGAGTGAATTCAGAGTTATGGAATTGCAGAGCTGAAGGGACCCAATGATCTTTTAGTCCAACCCCCAGGTGGGGCTGTGGGTTAAACCACAGAGCCTGGGGCTTGCTGATCAGAAGGTCGGCGGTTCGAATCCCTGCGACGGGGTGAGCTCCCATTGCTCGGTCCCAGCTCCTGCAAACCTAGCAGTTCAAAAGCATGTCAAAGTGCAAGTAGATAAAGAGGTACCGCTCCAGCGGGAAGGTAAACGGCGTTTCCGTGCGCTGCTCTGGTTCGCCAGAAGCGGCTTGGTCATGCTGGCCACATGACCCGGAAGCTGTACGCCGGCTCCCTCGGCCAATAATGCAAGATGAGCGCTGCAACCCCAGAGTCGTCTGCAACTGGACCTAATGGTCAGGGGTCCCTTTACCTGCAATGCAGGAATTTTCACCCAATGTGAGGCTCAAACCCACAACCCTGAGATCAAGAGTCTCTCTAAAGCTCTGCAAAAACAGGGGGG
The DNA here is from genome assembly GCA_034642065.1 of Darevskia nairensis. NCBI lineage: Eukaryota > Metazoa > Chordata > Lepidosauria > Squamata > Lacertidae > Darevskia > Darevskia nairensis. The sequence continues at coordinate 151,927 of JAWWNI010000806.1, read as the reverse complement.
CAAGAGGGGAATGGTATTCAGATTTTTTGCTACATTTGGGAAGCCACCTTGTTTTGTTCTCTTGCAGGTATAAGTGGCATCATTTCATTTCCACTTCATTTCATAAACTGTGCTTTGTGTTTAAATGGGGAAATCACCAATGGGCCTGTAACATTTTCAAAAAATAAAATTGGAGGAAATCTTCTGCATGGATGAAGCCTGCCAAATTTCAGCCAGATAGATCCAAGAGATTTTGTGCTAGGCACCTTTCAATTTTAAAGTAAGTAGTTTCTGCCAACAATTACATTTATGTCCAGTTGGCATTAAATAAATCCCATTGACTTAAAGGTGCTTTCTCACTCGAACCAAGGCGAAGAGGTTAAGAGGCGCAGAAGTTCTCTTAAAACCCCGCCCCCATCACTTCATTGGGCGAGGGGAGCAGGACGTGAAAGAGAGAGAACCAATTAAGGGGAGACTTTTGAACAACAGGCCTGGAGGCAAAACCAGGCAATATTTTCATTGACAGGGAGACCTGTCAATGAGGATGCTGCTTTGATCTTAGCCACCCTTCTCTTTTCCTGGCAATTTCTTTACAAGAAAAAAAGGCCACTGAGATTGTTTCAAAGTTAGGAACAGGCACTGCAAAAAACCAAAAACACCCAGCTTCTCAAATGCAAACAAAGATTTATTTCCCAAGTGCTCTGATTCCAGTCACTTTGTCTCTGTTTCATTTGCCTGTGCTGCTTTGTTTCAGAGCAACTCTTATATCATGAGACATATTTCTTGAGGGCATTTCAAGATGCTCCCCAGATGCACAATTTAGTAATTTTGACATCGCCGCTTAGGAACAAAGTGGTTGGTTCAGTTTCGCTTTGCTTTTTGCTGTTCCGAGTTGGTCGGAGCAGTCTAGCCTTGGCTGTAATGAAGTCTTCAACCCTGTTCAATTTCCCATGTGTGACATTCACAAGAACTACGAAGAACGCCTCATTAGGCCCAAAGAGACGGCAAAACTCTCTGTCCAGGACTCCACATAGGCCCAAGTCTGGTTGCCACCTAGGCATGCCATTCCTCCTCTGTTCGCAACACTTGTTTTGTGAAAAGAATTCATTGCACAGATGTTGTGGGACTTTCTTTTGAGGGCGGAACTTCTGCTACGGTGTGCAACACTATCTCAAAGCAGGAAGAAGTGCATTGGCCATGTGGAATCCAGAGCAGATTCCTGGATGCCTTTGTTTCTGTGACATGGTAGTAAGAGCCAGTGTGGGGTAGTGGTTAAGAGCGGTAGACTTGTAATCTGGGGAACCGGGTTCGCTTCCCCGCTCCTCCACATGCAGCTGCTGGGTGACCTTGGGCTAGTCCCACTTCTTGGAAGTCTCTCAGCCTCACTCACCTCACAGAGTGTTTGTTGGGGGGGGGGGAGGAAGGGAAAGGAGAATGTTAGCCGCTTGGAGACTCCTTTGGGTAGTGATAAAGCGGGATATCAAATCCAAACTCTTCTTCTTCTTCTTCCTTCATCTCCACTGATGCTGAGAAGGAGATATGTCCTCGTTCAATAATTCTCATACTAAAATACTAAGTAAGCTAATGCACATTATGTTGTAATGGCGTTCCTGGGTGTTGTAGCTGCCAAGATGCAGCATCTGGATCTGATCTGAATAGAAATGATTGTGCATCATGGAAATGTGCTTCCAGAATTAAGCATAAGGTGAATATGGTCAGTGATTGCCAGCATTCACTATGTACTTTTTTTCCTGGAGGACATCAAATCTCCATTTCCCTAATTGATTCATGTAACACAGACAATCTGAGTGCTGTATACTGTCCACTGATCGCTAGGCAAACATTATTGAAGTGTCAATATTTGCCTTCCCCCCCTGCAACTATCATTGCTTTGAGAGGCTATAATTCATACAGGACAAAGCGGTGGCTGTTCTGCCTTTATTATACAAAGAAAAGCACTGGTTGTTTAGGTTTCTTAAATATGTTACATCCCAGGAAGAACAATTACGCAGAGAAGGCTCAATGGATCCTCACTGCGGAAGATCTTTGACAGAAGCCTCCCTCCTTCCAAGGGCCACCTGAAGAACTAGTCAAATAGAGGCATGGTTGCCATATCTTGAAGAGCAAAAGAGAGGGCAGCCCAAGCTGCTGCCAGCCCGAGCCAGGGAAAGAGGCACACGGACGTGGATGCCCCTTTCTCCGGCTCGGGCTGGCAGCCTGAGCCCAAGCCGCCCAAACCCAACCCCCAAAATCCAGATATTTCTTTTAAAATGTAGGAATCTGCCCGGATGGGCATATTGGCCCCCTAAAAAGAGGACATGTCCAGGTTTTCCTGGATGTATGGGCAGGGCCGGCGCGTCCATTTAGGCGAACTAGGCAATTGTCTAGGGCGCCAAAATGGAGGGGGCGCTGGCCAGCCTGCCCCCACCCCCCCGCCGCCACCTGGTGCCGCCCCAACCAGCGGTGGAGCAAGCAAACCGCGGCGGCGGGGGGCGCCCGGCTGGGCAGGGGGCGGGGCACCGCTCCGCAACGTGCGTCATACGCAATGACGTCACGTGGCCCGCCCCCTCGCCTAGGGCGTCAAAATTGCCAGCACCGGTCCTGTGTATGGGAACTCTAAATAGAGGGGACAAGGGATGGGTCTGTGGAACACAGGTCATCCTTGACCATGGACCATGCTAGCTGTTGGAGTCAGATAAAATAACCTCTGTGTTGCAATCTTCAAACAGAAACCAAGAACGAGCAACACGACGGCCAATGAAAGTAGTATATATATTTTTCATGTATGATAACAGAAAGACAACGGACAGTGATCCGGTATTGACACTGTTTTGTGTACGTCTTCTTCAGCATGTAACTGCAAAACATAGATAAACAAATAAACAACCAAAAACCTGCATAGACATGTATCACATATATTATGTATATTTGCATTAGATGTATTGATTTCATGGATTACTGTTTTTGGTTGTTTATTTGTTTATCTATATTTTGCAGTTACATGCTGAAGAAGATGTACATGAAACAAGTGTCAATATCGGATCACTGTCCGTTGTCTTTCTGTTATCATACATGAAAAATATATACAGTGGTCCCTCGACTTATGAATTTAATCCGTTCCAAATGGACACTCATAGGTTGAAAAATTTGTAAGTTGAAAAAAGCGATTTCCCATAGGAATGCATTGGGAGAAAAAAATTCAGAAAAATTCGTAAGTTGAAAAAACCGCATCTAAAATTCGTAAGTCGAGGAAACCGCATCTAAAACCGGCAACGATTTCCATTCGGATGTCGAAAAATTCGTAGGTGTGCGGCCACTTTTTTCATTCGTAAATCGAAAAATTCGGATACTTCGTAAGTCGAGGGACCACTGTATACTACTTTTATTGGCCGTTGTGTTGCTCGTTCTTGGTAGCTGTTGGAGTCAAGCAACATCTGCAAGGACACATTAGGGTTAATTTGCAAAGGGAAATATTAACAAGGGTTTTTTTTTGTACGGACCACACCAACCCACGAGCTATTAAACAATCATACATTTGCGTCCTTTATCTCCCAGCAGAAATCTGCAACAAATCTTGCTAGAGTGACCAGTTAAGCATTGTTTAGAGAAAGAAAAAGATTTGCATCATTAAAAAGAGAGCAGCAATTTGCATCAAGTTTGCAAATGTTCATGTACATGAATGCAAATTTAGAAATTATTGCTATAATTTAAATAGATATACAACAGATACCGCTAGAGTGATGCTCCTAACTGCTAGCAGACAACTTCCAGGATTCTGCTCTCCCTTCTACAGTTCCTTAACTTTAAACCAGACTTGGAATGGACAGCCCTACAAACAGAGGACACCTTCAAATAGACCATTCAGTAGCCTGGAGATGCCAGCGCTGTGAACATCTAACTTAAGGCTTCTCGGAGAGCATAGCTTAGGAATGATATGCCTGATATACCTGAAGGAGCGTCTCCACCCCCATCGTTCAGCCTGGACACTGAGGTCCAGCACCAAAGGCCTTCTGGCAGTTCCCTCACTGCGAGAAGTGAGGTTACAGGGAACCAGGCAGAGGGCCTTCTCGGTAGTGGCGCCCTCCCTGTGGAACACGTTCCCATCAGATGTCAAGGAAATAAACAACTATCTGACTTTTAGAAGACATCTGAATGTCGCCCTGCTTAGGGCTGATGTTTTATTGTATTTTTAATATTTTGTTGGAAGCCGCCCAGAGTGGCTGGGGAAACCCAGCCAGATGGGCGGGGTATAAATATATTATTACTAGCTTACCCGGCCACGCCCTGCTGCGGCTGAATTTGTGAAATTGAAGTAGTTCCCCTGTTCACCTTCCGTCTGCCCCTTCTCTGTCCCCACCCCCGTTTTCAATTACTCTCTTCTCGGCCCCCCCTTTCTATTACTGGTTTGTGAGCTTGCAAATGGCCGATGGAGCTCTGGCAGGGGGAAGGTTTTGTAGCTGCAGTACCAGTATAGCCGTCGCTAGAGGGCAAGGTTTTGCTGGTGACGTCTAATAGGTGCGACAATTTTTGTGCTTTTGTAGCTGTAGTACCAGTATAGCCGTCGCTAGAGGGCGCTGTTTTTCTGGTGACGTGTAATAGGGGAGCCAATTTTCCCCCGTTTTTCCTTTATTTTAGGCATGACAGGTGTGGTTTTTCTGAATTTTTATTATGCCAGATTCTTTTGCCATGGTAATTGAACGCTGTGTCCTAATTTGATGTGATTTGGTCCAGCGGTTACGCAGCAAGGGTGTTTCGGACAAACACGCAATGGGAACATTTTTATATATATAGATTTCGATGGCCAAAACTGAGAATAGTGTGTAATAGTTATTAATGATTAACTTGTTCACTTTTGAATTTTTACTTCAGCATAAAGTCTCCAGGGTCAAACCAATAGCCCTTTTAAAATTCAAAACTTTTTACTGCAATGGCCTAATTTGTCTTGCCTATCCTTTATAGACAGGTATGAAGGCATCTCATCGATTTTTGTCATTCTGAACATTTTTCACTATGTTCAGTCCCTCCTTTTGTTGTCAGAAAGCTTAATCCACCTGATGTTTTCCTGTGAATTTTCCCAATGATCTACAGACACTTCAAGCTTATAGTGCTTCTCTGGGACCATAGAACTAAACAAGAGCCCACAACTAGAGTGGAGCTGACGTCTCTCAGAAAGTATCCCCCCCCAAGAAACATTCTGAGATTTTAATTTCACATTCCCTTATTGGATTGGTTCCCAGTATAGTGAAGGCCACCAACTTGGGTGGGCTTTAAAAGAGGATAAGACAAATTGGTGGAGGATGTTTCTGCTTGTGGACTTCTTAGACGCATTTGGTTTGCCCCTGTGAAAGCAGGATTCTTGATCAGATGGGTCTTTGGGAAGATTTAGCTGGGCTCTCCTTCTGTTCTTCTGCTAAAATGACTCTGTGCTTTGCAAGCCTGTCCAAAGCTGGCCACCTGAAAGAGATATTTCCCTGTCCCCCCAAGTAAGAAAAGCTTGCACTCAGATTCAGACAGGCTTGCGATGCAAAGAATTGTCTCCTTATGGTGCCTATCTCCCTGACTCGGACCCTTATCTCCAGGACAATAATAAGCTGTTAAGGATTTAAGCTGTTCAGTTACCTCTCTCGCACTCCATTCCATTCTCACGTTTTTTTAAAATTCATTTTAAAAAAACAACAACTGTTAATTTACAAATATGCATGCCATTATACTGCCATGTGTAATAATAATTTATAATTTATAATTTGTACCCCGCCCATCTGGCCGGGTCCCCCCCAGCCACTCTGGGCGGCCTCCAACAGATATTAAAATACATTAAAATATCACAGGTTAAAAACTTCCCTAAACAGGGCTGCCTTGAGGTATTTTCTGAATGTCAGATAGTTGTTTATCTCTTTGACCTCTGCTGGGAGGGCGTTCCACAGGGCGGGCGCCACTACTGAAAAGGCCCTCTGCCTGGTTCCCTGTAGCTTTGCTTCTCGCAGTGAAGGAACCGCCAGAAGGCCCTTGGCGCTGGATCTCAGTGAACGATGGGGGTGGAGACGCTCCTTCAGGTATACAGGACTGAGGCCGTTTAGGGCTTTAAAGGTCAGCACCAACACTTTGAATTGTGCTCGGAAACGTACTGGGAGCCAATGTAGATCTCTCAGCACCGGTGTTATGTGGTCCTGGTGGCCACTCCCAGTCACCAGTCTAGCTGCAGCATTCTGGATTAATTGCAGTTTCCGGGTCACCTTCAAAGGTAGCCCCACGTAGAGCGCATTGCAGTAGTCCAAGCGGGAGATAACTAGAGCATGCACCACTCTGGTGAGACAGTCTGCGGGCAGGTAGGGTCTCAGCCTGCATACCAGATGGAGCTGGTAGACAGCCGCCCTGGACACAGAATTGACCTGCGCCTCCATGGACAGCTGTGAGTCCAAAATGACTCCCAGGCTGCGCACGTGGTCCTTCAGGGGCACCGTTACCCCATTCAGGACCAGGGATTCCCCCACACCCGCTCGCACCCTGTCCCCCCAAAACAGTACTTCTGTCTTGTCAGGATTCAACCTCATTCTGTTAGCCGCCATCCATCCTCCAACCTTCACCTTATTTAAGGCAACCCATTTCAGTTCCGAAATGGCAAGCATTTTATTGTTAGGTGGAATAATGGCATGTTTACCAGGGAACCTACCCTTCTCCCCAGAGACCTTTTGCAATCAGAATCTGCTCCCAGTAAATATATTCATCCCAGATTTAGATTCCAGTCAGCCGGTGCCGAGGGACTGGCCCGAGAGGCCGTTGCACAATCATGGCTTTTTGAACCTCTTAATCATCCTCAACCCTCAAATGTTTCCTGATATATTAACCAACTTCACACATTCTTCATGGCTGGCATTTGTGCCTGGAGCTCTCTCCCTTAACACCTACATGATATGTCTTTCAGATTCCTCCTTTAAAAAACAAACTCTTTGCCATGAATTATTTTGCCACCTCTAGCACCTTTAGTCTCTACGTTTTCCTACTCAGGTAAATGACTTCAGCTATTCTCCCTTCTTGGCATGCCACCTCCCCCTACTGAACGTTCAAGTCAAGTCAAGTCAAGTCAAGTCAAATCAAATCAAATCAAATCAAATCAAATCAAATCAAATATTATTTATTGCATTAGCCATCTGGCCATAGCACATAATGAGAAACCAGGTGGAAACCTGTCACGAATGTACATAAAATACAACAGATACATTTTATACATTTTGTACAAATACATTTAAAAACTTTAAGTGTAAAATCATGCTGAGTAAAACAGATAAAATAAGAAGCAATAACAGGGCATGTCGACAGTGACTATGTCAGGAAGTTACATAGGTCTAGGTCTAGGGCAAGTTAGCCGAAGAGGTGGCCCTGAGTTCCAGTGCCTGTAAAATATAAATAGCCACACCACGTGTGACCAGGGGGTTGGCGTCTACCAATAAGTATTTCATGCGGTCGTCATCCTGGGCGATGGTCGGCGGGATTAAGAGGAAAAGCCTGGGTCTAACTGTAACATATAGAGGGCAGTGAAAGAAAAAGTGGATAAAGTCCTCTATCTTTCCCTTGTTGCATGGGCAGAGTCGAAGATCCAGTGGAGTATTGGAAAATACACCCTGTAGGAATGCTGTTGGGATGGCGTGGAATCGAGTAGTGTGAAGGCCCTTCTTAACGTGGGATTTATCAGGTCACTCAGATAATGGGCCCGAGATCTGACTGCCTTCACGCGAGGAAACCACGTGGATAATCTGGCCGTGTTGGATAGTGCTAGATCGAGGGCATCCTTAGCTAAAATCCATTCGCGGATTTTATCTTTGTCCCATGAGGACAGGGCAGCGACGTCTGGAAGGGAGTAGCGAGTCAAGTCACCTTTAAAGACTTCTACCACAAAACTCCCTGAAACTATTTGTCTGTAATTTGGCAGGTTTGTTACCTAAGGACACCTCTATCACGCCTGCTATTTTCAGAATGATGGCCCATAAAACACTTGGGGAGATTAAATTATTCCCATTTTATCCACCCTAAAACTCTAAGTGCTGCCCTTATGCAAAAAACACAGCCGCTATCATGCTGACATTAGCCCAGGATTCATTCCCCCAGAAGGCCCTGCCTGCAAATTTCATGTCAATCTGTGATAACAAAAGTTATTGATGTTTTCTTTTTTTAAAAAAAATAAATAAAATGTATCTGATAGATAAGCTGTTGGACCTCTCTGGAGGAGCTACTATGCCTGCAAATTTCATCCACATCTGTCAAGAGGAGTGGGAAGTATAGCAAAAAAAGAGAGAGAAAAATCCAATTTCGTTGTACTTGTACAATGACAATAAAGATATAAAGATAAAGATTAAAAAAAAAATTTTTGATGTCACGGTAGCAAATATGGGTTGCGAAATGAAGTAGACCTCCCAACTGTAATGACTTCTGTTGTGCAAAAACCACTGCAGCTATTCTTCTAAAAACTTGGAGATTTGTGCCCTCAGAAGGAGATACATTACCTGACATTTTGATCCAATTCTGCCCAAAAAAATCAAAAGGTTTTAGACATGTCCTTCTTTTAAAATAAGAAACTTTTAAAAGGACTCGACACAAAAACCTCTGCACCTACCTGTATGTGCCTGCAGTTTGACAGGATTTATCCACCCCGCATAGCTTAATATGCATACACATTTAATCCAATTCTCCCCCAAGAAGCAGAGGTGGTGGTCGTTGTCAATTCTACTGATAAGTTAATGGTGTGAAAACTATGTCCATATGCCTCTCTCCTGCCACATTCCCTCAATCAGAAAGGATGTGGACCCTGGCAGTGATGGAGAAACTCACAGATGGAATTTATTTGATGAAGACACTGGTTAAACAGAACTCTTTTTATTCTGCTAGGAATCTTCTTTTATTGCTTTTGGGAATCAGAATCGACAAGATAAGCACTCACTTCCTCAACATCAATCATTCTGGAAAGCTAAGACTTGCTGAACTGTGGAATAATTTCTTTCTTGGACACGATAGACCTCTTTTAGATATAAGTTTAGGGATGGCATTGATCACTTGGTTACGGTTTGTTAAAAATGTGTTTGTATTGTTGTTCTTCGGTCAATCTATATTTCAATGATAGCTCAAGGTCTCTAAACTGGACGGAGACAACTTAATAACAATTGAGGAACAGAATTGGGATCCAATAGGTCACTGCTGGTGCATGAAGCGCAGTATATTTGACTCCCATGAGATTTTATGTTTTCAGAAATACACTTGGGAAAGTAATGCTTCCTAGGCAAACCTGTAGAAGTACAGTCAGATTGTTCATAGTTGCAACCGTAATATCTGAAATAATGAGATGTGACCTGGACTTGAATTAGGTATTAATTAATTTAATTTTGTTGATGAAAACTGTAAATTATAATAATGAATTTATCAGTCCCCTAAAGATGGTTTGCAACCATTACTGGGGGAATTAACAATAGTCTCCAGTAATGAGTGAATGGGTTTTTAACATGTGCAGAGATTGCTAAAAATGCGCAGAGACACCAAACATAGTCATTTGCCAATACCTAATACCACTGGGGAAAGATCTGGTTTTATTGAACTGTGGACATAGTAACTTTGAAAGGAACTTAATCATGTAAACTGCACTTGCAGCTTCTGTATAGAACTCAAATTACACCCACCCACACCGTATTTTCCCGTCTATAAGACGCCCCCATGTATAAGACGCCCCCTATTTTTGGGGACTCAGATTTAAGAAAATGGTGGTGGGGGGGAGAGATATCCGTGTATAAGACTCCCCCTAATTTTTGACATTATTTTTTAGGGGGGAAACCTAGTCTTATACACGGGAAAATACGGTATATTTGTTAAAATAAATACACGAAATTTCAAATCCCCAGCATCTCAAGGTAGGGATGGAGGAGACCCATCTCAGAAGCCCTTGTGAGCTGCTGCGAATCATAGTAGATCGGCACTCCCCAACCTGGTGCCCCCCCAGGTGTTTTAGGTAGGTGCAACAAGTCTCTCACTTCATTTAGGACAGCTTATGCACTCGCTGTGAATAGAAATTATCTGGTCCACAGCTCAGGCGTTATGCTATGCTGCCATACCCACAAGCTCCATCTTGGTAGTGGAAGGATGTCTACAGGTCTCACAAGACTGCTGTTTTCTCACGCTTCATAGCTCCTTCCCCCAAATCTTCCTCATGGGCACCATTGGCAGAGCTATCAATAAGAGTTAACACCGTGCCTGCCGTTAGCATGTGCATCATTCTGTGCCTCACCCCAGGTTTGGTAGAAGAAACGGAATAAATCGCACCAACTCAGTCCAAATTTGCTAGGGCTGAACAATCGGTTAGATCCACTGATTAAAATAAGTTCAAGGGACTTAAGAAAAGCTTCTCTCAGTTAATAGGCCAGAAGATTTAAATTCTGCTTGACAGGGGCATAGCGTGCCGCTTGGCAACCGGGGGCGGCAAGCCAAGCGGCACCCCTGGGGGCAGGGCGTCGCTCCGTGCACATGACGTCACAACGTGCATGCGCACAGAGCGACGCCTCCGCCCCTTGCCCCATCGGCGGCGGAAAAAGCCGCTGAAAGGGGGGGGGAAGGAAGAAAAGCAGGCTCTTACAAGCGCCTGCTTTGTTTTCCTTTCCCCCCCACTTTCAGCGGGTTTTTTCGCCGCTGGCTGGCTTGCGGCAGCGCGGCATGGAGGAGAGGGGCGGGCCAGCAGTCAGGAGGGGTGTCACCCCCTCCTGGCTGGCCCGCCCCTCTCCTCCATGCCGCAGTTCCGCCCAGGGAGCCCAGCGGCGAAAAAAAAATGCTGAAAGCGGGGGGGGGGGGGGGGAGGCTTTTTTCGGTGCTGCCGAAATACAAAATACAAAAAACACAAACATACATCATAATTTCCCTTTCATCTTGTCTAATCATATTGGGGTGACTTCCTCCTGTCCCCCCTGCTGCGTTTTATTGTCCATCATCTTTAGTAATTTCCTCTCATCTTTAAATGTTATTTCTTATATTATTTATATTCTCATCTTATAATTGTCTTAACCAAAAATCATACCTATATTACTTAATCCTAATTTCTAATCTGTAAGCTGTCATTTCTTCCAACTTTTTTCTATCTTTAAATCTTACAATAGTTCTTTAAATATACTTTAAATCAGTGTTTCTCAACCAGTGTGCCTCCAGATGTTTTGGGACTACAACTCCCATCATCCCTCGCTAGCAATACCAGTGGTCAGGGATGATGGGAATTGTAGTCCCAAAACATCTGGAGGCACACTGGTTGGGAAACACTGCTTTAAATTTCTTCCAATCTTGTTCCACCGCCTCCTCCCTCTGGTCGTGTAGTTTCCCGGTCAGTTTGGCGAGTTCCATACAGTGTGCAAGCCCCAAATTGAGCCCAGTCCAGACACACTGACATGAATTGACCCCAGTTATTTCACATAGGGGACCCAGGTGGCGCTGTGGGTTAAACCACAGAGCCTAGGGCTTGCCGATCAGAAGGTCGGTGGTTCGAATCCCCACGATGGGGTGAGCTCCCGTTGCTCGGTCCCTACTCCTGCCCACCTAGCAGTTCGAAAGCATGTCAAAGTGCAAGTAGATAAATAGGTACCCCTCCGGCAGGAAGGTAAATGGCGTTTCCATGCGCTGCTCTGGTTCACCAGAAGTGGCTTAGTCATGCTGGCCACATGACCCGGAAGCTGTACACCGGCTTTCGGCCAATAAAGCGAGATGAGCACCGCAACCCCAGAGTCAGACACAACTGGACCTAATGGTCAGGGGTCCTTTTACCTTTACTTTACCTATTTCACATAGCCATTCATCTTAATGGGTCGTCTCTGAGTAATGACTCCTTCAGGGGTCGGAAACAGCCTAAGGGTGTGCGTGTTGAGGTTGTGTGTTTGGTTGTGTGAGAGGGTGGGCACACCAGGGGTTAATAGCTGTTGCGCTGAAAATAACTGGAGAGCGACGCTCTCCATAACTGTTTAGTAACCAGTCTTCTGAGAAAAAGGAAATGGGGACTCAGCAAAAGAGAGAGAGAGCTGTGCAGCTGAGAGAGACCACAAAGAATGAAGGACGCAGATTGAGGTCACTGAAGGAGAACATGTGAAGAGAAACGTGCCCTCTTTCCATACTCTGTGAAAGGACTGACCTAACACATGGAGTCCATTTCCTGTGGAGCTTTGCTTCAGCTGTTAAAGTGCTCTCCAGCCCTTTGGGGGATTTCCAGTTGGTTAGGGGAAAGTGTCCGCGCTCGCTGCCCTCTCAGCTGCACTGTAATGAGAAACAGAAAACATGCCGCAATCTCGCATCTGGAGGCTGTGGGAGCTCGCCGTGCGCAGAGATATTTCCTCACTGGTGTCGCCACACCACCACGTTCTGAATTGGAGAAGAATTGCCCTCAGGCTCGGGGCAGGCCACTGGCGCTGAGTGTGCAGGAAAGCAGGGCTGGAGAGGACTTCTGGAAGCTGAACATGCCAACATTGAAATAGATATCTCTACCAAGAACTCTGGCTGGAGGTTTCAACGAAAGAAATAGTATCTACTCGTGAGTCAAAATCAAACAGGGTATATATTCTGTTAAGAATTACAGTCTTAGATATAATTGCGCACAGAAAAACACGCAGAAAAACTTGGATACACACTGATCCGCTCATCTAAGACGCTACGCTTGAAAAAGATTTGAAAAAAACAGAATTCACATGACACTTCATCATAAACCTCATTATTCACATTGATTCAAAAACGAGCTGAAGAAGACGTCTGCTCCGAAACAGGGCCCTGTCCTGGTTCCCTAGCTTTGCATCGTACATCTGGTCTGCATCCCGGAAGTCCTTGCCTCGACTTCTGCTAGACTCTTCATCTCGGCTCTATACATAAAACGGTCTCCTTGAATTTTTTTGAATACGGAATTACACTAAATAATTCCTAAATATTTGGTATTTAGGTGTGCCCTTTATTATATATGACATCATACTACACATATTATTGTGAGTTTGAATCTGTACTTGAGTTTGGAATTATAATTTCTGTTTGATTCGCGATCATATCTAAGACTGTAATTCTTAACAGAATATATACCCTATTTGATTTTGACTCACGAGTAGATACTATTTCTTTCGTTGAAACCTCCGGCCAGAGTTCTTGGTAGAGATATCTATTTCAGTGTACCTTACAACAAGGACTCCAACTTGTTTTACGAACATGCCACCATGCCAAGGCGCAGTTTATTTGAGGCAGGCCCATCCTCTGTGCCACTCACCCCCGCTAAGCAAACTAGGAATGGCCAGGGTGGAAGCAGAGACCTCGGCCTGTGAAGCGAAACAAGTGCCACAAAACTGTCAGATCCTCTTCACTCAGCCATATCCTGTTTTGAGAGACCAAACAGCAGCAAAAGGAACAAAAACTGCATGGGAAGAGGATTTGATGTGCAACATTCATTTTGTGTGGGAGGTGCTGAAAAACAAAACAAAACAAAACTTTCACATAATTAATTGCGTGTTGTGTGTGAGGGAGGAATGCAGAAATTCCCAAACATGGGAACACAAAAATCTTTCCAATAGCAGTGGAGGAAAAGGAAGGAAATGTGTCTACTCTTAATCACTGCCTGAGCTGTGGGTAGTGAGTTTCCTGACCTCTCTTCCTGCTCGGACTCTCCAAGAATTGCAGGAAATTAGGCTTCTGCTGTGGAAAGGGAGAGAGAGAGAGAAAATCCCCAACCTCCTTCATAACACTGAGTGTAGAAGTTGTCAACATCTCCACCCAGGAGAAGCAACACTTAGCTTTGCTGAGAAAATGACAAGTGAGATTATTTTGATCCTCACCGTAAAGATTTATACGCCCCCTGCTGAAAATTCAATTCTCTCCAGTTGTTTTAAGAACAGGAATAAAAGAAAAATGCATACCCACTTCTTGATAAGGCAAAGCGAACATAATAGTGGTGGACGGTAAGGAAAAGAAGAGATAAGAGTGGTCTTATCGCATCCTAGGAGTTCTTGAACTAAACTGTCATTCTCTTCTGGTGGTGACTTCCACACCATGCCTTTAAAGGACATGACTTACCCCCCAAAGAATTGTGGGAACTGTAGTAGATCTCTTTCTCCATACGTGGTATATTTCACTTAACCTTTTTTGAGGTTTAAATTAGTGTTAGCCAAACTAATAGAACGAGTGAACTTTTCCCTCTCATCAGCTGCCCTGGGGCCACCATCTTTTCTGAACCTGTTCTCTCCCTGTGACTGCTGCCTGGCTGTTTTTAGGGTGCGCATTAGCAGCTTACAAGGCAGCGAGGTCATTTCTCACAGACACCCGGCCGCTGTGTTTTGAATCGCTTTTTTAAATGTTTCTGTACGCACCAGAGAGGGAATGGGAATATCTTCATCCAGTGGGCATTTCGTGGCTTGTTTCCTTACATCAAATTCCCGTTCAGTGTCATCTGCAGTGCTGTTTTTCAAGAAAAAGAGGTGCCAGAACTCGCCATGAATGCTTCCCTTGTTCTAAGCGAGATGAGTGCCGCACCCCATAGTCGCCTTTGACTGGACTTAACTTTTGGGGGATCACCTGCACTAATAGGTATTTGGGGCTCAGCGAGCTGCCATTAAATGGTAGTGAAATGGTGAAATTCAAACGCTTAATCCTGTGTATAAGAGTTTCTGCTAGTTCAAAGCTACCACCAAGATGCAACCCAGAAAACTGTACACAGCTTCACTCTTGTGTGACGTGGCCCCCACATCCTGTATTTCAATTTCCATCAGTTTTCTTTATGTCCCCAAATGAGATTTCCAGCACACCTTAAGCCATTTTCAGGCCAAACACATTCTACTTTTTATTACACATATTACATTCTTAAATAAAAATGCGTCACATAACTTTTTTTTTTTTGCATAGATATCTTACAATATACCAATTTAAAAAAGAATTATGAAACAGACCAGTAACAAAAATAAATCTTCTTCATTAATAATCTTGGAACATTAACATACCACCATCATATAATACAAATAATATTTTTTTTTTAAATCTTAAGACTTTTGTACAGCCAAAAAAATTGACAAAGTAATATATTCACATATATATATTTATATATATAAAAGCTTAAAAAAAATAAAATGTCAACCGAAAAAAGGCAGAACCGAGGGCTACAGGATTGGGTACTTCTGCGATATACTAGAAATACCAGAGAAGGCCTGAGAGAACAAGACGGAAGGGATATCCAAATGCACTTGGCAAACGCATCTGGCGCAAGGGAAGCTGTAGTGCAAAATGAAAGTCAAGTGTTGTTGGTTGTTATGTGGGCATTGTTTCTCTTCTTCTTCTTTAAATGAATGACACACGCAAAAAAGAAATTATATATAGATATAGGTATATACAAACGCACAGACGCACACCCCTTTGTAACAAAACAGGGACTCAGGTGGGTTTCTATGATTGCTAAAAGGTGATGTGCAAAGCCTTTGCTTAGGAGAGGAATGCTGGGGGTACGCATACACGTCTTCTGATTTCTGGCTTGGTGCCTTCTAACGTTAGTCTTAAAATAAAAATACCCAAGGCCAGGAAATTGTTCCGGGAGATCAACTGATCCTAGCAGGCTTCTGAAATCTCAAAACCCACGTTGCTCTAGCTTAGGAGGCAACAGATCGTAAAGAACAGGCAAGTCAAACCCAACTTGCTCTGACCCATTCCTGCTGCATGGAAGGAAAGCTGTTGGGGACACCGGTGTGTAGCAAAGGTAGTTGGATGCAGAAATTTGACCCCAATTCAAAATGTAGCAGGATGGACACTCAATGAAGCTCCCTCTGCACTAAATCAATGAATGGAACACCCCACCCACCCACCCACCCACAGTTGCCTGTCATCTCTATGGCAGGACAGCTGGCTTGTGGGGGAGCTTTGGGGAATCGCAGGGATCGGGGCCTGCAAATGCTAAATGGATAGTATCCTGATCCTTAATTCACTTGGGGTTTCACCAGCTTGTGCAATCTGGCAGTATGCACAATTAAAAATGCCAACGTTATTTTAATTAAAAAACAAAACGAGTAGGCCATTCTTACATTTCTGAATCCAAAAAATGCCACGTATAAGCATTTAAAAGAAAGAAAACACAACACTACCTCCTGCATTTGCAATCAGAACAGGTAATAAATACATTCTTGATATGTTCCTCCTTCCATCCTATTTTTTTTTGGGGGGGGGGGAGGAATGAAATTGCTCTTCTCCCCTTAAAAAGAAAACAAAGAGAGAGAATGCCAGATTCTAAGTGGTAAACGGTGTGTCATGCCAAATCTTGCCTTTTCAAATGAAGACATTATTTATATTTATATAAAACATAAATACAACAAGAGGAGATAATAAGCTTAGGGCCACTTTATCACCATTCAGAAATAAATACGATACAAGGAACCTCACTGTGCCCACTATAGGTTGGGAGGGAAAATAGAGAGTTGTCTTTCAAGTCAATTCTAACATGGGATCCACCAGAGACCAGTGGGGTCTTGCATACTGGCGCACTGAGAATTGAGAGACAGAAGCAACGAAGATGTTGCCCCTTCTCCAGCATTGCTGCTCCTTAACTGTGTGCCTCTCTCTACCAGTGTGATTCAGGCAGTGCTCTGAAATGTTGATGGCCAACTGGAATGCCATGAGTCCTTGCCCCACCAGGGCCCTTCCTGTGTTTTTGCCTCTACTTGTGCTGGATCAGGAGACCAGGTGATGCCCAGCTCCCTCTCGTATTGAGAGCACTGCACAAAGAGCAGCCCCAGGACCAAAGACGCCCACCATTGCCAAGGAAGCCCTCTCCTTAAAGAAAAAACAAAAACAAATCCCAACTTCTACAGGACAGCGAAGGTGAAATGGGGGCAAGTGCCGAAATCAAGTTCTTGAACTATTTACAAACTCTCCATTTCAATTTCTTCAGGATTTGTAATATAGGGAAAGGAAACCCCTCGAAAGCATGGTGAACTGTTGTGATGGCACAACCATCAGGCATGGTTCACAGGTGAAAAAGTCAGGAGTTGCAGCACCAAGTGATGACCAAGGGGAGGGAGCAACAAGGTAGCCTCCGTGGCGGTGGCAGTGGTTGCAAAGTGATGGTGACGGCACGGGGCTCAGCTTCTGACTGGCCAGCAGTAGTGTTTGAGCCACTGATGCCATGGGCCCATGTTGGGTGCAGTTGCATGGTTGGAAACTAGCATCCCTCTTCCCTATCTTGCGACCCCTGCCATTAAAGTCACCCGGTTGCTCTTCTCTTAAGTCAGTGGCCTCTTTCTTCCTTGCCCAACACTTGGGCTGGCTTTACATATTTACTCGGAAGCACATCTCATTCATTTCAAGCAGGTCATACTCTCCAATGTGTGCGCTTTTTCAGAGCACTAACTTTGTGAAGCCATTAGACAGGGGACCAATTAAGGGTTCTGATCTGCTGCAAAAGGAAGGGCATTAAAGATTTCACATTCTGAAGCAGAGATGCTAAGCGAGACCACAAATGACACTGGGGAAGTAAATCAACATTGTTCTTTTCCATACCCTTATTTCCCCCCCGCCCACTCCCACCCACATTGAATTATTTAAAATACAGGCTTATATTAAATTTGTCACCAACTCTTATAGATGATCTCTAATAATTCTAGAGGCAATAGGATTTTAACAACATTTCAGATGACGACAGTCATGGATATTGGTACCCAATGATTACTGTGATGACAGATATGTGTGCAGATTATGTAGGATGCTACAAGAATAAATTTCTTGGACAGTATAGATTTTTCAGCTAACACACTGTCTGGATGTTCTGTCATCCACCTCAGCTGATAGTCTAAAACTGCCATACAATATTCAAATAACGAGCTACAGGGCTCTCAAATGCCCACTCAACCCCTGCGTGGAATAGAAAATATGTGAACACAGATACAGAGAACTACAAGATTGTCAGCAAGCAGTGCTCCAATATTTTCTAAATCATAGCTAACCATAAATCTTTGGAATAAAACTTAGATCTCTCCTCCCTCATCCTTAAATGCTTTCGTTCTTTGCCCTCACACAGATGGTTAGATTTTGGTCCTTTCCACATCCCATCGCTAAAGGGCTGGGCCTTGTATCTGCACTGACAGCCACAGCGTCTGCAAGAACTCCGATGCAAAGAGAGTATTGTTTGAAAACTCAGTTAAGTTTGACGAAATCAACGGTGGAAAGAAAGCCAAGAAGGCCAAGTGCTAAGAATCCCTGTGTCTGTACTTACATTATACAATTTTAGATATTCTGTATATAAAAAAAGAACTTTTAAAGTTTTTGCATCCTAAACATAAATTAGGAAATTACTGAACAGTCGGCAAGTCAAAAAAACAGTCAAAAGGGAGGGCAGTGAGCTAGTTTAGAGAGTGGAAGAGCAGCAACCAAGGGAGAATCAACATGCCCATTTCAATTCTCGGCACATCTTGCATGGGTGGTCCTGCATTATTAACTATACACAACCATTCCCAATGACTAACTCTCCTCCTGCATGAGAGATAGTTTGAAAAGGCAGTCTTTGGAATCAGTGCCAGCTCTAACTAACTAGAAGTAGACATCATGTATATATAGAATAGGGTGTGTGTATGTGTGTGTAAAGTACAGGGAAATTAATCCACTTTGAGTCACAACCATCAAATTATCTACAAGATTCAAAAGGTGAGCCTGATACCTCCATTGATCACTAAATGGTTCAACCATTGGCCAGGGTGGACCCATGTGTTTTCTGTTTGTTATTTTTGCTTACACTTGTCATTTGGAAGGTAGTCAGTGCTCACCAGAAAGCCAATCCCTTTCATTTAACCTTATCATGTCAGAAGAGTGGGAAAGTCACATCACCTCGATGAATGGGAAAGGAGAACCTTAAATAGGTTTCATCTTCAGAGCAAAAAAGCTGCGTGGGGTTATTTTAACCTGAAGAGGTTCTCACTTTTCCATTCATGATGATCATCGTATTTCTACAAATCTGCTCAACCCAAAACATATCTTTTCGCAGGTGCCAGACACACAAATCAGTAACCAGGCTTTTGACCGGGTAAAAGGGTCAAAAGCGGCCAGAGCTGCTAACCAACTGCTGTGGGTTGCAGCAAGCATGCTCTCCACGGCGCAGAAGGAAAATCTGAAGTCGTGCCTGAGTGACAGAATCCAAGACAGATATCCAGGTGAGTAAATGAGTTCTGATGAACATGGAGAAAAAAGGTTCAAAGCTTCCAGAGAAGCTGTTGTTCAAGTTTTCATTAGGCAATTAAATAGGAAGTCCGAACTATGGCAATGTGGTGAAGGCTCCAAAGATATACTGTGGTGCTGCTCAGGGACATTGCTGGCCAACCACTGTGAAGTAACATCAGTAGTTTTCACAGTCCCCTAGTGCACATGATGTGCAATAACAAAATATCAAAATTTAAGGAACAAAACGCAAAGCCAAAACAAAAGAAAATATCCTTGACGAAGTCTATACCATCTCAAGCGAAAAAAAGTAGGCGTGTCCCAGGTGTCACTGCACAGTCTACTGCCAATTAAGGCCATTGGTATTGACTTGAAGGGATCTCGACAGCTCAGTTCTATAAAGAAGAACCATAATCAGAGCAGGTCAAAGTGTTTGTGAAGAGCCTTGATGCATCGTTGTACATAAGGGAGTCTCGAAAACAAAAGCAGAAAGGAACCAAGACATGAACGTTTTGGCTACCAAACTGGGATTTGGTTTTTCTAGGTCATTAGTTTCCCCTCCAAAATCCATTTAAAAAGAAAAGTTAGTGCTACAAATATGCAACTCCAAAAGTCATGTTGTTCCCCATCCCCTATCATCCAGTTGCATCGAGAAGCAAGTTCCATTTTCTTCTCTTGCTGCTGTTCATACCGGCAGGGAATGCTTTCCCATTTGCTTTCATTTCCATTGGCAATAAACAGGGAACAAAAATCCTACGGTCCTGAAGCGCCGTAGGCACCATCCGTGTCTTGCTGACATCTTCTCGCACCCCTTTCCTCCTCCTCAGGTGTCATCTGCCTTCCAGTTGGGCAAGGTGTAGAGAACACACATATGTAATTAAGTTTAGCTGGGTGCATGACAGCATTTAGTGCATGGTTGCGTAGAGGTGACCAAGTTCTCTTCTTCTGAAAGGCAGCAAGAGACAGGCAGCTCCCCTCCCCCCAGGATGCTTAGGTCTGATTGCATCTGGGCCATGCTGAGCGATCTCTTATTTAGATGTGTCTCTTCATATGGAGGGCAAGGTGATCAGATCTTGAAAAACACCTGTAGAAATAAATACAAAAAATATATATATTAGGGTTGGACAATAGAAAACTTTTCTGATTTTGCACCTCTCTATATACCAGACGCAGGTGGCGCTGTGGTCTAAACCACAGAGCCTAGGGCTTGCCGATCAGAAGGTCGGCGGTTCGAATCCCCGCAATGGGGTAAGCTCCCGTTGTTCGGTCCCAGCTCCTGCCAACCTAGCAGTTAGAAAGCACGTCAAGTGCAAGTAGATAAATAGGAACCGCTCTGGCGGGAAGATAAACGGCTTTTCCATGCGTTGCTCTGGTTCGCCAGAAGCGGCTTAGTCATGATTGGCCACATGACCCGGAAACTCTGCGGACAAACGCCGGCTCCCTCGGCTATAGAGCGAGATGAGCGCGCAACCCCAGAGTCGTCCGCGACTGGACCTAACGGTCAGGGGTACCTTTACCTTTACCTACATACCAGATCATCGTCAAACGGGATGGAAAACTCTCTGCTTACAGCTGCACCATAAAAAGGCAGAATTTGCAAAGCACTTGGTACGTGTTGAACGCTCTCGAAATAATGTATGACTGTGAATCTTCCATGCATGCTTGAGCTCAGACTTAGCAAATGAAACACCAATTATGGGTTTTGATGTGGGTGTCTTTCTGCAACTCACAAATATACATAGCTATGAGAAAAGGAATGTAAGGGTTATTTCGTTATATGGGATGTAACCAGCTGTATTTGTCCTAAATATGCCAACTCCTTTGGCCTCAAAGTGGGGGTGAGCGCTGCACCCCATAGTTGAATTTGACTGGACTTAACCATCCCAGGGGTCCTTTACCTTTTCACCTTTATATATGTTTTTAATTTTTTGTATATTTATAATAATTAAAACACAGAGAGCTCCAGAGGTGCAACCTTTTTATTGGGCCAGTAAACAGGAGGGACGAGGGTGGCGCTGTGGGTTAAACCACAGAGCCTAGGGCTTGCCGATCAGAAGGTTGGCGGTTCGAATCCCCGCGACGGGTTGAGCTCCCGTTGCTCGGTCCCTGCTCCTGCCCACCTAGCAGTTCGAAAGCACGTCAAAGTGCAAGTAGATAAATAGGTACCGCTGCAGCGGGAAGGTAAACGGCTTTTCCGTGTGCTGCTTAGTCATGCTGGCCACATGACCTGGAAGCTGTACGCCGGCTCCCTCGGCCAATAAAGCAAGATGAGTGCTGCAACCCCAGAGTCGGTCACGACTGGACCTAATGGTCAGGGGTCCCTTTACCTTTTAAACAGGAGTCCAGTATGCTTTCATATTCCAAGAACAGCAACACCTTCTTTGCTGCATTATAACTCATGTGCTAGAAGAACTCGCTGTAGCTAGAATTTTCTATTAGCAGCAGCATATCAAATAAGGCTAGGAGAAGCAATGCACCCAGTCTGTAAAATCCCGACAAAGCAACGCAGTCTAGCTATTAGCAATGCCACAACAAACAGCAGTTTTGAATGGGTGCCAGGGAGAAAGGTCCTAGTTGGCATTTCCGTACGGCGATCCTGATGCAGAACTCCCTCCGCAAAATACAGCCTTTCATGTGCATAGCAGGAGGTGCTGCCTCTTCATACTAAGCAGGTAAAGGCAATAAACAGCAGCATTTTGAAAGCTCCCTTAGTATTGGCAGCCTCATTTTAGAGCTAAACTTTACTCCTAAGAAATAACGTATTTGATTTTTCAATAGAGGCTGGCCATATTTATATCGGGTGGGTGGGGTGAGACCTTTGGCGCTCCTGATGATTCTGAACTACAACTCCCATCAGCCCTAGTCAACGGCAGGAGATTATGGTAGTGGTGCCCGCTCTGTGGAACATCAGAGGTTAAAAGGATCAACAATTACATGACATTTAGAAAACACCTGAAGGCAGCCCTGTTCAGGGAAGTTTTTAATCTGTGATGTGTTAATGTATTTTAATGTTTGCTGGAAGCCGCCCAGAGTGGCTGGGGAGACCCAGCCAGATGGGCGGGGTACAAATAATAAATTATTATTATTATTATTATTATTATTATTATTATTATTATTATTATTGGAGTTGTAGTTCAGCAACATCTGGAGGGTCCAGAGCTTCCCTACACCTGATTCATATGAAGAAGAAGAAGAAGAAGAAGAAGAAGAAGAAGAAGAAGAAGAGGAGGAGGAGGAGGAGGAGGAGTTTGGACTTGATACCCCACCTTTCACTCCCCTTAAGGAGTCTCAAAGTGGCTAACATTCTCCTTTCCCTTCCTCCCCCACGACAAACACTCTGTGAGGTGAGTGGGGCTGAGAGACTTCAGAGAAGTGTGACTAGCCCAAGGTCACCCAGCAGCTGCATGTGGAGGAGCAGGGAAGCGAACCCGGTTCCCCAGATTACGAGTCCACCGCTCTTAACCACTACACCACACCGGCTCTCTTTTAAGGGGAAAATCCTGCTGTGTTTATGAATTTTAAACCCATTCACCTATTTTCATAGACCCATATAAGGCTGTATTTCAGGAAACCTAAAAAAGGTAGATCCACACCTTTATTTCCAACAACAAGGCGCCATTTCCCAGTAAAATTGTAGCGCAGATCCCTGTAGGAAGTAGGTCTTTGGAACAGTCCAAATCCATTACAGTCCCCTGCAAACCAGTGTGATTTCAACAAGAATGTCAGGCTTGCTAAACCCCCGCAGCCCTGCATCTGCTCCTTGATCAATAAGGAACAACCGAAAACTAGACTGCAGTCCATGGAGCATCTGCCTCAAAGGTTGGCTTGCAGTTCAACTGCTTCACCCTGAACACACTGGCTGAGCACAAGCCCTGTGCCACAATCCATGCAGCTTCTGTGTTCCTTCCAATACAGCAGCTGACCTACTGAGCACTTTAACAGAAAGACCTAGCGAAAGCTAGTAGCCAGCTTATTGAAAGGGCACCCAATGGATTCTCTTTCAGTCCCCTCTGGGGTCCACCTCTGCTCCCTTTCCTCTCAACCTAGCTGCCAAAACACACACACCATTTGCAGTACATATGCTGATGCTGCTAATCAGCATGACACTTTGCCAGTTTCCATCAATATGCCTCACCTGAGATGCAAGACACAGCTGGAACAATGAATTGCGGGGTGGGGACAGCTGTGTGGGATTCTCTTTTTTCCATTAGGAATATGCAGTGCTATGAAGAGTCACAGCATACAAATTGTGTGCTTGTGTGTATTACATACTCAAAGGTTAAAATTCTGGGGAAATAACATGTACTGGGCAAGGAAACCCCAGAAGCAGAGTGCTCAGGCAATGTGTTGGACCAATGTCTTGCCTCTGTAATGGATTGTTTTTTAAAAAACATATTTTATTGCTTTCCCAAAGATAATTAAAAAAAACCCATATACATTCACAAAAATAATTTTTAAAAACCAAAATACATTTGTGGGATTCCTAGAATCCCTTGAATTCCCTCTAACCCCTTCCTTGGTTCTACTGTTTATCAACTTACTGCATGTCTGTTGTTATATTTAAATCACCCACTATCCATTCATGATAAAATTACAAGTGATCTTAAAACCCTACTAATGTATTAACCTGTGTACATTGCTTCTGTATTTTTGCAATAAACATATTCCATGCTTACTTGAATTCATTGTCGTCTCTCCCTCTCAGTTTCATCATCAATTTTGCCATTTCAGCATATTCCATCAATTTAACTGTAATGGATTGGATGACAGCCAGCAAACTGAATCTCAATCCAGATAAGACCGAGGCACTTGTTAGTGGGTGGTTCCCTAGACCAGTGTTTTTCAACCACTGTGTCGTGGCACACTAGTGTGCCGCGAGATGTTGCCTGGTGTGCCGTGGGTTTTTGACCCCACCCTCGGCCAGCAGGGGCACCGATTGGCGCTCCTCAGGGGAACACCCTCCACTTAGGCTTAGGAGACCGTGCAACTTTTACTCCGAAGGAAGCGCTAAGGGAAGCAGCTCCCGCCGCCGCTGCTGCTTCTTCGGCCCCTCGACCCATTTTATGGACTTGTGTTTGGTTTACCTTGCAGCGCCTCTTTGAGCTCCCGCCGCTCTTGGGGACTAAACGCGGGCTCCAGGCGCTGCTGCCGGCTCCTCCGCTCCCACAGCTCCAGAGCCGGCGAGGGGCTTCTCGGGGCGTAGGTCCGGGCCAGGACGACGGCCAGCAGGGCCAGCGCTGTCCCGCACAGCGCCAATAAAGCCACCCACAGAGCCCCTCGCACCCGGCCGCTCAGCGCTGCCATCTTGGCGCCTTCTGGCCGCCGCTCGGGGCCCCTCGGAGATCGGCGCGTCTTCTCCCCGCCAATCATTAATAGAGCTGGTTACTCATCACAAGATTCCTCGGCGGTCTGGGCTTGGAGCGTTTACCGAGTTCCTCGAGATTTCAGTGGGACTCGGCTCCCTCCTAAAATAAAAAATGGCTAGGCAGCACAAGCGTGTGCCTGCATGAGATCGGCCGCGTTTGGGACTGCAGCAGCTCTTCTTGGTGTTGAAAAAATGGGGAAGGAGAGTAGTATGTTGCAATCCTAAGCCCAAGGCTGCTGCCATTCACGGTTATCTGGGAATAAGTCCCTTTGAACACAATGGGGCATGAGGCAAAGTGAGGTGATTGCGGGTGGTGGGGGGCGGCGGACAGGATTCCCAGGGTTAGCAGATCCGGTCGCCTAAGCCTTTATATATAGTCAATATAGGCACAGAGTTAAATTTTTTAACATTTTCTAATGGTGGTGTGCCTCGGGATTTTTTTCATGAAACAAGTGTGCCTTTGCCCAAAAAAGTTTGAAAAACACTGCCCTAGACCAGATGGCTGGGAGGCTGCCTGCTCTTGATGAAGTTACACTCCCACTGAAGGAGCAGGTATGTAGCTTGGAGGTACTCACTACCACCAAGCCATGTATAAATTTTATGAAATTAATAAATATTTTGTCTGCACACCTTTACTGTATTCCAATGAGGAGGAAAACTACCAAGGTCATAGGCTCTCTGGTACAAGTGTAGAGCACTAACCTGCTGGGTGTCAATTTGTTGCATTATGGCTTCCACCACAATCCCCCCCCATGGGTGTGGGTGAGAAAGAGAAAGAAAAAGGGAGAGACAGAAGCAGCTCCCCCCCCCCATCCCTCACATACATCAGGCTGAGTACTTCTGACACCCAAATCCAAAAAGACCACTACCCAAAAAGCGACTTCAGCCAAGCCCAAGGCACCATGGAAAGCTCACACACCCGTTCTGTATCGTGTCCCCTCAGTTTCAAATGCAACTTGCCACAAGCCATGGAAGGACTTCTGCTCAGGAAAGACAACCCTGTATCTGCCTTGGGCATGAAGGACTTAGTTGCGTTTGTCTCTGGAAACAAGCCAGGAGAAAACAGAGACATCAGCCTGTTCAATGGGCTGAATAATATTACAACGAGAGCCAAGCTGAAATTTCCCAGAACACTTTTCTTCTGAAGAGATGAGGCATTTCTCCTCACCCTCTTAGGAGGCCACTTTGAAGAATTTTCCCAACTTATTTTTTTAGCTATCATTTCCCCTTCACAATGTCATGGAACAATGCTAGTTAGATGATGCTAAATCAGGGGTAGGTAACCTAAGGCCCCTGGGCCAGATGCGGCCCATAGGCCTTCTCAATCCGGCCCACGGATGGTCCGGGAATAGGCGTGTTTTTACATGAGTAGAATGTGTCCTTTTATTTAAAATGCATCTCTGGGTTATTTGTGGGGCATGCCTGCTGTTTTTACGTTAGTAGAATGTGTGCTTTTATTTACAATGCATCTCTGGTTTATTTGTGGGGCATAGGAATTCGTTCATTTTTTTCTTCAAAATATAGTCCGGCCCACCACAAGGTCTAATAATAATAAATTGTAATAATAAATTTTTATTTATACCCCGCCCTTCCCAGCCAAGACCGGGCTCAGAGCGGCTAACACCAATAAAATACTGGTACAACAAAACATACAAAACAATCAATTAAAATGCAGGTTAAAATACGATTTAAAGTTTAAAATGCAGCCTCATTTTTAAGTAGCCCACCAATCAAACCATAAAGGAATGAAACATCAGGGTTAAACTGAAACCAACCCAAAGGCCAGGCGGAACAGCTCCGTCTTACAGGCCCTGCGGAAAGATGCCAAATCCCGCAGGGCCCTGGTCTCTTGTGACAGACCATTCCACCATGTCGGGGCCAGTACTGAGAAGGCCCTGGCCCTAGTTGAGGCCAGCCTAGCATCCTTGTGGCTCGGGACCTCCAAAATGTTACTATTTGAGGACCTTAATACACGGGGCATACCAGGAGAGGCGGTCCCTTAAGTACGAGGATCCTAGGCCGCAGTGGACTGGCCCACAACTGAAAAAGGTTGCTGGCCCCTGTACTAAATGATGGACAGGCTGCAAAACAGTTGCTGCTGCTGCAAGCTGCACACACACACACACACTTAAGGGGAAAAGGAACATGTTGGTTCTGCTACTTCCGCTGCTAATGATGAGCCTCACCCCTGAGAAACCATTGGAAAATTCTTCCTCCCCCTGGGGAGATCCTGTGAAACGGTTCCTCCCAGTTTCTCTGCCCACAAATAGGGCAGGTGGTTTTCAAGGGCCGTTTGTGCACAGCTCTAACTAAGATAAATAACTAAGGTTGGGGGAAAGGGAGTTAAACTGCTGTAGAGCCCGAAACTCCACGCTGAAATGAAACGAACGGCTTTAGCCCAAGGGTCAGAAAACTTGTCAACTTCTCCTTAAAGATTACAAGACAGCAGCGGTCTCGCTCCAAGAAGACAATTCCCCCGACTGCGAAGAACTAAGCTAGTTCCAGTGACATCAATAGAACAACAATTGTTTAAGGAGTCTCCCACTGCCAGCAAAGAATAGAGAACGCATCTTCCTTC
The DNA here is from genome assembly GCA_034642065.1 of Darevskia nairensis. Classification (NCBI taxonomy): domain Eukaryota; kingdom Metazoa; phylum Chordata; class Lepidosauria; order Squamata; family Lacertidae; genus Darevskia; species Darevskia nairensis. The sequence goes on along the minus strand of JAWWNI010000806.1, from coordinate 124,850 downwards.
AGTTGTCAAAAGGAATGCATAGGAAAGGCAAGACTCCAGAGATCTCCCTTTAAGTTATGTTATCCTGCATTCTGAATGAACTAAAGCAGGGCCAAATGTCCAGAAATAAAAAGGAAGGCAGCGCCGTCAGAGGAAAAACCAACTTGGTGGGATGAATGGGCGCAGCAGACAGACAGAATGTGAAAAATGATAATATTTCTTCCCCATTAACAAACAGGTATCTGTTTACGCCCTCTTCTCTATACGTGAACCCCAGCAATCTAAATGTGTCCAGGAACTAAAGAGATATTTGATTGTATTAAAAGCATTTCCTTATTGCAACAGAAGTCTTGAGGGCTGCTTTAAAAGGACGGGTAATTTTCCAAAACCTGCTCTCAAAGTTACATATATAAATAGGATTTCAGAAGATGGCATGGCCAGATGTAAGGATATTATTTGATTATTGCCTCGGCAAGATCTCAGCTTTAGACTGCGCATAGCCAGTCTCTCAAATTAGGTGGTTTACTGCTTGGCAATGACAGTGCTATTTGGTTTTATTACTGGGAAGTCTGTTCTTCCCTGGTCATCTAAGATTTTATTTTGCCAATGCTATGCTGACAGTCAGATAGTCTAAAGTAGTACACTGAGCCAAGTATTCCAGTCTGTAAGATCTGTGAAATCTTACAGCAAGTAAGGCATAGGAATTCGTTCATATTTTTCCCCGAAACAACCTTGCGGTGGAGGGCAGGTAACAAATTCAAACAACCAAGCAAGCCTGCCCTACTCACAGGGTGTTTTTAAACAAAAGATGTGCTCAGATTGGGGGTGAAGGCCAGTCCCCCCCAATATGTCCCCTTTCCTCCCACTGCTCCCTCGTTTGTTTGTTTTTGCTTCCCGTCTGTCTCTCAGAATGGAAGCGAGCTGAGCTGGGAAGAAAAGTATGTCAAGTAATAGCAAATAGAGAGGAAGACGGGGGGAAGTTTCATTTCCCTTACAGCATATGCGTTCTATTGCAAATATTAACCCCAGGCTCCAGCTTTAGACATGAATGAGGAAGGGGAAAGGGGGGAAAAACCACACATGGCTGTCCTCACCAAGCATCCTTGTTTGTTTATGAAAGAGGGTCGGCTGGCACCATAGCATTTCATCTGTACCTGTGCATTTTGCTGATGGTGCGCAGCAAATACCAAGAGATTGCCTAGCATGCAATTCCTGTAAATGAAAGCGTGTTCCACCTCCCTGGACTCCGGACAGATGCCCATCCTACCCAGTGGGGTGAGCCAGTCTTGCTTAATAGGGAAAGAAATAAAATATTCACATCTGCGCGAGTAAAATATTTATATCTGCAAGGGAAATTACGGGCTTTTCAAGTGCACCCTCTGTTAATGTATCAGCAGTGAAAAAGCCAAGCCACGACACTGTCTAAGCCAGTATTGTCTGTGCTGATTGGATGAAACTTTTGAACATCTCCGGAAGAGAGATTTTCCCAGCTGTTAATATCTGAGACTGTTTTAACTGGAGATTCCAGGGACTGAACTGGAAACTGTGTTTGCTTACTGGGCAGGGCCTGTTTCCCTTTCTGTCCAAAGAAGTGGAATCAACCTTGAAATGTTTGGAGATGCACGGCTGAAAGGTAGCTCAATCACGGGGGGCTCTTGTGTGACCCATTCCCCTTCCTCCAAAATAAGAAGCCGATGTTGCATTAAATGTTTCTTTGAAAAAAATAATAATCCTCCAAGTTGCCTCGAGGGCAGCTCTTGAACCAATAGGTGGGATATAATAATTATAATAATAATAATTTATTATTTGTACCCCACCCATCTGGCTGGGTCCCCCCCCCCCCAGCCACTCTGGGCGGCCTCCAACAGATATTAAAATACATTAAAACATCACAGGTTAAAAACTTCCCTAAACAGGGCTGCCTTCAGATGTCTTTAAAAAGTCTGGTAGTTGTTTTTCTCTTTGACATCTGGTGGGAGGGCGTTCCACAGGGCAGGTGCCACTACCGAAAAGGCCCTCTGCCTGGTTCCCTGTAGCTTTGCTTCTCGCAGTGAGGGAACCGCCAGAAGGCCCTCGGCGCTGGATCTCAGTGTCCGGGCAGAGCAATGGGGGTGGAGACGCTCCTTCAGGTATACAGGACCGAGGCCGTTTAGGGATGCAACTTACCTGTCGCAGTGGTTACACTTGAAAGGTTTTGCCCCCGTGTGTTTTCTGTAGTGCCGCGTGAGCTCGTCGCTTCGTGCAAAACGCCACTCGCACCCTTCCCACGAACACTTGTAAGGCTTCTCACCTGCAAAGGCGACGAAAGAAGTTGTGGTCAGTGTCAACCCAAAGCTGGAGTGTGTGGTCACCAATATCTTACACGCCCAAGAGGAGGGTTGTGTTGCTGCCAGGGTACCGTGGCCTCTCCAAGTTGTCTATGTACCCTGAACAAAGCAGGAGATTTCAATTCCCAAGCCCTCCTTATATCATCTCTCCTTCTGGGATCAAGGGATTGGGGGGTGGGGCGCGATTGTGGTGGTGTTTGGCGAATTTTTTAGTGGTTTTTTAAAAGGGTTTTTCAAGGGCTTCCGGAATTTTAGAGGGTATTTGCAGGCTTTTTCAACGATGTTCCCAATATACGCAATTTCACTTAAATGCACAGCGCCGCAGAACAGGACCGGTGCATAAATAGGGAGTTGCCTGTAATAAGAAACTAGTGCAGGAACCAATATATTCTGTGGCAGACCCTTAAAGCTGCCAAAAGCTGCCTTTGAAATCTGACACTGTGAAACTCTTATGATGCTTATGAAAGTGTCTCACTTACTACAGGAAGCATTGGTTCCGTTTTCAATGATTAGCACTGTAATTGATTTCTTCTTTTTACCAAAAATAAAAAATAAAAATCTGAACAGCCCAGTTTCATCTATTCTGGATGAACCCATTCACACATTAAAGTTGCATTCACCTAGTAGTTTAGGTCTAGGTTTGAAATATGTATGTGTGAACTCGTGCTTGGTGATGGTGCAGTTATGTTTTAACCCTAGTTAAACGAGACCTGATTTGCAACAGAAGCAAATGATTTCCACGGCAGGCAATGGTGCTTCTTTCTGTGGGATGAAACCAGGTGCACCATAGAGATATTTAAGAGGGATACTGTCATTTCATTTTTGCTCCCCTTCGCTTGCAAAGGTCTGCCCATGTGCTTGTCACCATCACAACTGAGGAAGCATCTTTGAAACACGGTGTTAATCCAAACAAGAGGGAGGACGGACCCGTGAATGGTACAGCATCCTTTCAACTTAAGTCTCCTCTCTCCAATCTAGTTGTTATTCAGACAGCACCTAGTTGCAGACAGTGGACAGCTCCAATATCTGCGTATTTTAACATGAGAAAGAATCCTGATATTGAAACCAAACACACATAGTATTCAATACGCAGCTACACATTCAGTATGCAGCTCAGCAAGAGCAAAAGGTGGGTCCAATAGCAAAAGAGTAAAAGGTAAAGGTAAAGGGACCCCTGACCATTAGGTCCAGTCGTGACCGACTCTGGCGTTGCGGCGCTCATCTCGCTTTAGTACAGCTTCCAGGTCATGTGGCCAGCAGGACTAAGCCGCTTCTGGCAAACCAGAGCAGCGCACGGAAATGCCGTTTACCTTCCCGCCAGAGCGGCTCCTATTTATCTACTTGCACTTTGACGTGCTTTCGAACTGCTAGGTTGGCAGGAGCTGGGACCGAGCATCAGGAGCTCACTCCGTCACGGGGATTCGAACCGCCGACCTTCTGATCGGCAAGCCCTAGGCTCTGTGGTTTAACCCACAGCGTCCCTTCAGCAAAAGAGAGTACGCAGTAAAAGAAGAACAAGTCTTCATTGTTGCTTCCTGAATAAGGAACTGTAAGCACCAGGGAAGAGGAAAGTATTTTTTAAATACAGTGGTACCTCGGGTTAAGTACGCTTCGGGTTAAGTACGCTTCAGGTTAAGAACTCCGCTAAGAACAGAAATCGTGCTCTGGCCATAGCTGTCAACTTTCGGATTTGAAAATAAGGGATGCCACAAGGGCGGTGCAATGGCACCAAGTAGCCTCGCCACCCTGCGCTCCAGAGGCTGCGCACGAACAGGTGAGCGAAAGAGCGAGCGCATAGACGGCAGGCAGGCTGTCTGTCTGGTTGGGCGTGAGGGTCTGGCTGCACAAGGCATGCAAGCTCCGCCCCCAGACGGTCTCAGACTCCTTATTGGCAGCCGAGCAACGCAGCTGAGGAGCCTCCCTGGCCGGCAGGGAGGGAGAGGAGCTGCTTCCTTTGAAATCCGGGAAATTTAAGGGATATGAACAATCCGGGATAGCAGCGGGAAATGGCATTGGAGTAAGGGAGTTTCCCGCAAAAAAAGGGAGGGTTGACAGCTATGGCTCTGGCGGCGCAGCGGCAGCAGGAGGCCCCATTAGCTAAAGTGGTGGTTCAGGTAAAGTACGCTTCAGGTTAAGAACGGACCTCCGGAACGAATTAAGTACTTAACCCGAGGTACCACTGTACTGGAAATCACCTTAAAGATGCCCTTTAAAGTTCACTGACAGCCACTGCCTTCAAGTGACAAGCGTCTTGGATCCTAAACACTGATGTGTCTTCTGTGTTATTTATTATTAGCAAGAGCAAGGAGAGAAATGGGTGATCTGATTGCTTTATAGCCCAAATCTAGGAGAAACCACACGTTCAAGGAGGGGACAAATGAAGATGGGAGAAAAGCTGAAACGGGCCCAAATTAATCTCCAGTTTAGCCCCCCCCCAATTATAATGAAACTAACATAAGCATCTCTCATCAGGGCCCAAGGAAGGCAAAGAGAGAGAGGCTTCTCTGTGGTTCGTCATTTACTAAACATTACTGATTGCAAGCTAGGCTCTGCTACTCCAAAGATAAAGTGGAAATCTGGCACAGGCATATGAGGAGAATGGGCAGAGATATCTCCTACAGTTCAGCAACCAGAGCCTTTTATCCTCAGCTCAGATGGGTTTCCAAATGAAAAGGGAGGGAGAGTGATCTGAAGCTGAAAGGCAGAGCAATGCAGAAAGGAAACTCTATACACAAAATTGAAGCAGGTGTAGCAAAGCCAAACGCCCATTGATCCACCAGCCCATCAGTCAAGTGATCTTGTCTCTCAAGGCAATAAATGATAAAGAAGGGTAGCCGGAGAGGAATGGGGGTCCTGCGCCTTTAAAGTTGTGGGGGACGAGGGGATTTCAGCAGCTGTAGCTTGTGACTCCAGCTACATCACCCTTCCAGGGGAATAAAGGGACCCAGGTGGCGCTGTGGGTTAAACCACAGAGCCTAGGGCTTGCTGATCAGAAGGTCGGCGGTTCGAATCCCCGCGACGGGGTGAGCTCCCGTTGCTCGGTCCCAGTTCCTGCCAACCTAGCAGTTCGAAAGCACGTCAAGTGCAAGTAGATAAATAGGAACCGCTCCGGCGGGAAGGTAAACGGCGTTTCCGTGCGCTGCTCTGGTTCGCCAGAAGCGGCTTAGTCATGCTGGCCACATGACCCGGAAGCTGTACGCCGGCTCCCTCAGCCAGTAAAGCGAGATGAGCACAGCAACCCCAGAGTCGGACACAACTGGACCTAATGGTCGGGGGTCCCTTTACCTTTTTACCTTAGGGGAAAGTGAGGGGGAAAGTGGGAGCGGGGGTTGGAGTTGGAGTTGTGTTGTGTTGTGTTGTTTTGTTTTAAAAAGTGCAGTGTTTCATTTCGCATAATCTATTGCAGCTCTCTTGAATTCAAGAGTTCACAATGGCTCAAAACCACTAAGACATGTCAATACATATATGCTCATGAGTGCCTCTGAGCATGAGAAGAATGCCCTCGCCTCTGTACAGTAAAAGGTAATGCAATTTAAAATAAAACAGATCACTCATTTTTAGGCCAGGCTTCACACCTTCCCAAATGTTGCGACACAATTTTCGTCTCAAAACACACTTTGAAATGCACGTTTTAAGACAGAATATTTATATTATTGTTGTTGTTGTTGTTTAAAAGTACACATAAAAGTGGCAACTTTCATACGTGTTGAGTAAAAAAATAGTAGAATAATGTAGAAGCAGGGCACCAATACAATTAGTAATACTATTTCCCCAGACCACTGTCACACCTAGCCCCATTTTTAATAGAAATACTCCATCCCTACTCTGCCAGAAGTCGTTTCTCTCACAACTGGGCATGTGGCAGAATTAATGGTCAGTCCCCATAGCTTATCTACTTGTGTTGGGAGTCAGAGTGGTCAAGTACCTGCAGAGGGAATTTTACTCACCGCCCCCCCCCCAAATCTTTGTTTGCTCTCCTTTCCATTGCTCATGATCCCAACAATAAGGACTGATGAAAAATCAATAAAAATGTCTGGGGGAAACCCGGATGTATGTCAATCCATGTCAGAAGTGTTGGGTTTTCTTTGCCGAATTTCCTTCAAACAGCTCAAAAAGTCAATTTTTTTTGGGGGGGGGAGATTTGCAAAGAAAAAAGCTCAACAACTTTGTACCCCACCCTCCAAGTTATACACCTTGCACAGCAAACACAACTGCTCCAGCAACAAGTTGTTTACTTGCCTTGTGCAACAAATGACCTGTCCAGGTGGCTCTCTGACACTGGTTTATAAAAGATGCACCTATTATGTAAACTATATTTTATGCAGAAAATACCTGCATAACTCCATGTATCCAGTAACAGCATCGGCTACATGAAGCATTCACCTGCCTTTCAACTGCAAACCTATTAAAGCAGGGAGATGCATGGCTTTATACCCTACTGTTCCCAGAACTGTTGGGATTCAGGACAGGTCATCCGTCAAAATAACAGAACGCACACCTATTCTCATCAAGACATGAATAAAAAAGCATCAGCTTTCATAAAGGGAAGGCGCTGGAGACAGTATTGTGTAGTTCCTGACTAGGCCAGTTTAACAGACCCCACCTTGTCAAGAAAATGGAAGCAACTCGGCTCCTAGCCGCCTTCCTTCTAGGATAAAGGATCCATCGTTTTCTACATCAACTTGAGATTTCCCAACACTGATTTGCCATGGAAGTGAATAATTCCCTTGGTACCCAATTCAACGATCCAAGATCTAACGTAACAAACAAGATATCTTGCAGCCGCTAATTGGGGTGGCCTTCAGCGATACCAGCTGAAAAATACGACCCGAGATGGATAGGCTTGACAGTGTACAGCAGTGCTGCATGAAACCCATTGCACAGAGGCGGTTAAGGCCTTCTGGAGTGTATTCTGACTTATCTCAGCGTCAGATATCCCTCTAACATCTACCGTATGATAGCTGAGCTCCGGGGGCATTCCAGAGTGGCCTTGCCAAGCCTTCTTTTCAGATTCTTTTCTTTTGTAACATGAGCTGCCTTGCTGCTAAATGTCAGACACTGACTCTTTGTGTTCCCAGGCACTGCACGCTTGCTTACTGTATGCAGTGCGGAGGACAAAACAGAAAGACAAAGGAAAATGTGACCTTTAAAAGCCACTGTCTAAAGGAATCCTTGACCCCCAGACCTCAGCCAAGATTCGGCTGATCCCAGTCCCCATTGACAGCTAGTCAAAACTTCAAAGCAAAACGCAGGGGAAGGGAACAGCGACCATCTCATTACATGAGAAAGAAGAACGCAAGAACACCTCATTAATGCTTTCCTTTCCCTAGGAACAATTAAAGAAAGTATCACAGGGACCCAGGTGGCGCTGTGGGTTAAACCACAGAGCCTAGGGCTTGCTGATCAGAAGGTCGGCGGTTCGAATCCCTGCGACGGGGTGAGCTCCCGTTGCTCAGTCCCTGCTCCTGCCCACCTAGCAGTTCGAAAGCACGTCAAAGTGCAAGTAGATAAATAGGAACCGCTCTGGCGGGAAGGTAAACGGCTCTTCCGTGCGCTGCTCTGGTTCACCAGAAGTGGCTTAGTCATGCTGGCCACATGACCCGGAAGCTGTACGCCGGCTCTCGACCAATAAAGCGAGATGAGCACCGCAACCCCAGAGTCGGACACGACTGGACCTAATGGTCAGGGGTCCCTTTACCTTTACCTTATCACTTGGCTAGCTCATCCTCTGGTAAGTGCAACGGCCTCAAGGAAAAAAATAATCTACAGTATATTTAAATTTCTTATGGCAAGGATTGCCTTTTTAAAAGGCATGTTGCAGTTGCATCCCACTGACTGCAATCTGGGTTTCAGGGGGCTAAATCAGGGGTCAGTAACCTTTTTCAGCCGTGGGCCAGTCCACCGTCCCTCAGACCATGTGGTGGGCCAGACTATGTTGTTTTTTTTTGGGGGGGGGGGAATGAACGAATTCCTATGCCCCACAAATAACCCAGAGATGCATTTTAAATAAAAGCACACATTCTACTCATATAAAAACACCAGGCATCTATCCTATATAATAATCTTGAAGTGTCCCTGCTTTTCCGTGTGTCACGGAAGTGCGTTCTGCGCATGGCACACACGGACGCAGGGATTGGACAGCTCTACTGTCGTCGTCCCCCAACAGGGACGCAGGCCGGAAGTCAGCGGCGGCGCACGCGCGGTGTCACTTAGGACAGCGCCGCCGCCTTGCACGGAGCCTCCTTCCTCGCTTCTTGCTAGCGGCGCCCGGCGGCTCCCGCCTCGGCAGCAGCAGCAGTGCCAGCCAAAGCGCGGGGGAAGCACCACTTTGCGGCGCTCCCGCCGCCGCCGGCCGCCTCCGCACCTCGGATCCGGCCACCGCCGCCGATCGCCCTCCTCCTCCCCGCAGCAGCGCCAGCCAAAGCACGGGGGAAGCGCCGCATTGCGGCGCTCCCGGGAGCTGCAGCGCCGAGCTGGATGCATCCCGCCCGGCGCTGCTGCTCCCGCGGTCACTGAGCGACTGGCCGAGGGAGCGTCGGCTTCTTAGGCTGCCCGTCCGTGCTGCTGCAGCACGGACAGGCAGCTCCAGGAGCCGCCACTCCCTCGCCGGGAGCTGCAGCGCCGAGCGGGATGCATCCCGCCCGGCGCTGCTGCTCCCGCGGTCACTGAGCGACCGGCCGAGGGAGCGTCGGCTCCTTAGGCTGCCCGTCCGTGCTGCTGCAGCACGGACAGGCAGCTCCGCTAGCGCCCGTATTTTTACGGGCTTAATATACTAGTATATATATAAAATCATTCAAGTTGGATGTTTGTTAATGATCGCCTTTCTCCGTAACCCCTTGATCGATTCCGTTCAAATTTGGACACAACATTCCATGCCCATATGGGAGTGATCATATGTGCTTACATTGCACAAATACCACACCTTTCCCAGGTAAAAATCTGATTTTCTGCAAAAAATATAGCGCCCTCCAGTGGATGTTAAACAGCACAGCACAACACAACACAACACACCTCTTTCTGACCCCTCCTCCTCCTTTCTCGACATCACTACCACCATCCAATCGACAGACAGACCTCCCACAAACACTACTGGGACAAAGAATCTCATAGACTAAAATAGTAGTAATAAACAGTTGTAGAAACGAAGACAAAAACGGGAGAGGCAAACGGAGAATACATAGACTGAACTTCAATGAATAAGCTGTAAGTAAACATATGTTTTCTCTTTCATACTGTATCTTACTTTTGCATTTCACCAAATCAGCCACAGCAAGGTGTGGCCGGGTCAGCTAGTTTTAAATAAAAGGACACATTCTACTCATGAAAAACACACTGATTCCCGGACTGTCCGCGGACCAGATTGAGAAGGCGATTGGGCCGCATCCAGCCTACAGGCCTTAGGTTGCCTACCCCTGTGCTAAATCTTTCCCCATCACCAAAACAGAGACGGTGGGACCTTCTCACATATCTTCTCACATTGTGTACTGTTGTGCTGTGTTTTAGAGACAGGGAGCAGAAGAGATAAGCATTTAAGGAACGAGTACAGAAAACGGATTCTGAGAGGTAGCTTTATTGTATAGTCACAATATAGCCATTCTGTAGCATCTTGCAAAAGAAGCAGTTGCTTTCATGAAGGGCCTAGGTTGAATTTAAACTAGGAGCTGAACATTCAACATCTATTCTCGCTTTTTCACAAACTGTACTACTTTTCTGAGATGTTGCGGGATAAAGTCAGGAAGCTAAAAGAGGGCAAGTTACTTTCATATAATATCCACCTACAGCCACCTGTTTAGAACTGAAGCGGCTCTGATCTATTTATAATTTATGTGCTTTCAATTGAAAAAGAGCTTTGAAGATTGTGTTTGCCATCCCAACAACTCTGTAAAAGCAAGCTCATCATTACTGCTATTCTATAGGTATTTTTTTCTAACTAACTCTGCCTGCCCAGCTTTCCACCTCTGCATGAGCACAGCAGGACAAGCAAGGACACAAGTTTCCAAAATGCAAGGCTCTTCGGGTATTTATTTAACAAAATTAAACAAATTATTTAAAAGGGGGGGGGACCCTCTAAGTGGTTGTTTCCTATCCACATCCATACACAACGTGTAGTTTTCTGCTAAAAGAAGAACATTAAGTTCAGAGCATATGCCTAGATTCAATCTCAGGTATCTCCAGTTAGTCTGTAGGTAGCAGGACTGCTAGGAAAGACCCCCAACTAGATTTCTTGTACTGCCACTGCCAGTGTGAAATACTGAATTTGATGGTCTGATTCTGTATAAGGCAGCTCCATTAGTTCAAAATTCAAGATTAATGCTACTTTTTTCAAGCAGACAATCAATCAATCAATCAATCAATCAATCAATCAATCACTTTATTTCAGCTTTAAGCTCATAAGAACAGAACTAGAACAAATACACAGTACAATTTGATTAAAAAAATTAGAACCAGTAAAACTTAAAGGAGTACAAATTAGAAATAGATACTATAAGGAATTTTCAGCTTCCAAACAGCAGTCCATTGCGACGTTTATATGTCAAAACGGAAGTTAAAAATTTGGCCATTTGTGCTCTGGTCCATGGGGTCACGAAGAGTCGGACACGACTGAACGACTGAACAACAACAACAACAAAGTTACATGATCTGTATCTTGCAATAAAAAGGCCAGGTGGAAATCTGCTGGGTGCCCAGGCAACTTGTGGATTAATGGTAACAGTAAGTTCTTCCGGACAACACAATATAAAGGACATATAAATACTATATGGTGAAGTGTTTCAATTGATCTATTATCACAGGAACATAAAACCAAGACTTGGCCCCTAGAAAATCTATGAAAAAAGGAATTCAAAGGGAAATCATTAAAATGTGCTTTGATAAAGGCAAAACGATGACTGGCAATAGAAAGGGATGATAGGTAAGATGGCACATGAGTTGGATAAATAACTCCCAACTGACGCGGGGAACATAGCCCCCCACCAAGCATAAGATTACGCTGCCATTCTATGTCGTCCAGTCTTTGATTAATAATTTTCCTTGCTAAGGTAAGATCTTGGTTCAAGAGTTCTGTGGGCGAGATTCCAATAGATAAAAGTTTAGCATGAATCTTATTGGCCCAAGGGCTGCTAAACTCATCGCGCCAAAGGCATTGGGCTATATGGTAGTTAGGTAATCTAAAATTTCTAGCAGACAGTAAAGTGCCATGGAGACTCTGAGTTAAACAGCTCTTCCTCCTCCTCCACTCACCAGGCCAGACTCTATTTGGTGCCAGATCAAGGGCACTTTTCAGATCAAAGTGATCTCGTAGCCTGACCTGTAGGACCGAGTATTGCACACACCTAAAAAAACCACTATTTAGTCATTAATTTGCTACTGCTTTTGTTCAAGATAGTGAACAAAATAAACCAACAAAGGTCACAAAAATAGCTAATATGTATACAAACACTCAATTAAAAGAAGGCATTAAAGAAGAGATAAAGTAAGACCAGAGATACAGAACACCCCTCGTGATTCACTGTGATCTCAGCCGAGCATCACGTGGTGCAGTGTAACAGCTAAGACACCCAGCCAGCTAAGGCAATCTCAGTTTGAATATCTGCTTCACTCAAGAACCCAACACAGCCCCTCTACCTGCAATGCAGAAATAATACTGACCTACCTTATCGGTTAGAGTCGTGTTTATATGTAGCAATAAACCAAAGTTTGTAATAAACCATAGTTTAATCATAAATGTGACTGCCTGCACAGTCCGTAGAATTCTTGGTTTATTTCTGGCTTTCTAGGTTTTGAAGCAAACCACAGTCCACTTTTGGATGACAAAACAAGACCTACATTGGCTCCCAGTACGTTTCCGAGCACAATTCAAAGTGTTGGTGCTGACCTTTAAAGCCCTAAACAGCCTCGGTCCTGTATACCTGAAGGAGAATCTCCACCCCCACCGTTCAGCCCGGACACTGAGGTCCAGCGCCGAGGGCCTTCTGACGGTTCCCTCACTGCGAGAAGCAAAGCTACAGGGAACCAGGCAGAGGGCCTTCTCGGTAGTGGCACCCGCCCTGTGGAACGCCCTCCCAGCAGATGTCAAAGAGAAAAACAACTACCAGACTTTTAGAAGACATCTGAAGGCAGCCATGTTTAGGGAGGCTTTTAATGTTTAATAGATTATTGCATTTTAATGTTTTGTTGGAAGCCACCCAGAGTGGCTGGGGAAACCCAGCCAGATGGGTGGGGTATAAATAAATTATTATTATTATTATTATTATTATTATTATTATTATTATTATTATTATTTGAAGCATATACGTGCCACGTAGGGGTGGAGGGCAGACTGCCTTTCAAATGTAACAAAATGGAAGCCCTATAAATTAAAAGTGCTCCAAATTATCTTGGAAGTATTAAGGTTCTTCTAGTTTGATGTGCCCCAGAATATATTTAACATTCATACTCATGACAGATTCATATCTTGGCCCAAACCCACTGAAGTGAGTTTTTGCCATAAATGGATTTCTAAACAAATCCACCAAACAGCTGAGTTTTAAAAATCTGGATGTATGCAGTTTTATGTTAAAGTTATAACCTTAGTGTTTTCCATTTCCGAAAGCTAGAAATGGAAATAATTCCACCTTTTCAAAGTACTAGTAAGTTAATGATTTATGATGCAATCATTCCCTCTAATATCCTGGAACTGAAATCCTCTGGGACCTGCATTTAATCTTAAAACACATTGTGTAAAAGTAGGATTTATAGATGGAATAAAACAAATTGTTGTTTTTTAGACAAAGAGAGAAAGAGTAAACAAACAAACAAACAAACAAACAGATAGGTTTGTAAAGGTAAAGGTAAAGGGACCCCTGACCATCAGGTCCAGTCGTGTCCGACTCTGGTGTTGCGCGCTCATCTCGCTCTATAGGCCAAGGGAGCCGCCGTTAGTCCGCAGAACCTTCCGGGTCATGTGGCCAGCATGACAAAGCTGCTTCTGGCGAACCAGAGCAGCACACGGAAACGCCGTTTACCTTCCCACCGAAGCGGTACCTATTTATCTACTTGCACTTTGACGTGCTTTCGAACTGCTAGGTTGGCAGGAGCTGGGACCAAGCAATGGGAGCTCACCCCGTCGCAGGGATTTGAACCGCCAACCTTCTGATCAGCAAGCCCTAGACTCTGTGGTTTAACCCACAGCGCCACCTGGGTCTCCAAACAAACAGATACAGCTGTTTAAAAGAGAGAGATTTTGGAGATAAAAAAGATAACCCAATTTAAAGTATGTGTGTCTTTCTTGAACCAGTCACAGTGAAACTAATAGAAAAATCTGTTTCTGTTTCTTTTAAGATTCTTTCATTTTTTGAATGTGCCTCTAGTTGATTTCATCAGGCATGAAAAAGTGCCATTCATTACTCAGGTGGCTGGGGTACTATACCATTCCTATTCAGAGAGAGAAATGGTACAAAGTACCATTTTGCCAAACGCCATCAACAGCAATTCACACATGCACATTAATCTGAAAAATGAAGAAGAGAAACATGGCAGAAGTGTAAGATGAAAAGCAGCACCCCACCATCGCAGCCATCCTTTCTGTCAACATATTTGCTCCCCCACAGTTTTGTAGAATCAAAATGCCTACCTGAGATGGAATATCACACAGCCTGTAGTTGAGAGACTTGACAGGCAGATCAATGGCACCTAAAGCTACAAAAACGCCCAATGCAGGCAGATTTAGGATCATCGCCCCGTGCTTAACACTGGCCTGAAAGGTTGTTCCGAATTCAAAGTTCACAATGAATGGTATGGAGGGAATGACTACAAAACAGGAATGGTAATAACTCTGCATCATCCTGCTGGTAACCCACATTATGAATCGAGCCCTCTGAATTCTTCTCCAGAAAACGCCTTTTCTCCTTTCAAGCATGCCACTTTGTGGGATCTTGCAATTTATACATGTGGCAGGAACACTGTAACCATAGAAAGCCAGGACTCCTTTTGGGGATGGGGGCAGGATCCCTATACAGTGGTACCTCGGGTTAAGAACTTAATTCGTTCTGGAGGTCCGTTCTTAACCTGAAATTTCTTAACCTGAGGTACCACTTGGGCCCTGAGGTACTACTGGGGCCTTCCGCTGCCGTCGCGCGATTTCTGTTCTCATCCTGAAGTAAAATTCTTAACCCGAGGTACAATTCTGGGTTAGCGGAGTCTGTAACCTGAAGCATCTGTAACCAGGGTGGATTTGATTTAAATCAAATTGATTTAAATCACGATTTAAATCACTAGTCAGTAAGGCTTGATTTAAATATTTTTTTTTACAGAAAGACTCATTCTTGCTGGTATAATCTTAATATTTATAACCATATGAAGGTTTCATTTTTGGAATAATAAATTTTCAGAGTAGTTTTTACAGTTATATCAAAAATTACTGATTTGGTTATACTACTAGAAATACATAGACAGATAATTATGAAATTATGGTGAGGTTTAATAAGTTAACTGTTTATATTTGGACAACTTTTCTGCTGTACTTTATTGGAAGGAGAAAAATAATCATTTCCTTAATAACCATTTAAACAATTTATTTAACTTAAACAATAACATGATAGCATATGTATCCATGTTTGTTAACTGATGTGGTTAAACATTTATAAAAAAAACTTAGACTGAGTTTTAGCGCACTTGATAAACTTAAAACAAATCCTTATTTTTTTAGATTAGATTAGATTAGATTAGATTAGATTAGATAAATTTATTGTCATTGTCCGTATATACACAGTATACACAACAACGAAAATCAAACACCCAAAGACCGGATTTACCGTACACATTTGCACATATCTCCAACACTCTCATCCTATTAAGACATAATCTATTTAAAACATAACATAATCCAGCTGTGACATAACCTATTAAAAACATAACATAACCTAAACCTATCTCATTCCTGATGAATAGCCTTTGGACTACAATGTAACTTAAATAGAAGACTATATTTAGAAAGATTTTTCCTCCAAAAGCATTTTATTTTAAAAATCCAATTTAAATAAAAAAAAATCTGATTTATTTTATTTTATTTTTTAAAAATCGTTGATTTTTATCCACCCTGTCTGTAACCCAAGGTACCACTGTACAACACCTTCTCTGAGCCCTCAACATGGGTACGAAGCCTTGCTGCAGCCAATCTCGCTTTGACGTTTGGGGTTAATTCACACATTACTTGATTACTCAACATTTCAACGAATCAACTCAACTGAAAAACTCTGCATAAAGGGAACAGAATGTTATCCTTTCTGTGGGAATTGGATTTGGGAGAGCTCGCAACACGCAAATCACTGCTCCATGCTGCCGCCATGGAGTGGTCACTGTGCACTTCTGAGTGGAGGCAGGCCCATAGCTGTCAACTTTCGGATTTGAAAATAAGGGATGCCGCGAGGGCGGTGCAATACCACCAAGTAGCCTCGCCACCCTGCGCTCCAGAGGCTGCGCGCGAACGGATGAGCGAAAGAGCGAGCGCGTAGACGGCAGGCAGGCTGTCTGTCTGGTTGGGCGTGAGGGTCTGGCTGCACAAGGCATGCAAGCTCCGCCCCCAGTCGGTCTCAGACTCCTTATTGGCAGCCGAGCAACGCAGCTGAGGAGCCTCCCTGGCCGGCAGGGAGGGAGAGGAGCTGCTTCCTTTGAAATCCGGGAAATTTAAGGGATATCAACAATCCGGGATAGCAGCGGGAAATGGCATTGGAATAAGGGAGTTTCCCGCCAAAAAAGGGAGGGTTGACAGCTATGGGCAGGCAAACCCCTTGTGTGGCAGCTACCGGTCATTCCCATTTAATGGATGAAAAGGAGCTGCTTTAATCAATTTACCTACATCAACGGCGAATCGCATCCTAAGTGGCTCTGTCATTTAAGTGTCCGTGACAACCTTCACATGTCACTCTGCATATAATGTGAAGCATGAAAAGGAGTACGAAATAAGGAAAAATAGACTCTCCCTCAACATCAGTAAAGAATGCTGCTTCTTTTTTCTTTTCTCTCCCCCCCCTATATATATATATATATATATATATATATATATATATATATATATATATATATATTAAATTTTTACATATATTTTCCAAACATCGTTTAACAGTCCTTCATATCTTATACAATATTTTTGGACTTCCATCAACCACGTCCCAAAATTTCCAATTTTCATATCTTACATCTTGCATTTTCATAATTTCACTATGGCTTTTAATAATTTATAACCAATTATCACCTTCCTAATTTTTTCTGTAATATTTCAATATAGTCCTCCTTACAAAATTTCTCGTAAACCTACTAGCATCATTTGTTGGTAAAGAATGCTTCTTAGAAAGAGTAAAATGTCTCAGAGGGCTTAAGCAACCCACACTCAATTATCACACACCCTCACAAGCCCATATGCAGGAAAGCAACGATTCATCGCATCCAGCCCACTGACACGGCGCACACTGAGAAAAGGTACATTATCCTCCTTCCCCTGCTAGTCACTTCATGAAAGGGACAAAGCTTCCTCAATTCCAATTCCGTTTTAAAGCCTGTTCTTGTAAGCTTAGCAGAAAAAGAAGCTTGAGGCACCTGATGTGCGTTAAGAACAGAAGGATTTTGTTGGGGGTGGAGGGAGAATTAGGAGACACAGGTGCCAGCCCTTCTGTAGAATGTGCACTTCTGCTCCATTAATTGCTGACATATCCTCTCCCCCCCGCCCTCCCAACTCAGCCCCTCGGGAGAACAGCAGAGCAGCAGGCCCAGACTGGTACCCAGCAGCAACACCAGCAGCAAAAGTAGACAATTAGGTGCCAGAAGAAAAGGGGGGGGGGAGAGAGAGAAAAGATGCAGTTGCCTAGCAACCAGACAGCAGAAGCAGCTGTGTAGCAGGCCCAGGCTGGTACCCAGGCACTGACAAGCTAGCCAATTAGCACACTGTATTTAATGCTGATGTGGTTTCCTAGCAACAGGATGCAAAAGTCTGTCTGCGACACACTCCTCTCCTCACATTTCTCCCCCCATCCCTCATTCGAACCATTACTTTCTTTTCTTTTGCCCTAATTGACAACTCTCTGCTGTTTTAAATTGCCATTATTATTTTTTTGTCCCTGGAGAGGTTAGGAGAACTTGAAAAAAAAGAGGAAAAAAAGTAACAAGAGCTTTTAGTTTCAACTTCACTTTAGCACAAAGATCTCCGGATATATGACAAGCCAACAGCTGCAAAACCAGCAAATAAGGAGCAGGGAGACGTCAATATTTCTTATATTTTCTTAGAATATCATTCACAATATGGTAACAGCTAGCTTGGACCTTACATTGTTTCGCCGTATGGCAAAAACCTTCCCGTTTAGGCAAGCGCCTGCTTTATTGGATAGATATGCTTTTTTATCTGATGTCCATCTTATTCACTGCAGTTGTCTCTAATTTTATTATAATGCATTTGGGGAGGAATTTTATGGTATGTTGTGATGGGTTTCAATTGTTGTTAACTGCCCTGAGTAGCATGTAGGCACAAAAAAAGCCAGAATATAGATTTTTATATGATTTTTGCATTTTATTTTCCATTTTATCCAACAGAAGTCTATTTACAACCTTGTCTGTTAGTACGCAGCGCACAGCATTGAAAGTAGATACCAATATTTTGTGGATCTGTGTCTTTGGAGGGGGGGGGGGATGCAATCATCAGACCGAACACAAAAGACTAAATGTTACCAATATGGTGAGGTGAGCTTGCAGGGGTAACAGTATCCACTGCCACATATTGAACAGCCAAGATTGATCCACAGAATAATACACATAGCAGTAAACCTGGACAAATGTGGCTTCCCTAATACATGAAGCAACTATACACTCCTCGCCAGAGGAATCTGACACACTGCAGTTCAGAATCTTTGCCCCATTACACATTCTTCGCAGCCACTGGTACTCCCCAAGAGCTGGTTTTGGCCACATGATTACCCTATATACTCGAGTATAAGCCTAGTTTTTCAGCACATTTTTTGTGCTGAAAAAACCGCCCTCGGCTTATACTCGAGTGAGGCAGGCAGTGGCTCCTATGAAGCTTTCCCAGGTTTTTTGTGGTGAAATTGGGTGCCTCGGCTTATATTCGGGTCGGCTTATACTCGAGTATATAGGTATATTCTCCCCAATCCAAAACTCTTGATCAGCTTTATTTGCCTAACATGGTCAGAGTAGGATGCAATCTACACGCATAAATAAAAACCGTTCTGAAAATGCTTCTTCTTTTTAAGCGTTTTTTTTTAAAAAAAATATTCCGTAAGACTCACCATCGCTATCTAGCATCACATTGTACAGTATATTGCACTCAAAACACACTTTAAATGTTTTATTTGCAGCGGTGTAGCTGAGTGAGCTCCTGTTGCTCAGTCCCTGCTCCTGCCCACCTAGCAGTTCGAAAGCACGTCAAAGTGCAAGTAGATAAATAGGCGGGAAGGTAAATGGTGGG
The DNA here is from genome assembly GCA_034642065.1 of Darevskia nairensis. Classification (NCBI taxonomy): domain Eukaryota; kingdom Metazoa; phylum Chordata; class Lepidosauria; order Squamata; family Lacertidae; genus Darevskia; species Darevskia nairensis. The sequence continues at coordinate 106,097 of JAWWNI010000806.1, read as the reverse complement.
AAGGTAAACGGTGTTTCCGTGCGCTGCTCTGGTTCGCCAGAAGTGGCTTAGTCATGCTGGCCACATGACCTGGAAGCTGTACGCCGGCTCTTGGCCAATAAAGTAAGATGAGTGCCGCAACCCCAGAGTCGGACACGACTGGACCTAATGGTCAGGGGTCCCTTTACCTTTAGCTGAGTCCTAGTTGTCTTTCTAGTCGAGTATTGTTTACTCAGCTCTCTAGGGTCTTGGGCAGAGAGAGCGCTCTCTCATCATCTGCTCTGTGCGCCTTTAAAAAAACTGGGGATACCGAGAATTTAAGGTGAGGCCTTACGCACATGAAAGCTAAGCCCTACCGACAATGGTCCCTTCACACCCCCTCATTTTGAATGGACGTTTTGTTGGTGTGAACATCAACACATGCCTCTCTGAGCACTTCAGGAGGCAAGGGCCCTAGCGCAAAGATACGGGTTTGCAGTGCATAAAATCCGCACAATGATTCTGCGTCATTTTTCTGCATCCCATCAGTGATGCCTTTTCCTCGCAGCCATTTCAAAAGTGTGTTGCGTCTGCACCAGAGTTTATTTGAATTAGCTATGCCGCTTGAGCCGCCGTGTGAGTTAAAATGAAGGGAAAAAACCCAAGTCCCTTTCATCTTCAAGGAATCATAGATGTTGGCAACTGAACCGAAGGCCTGGTTCCTTTGCATAATTTATGCCATTAATGTTTGTTACCTCCCCTTTACTCTCCATTCTCTCTCTCTCTCTCTCTCTCTTTTACATCTTCAGGCGCCCATCCCCTGCTAGGACTCCCTAGGTGGTCACTCTGGATTCCAGATCCCAACAGGATAAGGCTCCTCCATCAACCATCTTGACAGGCGTGCCTCACCTGGGGCTCAGCTGACTGCTCTTCCCTGCCTGCCCCTCCTTGCTGCCATTAACTCTTTCTTGACCCAGTGTTTCTTCCCTGTTGCATCAGTCATCCCACTCTTCCATCACATCATGCCGTTTCTGAATAGCTGGAGCCTGAGCCCCAAATCTGCCTCTCCGTTCCATTTGTCTCTGCAACAAAAGCACGGCAAGTCTCTACAAGAAGAAGAGAGTTTGGATTTGATATCCCGCTTTATCACTCCCCGAAGGAGTCTCAAAGCGGCTCACATTCTCCTTTCCCTTCCCCACAACAAACACTCTGTGAGGTGAGTGGGGCTGAGAGACGTCAGAGAAGTGTGACTCGCCCAAGGTCACCCAGCAGCTGCATGTGGAGGAGCGGGGAAGCGAACCCGGTTCACCAGATTACGAGACTACCGCTCTTAACCACTACCCCACACTGGCTCTGCTCGAAGCCTCATTTCAGGTTCGCATTGAGGCTCGAGCCAAACTAACCCTTCCATAGAAGAGTCTTCATTTAATTTTTAGGGCATATTTCCCCATCGAAGTATCTTGCTTCCGTTCTTAGACAATGGCACATCTATACTCTGTGAATTACATTTTTCTTTTTGCTTTTGTTCAACCTAAATTAGCTCTCCTTCTGTCACTTGCTTCACTGGCATTTGCTGAGGTGGAACTGGAAAATTCTCCACCCCACCCTCTAGAAGCCAAACTGTCACTGCTTGCATGCAATTAAAACGGGGGACAAATGTGTTAAAGCTAGATTTATGCCCCCAGTCAATTAAGTACCAGTTCTATTTCAGTTCCTCACACCCACGAAATAGGTGCTCTTTCTGCCAACTGCAGACCTCACCTTCCCCTGCCACCTAGAGTGCTCTTTCGCACATATTTTCCCATATGACAAGCGACTTCTCCATTTTACTCCGGGCCAAAATCTGGTCCCACCTTTTTGCACGCTTGTCCTTAGCAACGTCTCCTTGGCGCAACATAAATTAGCACCACCACTAAAAAAAACCCCCTTCAGTTTACTGAGACCAAAAAAATTAATTAAAAAGAGGGATCTGTTTCTTGTTCTGCTCGGCTGAATTAAACTCCTTTCCCTATAATATGATAATAGTAAATTATTATTTGTACCCCGCCCATCTGGCCGGGTCTCCCCAGCCACCCTGGGCGGCTTCCAGCAAACATTAAAATACATTAACACATCACAGATTAAAAACTTCCCTAAACAGGGCTGCCTTCAGGTATTTTCTAAATGTCCTGTAGTTGTTTATCTCTTTGACCACTGATGGGAGGGCGTTCCACAGAGCGGGCGCCACTACCGAGAAGGCCCTCTGCCTGGTTCCCTGTAGCTTTGCTTCTCGCAGCGAGGGAACCGCCAGAAGGCCCTTGGCGCTGGATCTCAGTGTCCGGGCTGAACGGTGGGGGTGGAGACGCTCCTTCAGGTATACAGGACCGAGGCCGTTTAGGGCTTTAAAGGTCAGCACCAACACTTTGAATTGTGCTCAGAAACGTACTGGGAGCCAATGTAGATCTCTCAGGACCGGTGTTATGTGGTCCCGGCGGCCACTCCCAGTCACCAGTCTAGCTGCTGCATTCTGGATTAATTGCAGTTTCCGGGTCACCTTCAAAGGTAGCCCCACATAGAGCGCATTGCAGTAGTCCAAGCGGGAGATAACCAGAGCATGCACCACTCTGGCAAGACAGTCTGCGGGCAGGTAGGGTCTCAGCCTGCGTACCAGATGGAGCTGGTAGACAGCTGCCCTGGACACAGAATTAACCTGTGCTTCCATGGACAGCTGTGAGTCCAAAATCCCAGGCTGCACACCTGGTCCTTCAGGGGCACCATTACCCCATTCAGGACCAGCGAATCCCCCACACCCGCTCACGCCCTGTCCCCCAAAACAGTACTTCTATCTTGTCAGGATTCAACCTCAATCTGTTAGCCGCCATCCATCCACCAACCACCTCCAGGCACTCACACAGGACCTTCACCGCCTTCACTATAAAGTGGCTCAACCAAACAGTTGAATTCCAAACTCTTTGTATGCCAGAAGTTACAATATTCAGAGGGAACTGTGCCTCATGCCCAAGTCAGACCATGGATCCATCTGGCCCATAGTGATGGGTAGTGGCACACCACAGTTTCAGGCGTGAGCCACTCATAGCCCTGCCTGGCAAAATCAAGCACCTTGGACGATTGGTTTGCACAACATGATCTACCGTTGAGCTATGTGTGTCTATGTTTTAACAGAGTGGAAGATTACGAGTCATGGGGGTGTGGAGAGGGTGTGTATGAACTTAACAGCGCTTAGTTTATTTTCTGATTGCTATTTTCTGAATGTTAAACATTGCCTTATAGATTATAAATGCTGTGTTGATTTGTTAATCATTCATATAATATGACTATTGCTTTAATTTTGACGCTTAGCTTATTTTTAAAAAATTGTTAACAGTGTTTTATAGATTGTCATTGTTTCATTCTATATGGTTTATGCTGTATTTGAGATGTTTTACTGTGTTCTATTGTGTTATCAGGGACATCTCTATTACTGGACATCTCTATTAATTCCCTTTTGGTCAAGAGTTCCCCGTGAAATGAGAAAGACTATTAAACCACTCTGGGAACTGCAGCTCTGTAAAGGCAATAGGAGGGCTTGCCTAGGGCTTGTCGATCAGAAGGTCGGCGGTTCGAATCCCCGCGAAGGGGTGAGCTCCCATTGCTCGGTCCCAGCTCCTGCCAACCTAGCAGTTTGAAAGCACGTCAAAGTGCAAGTAGATAAATAGGTACCACTCCGGCGGGAAGGTAAACGGCGTTTCCGTGTGCTGCTCTGGTTCGCCAGAAGCGGCTTAGTCATGCTGGCCACATGACCTGGAAGCTGTACGCCAGCTCCCTTGGCCAATAAAGCGAGATGAGCGCCGCAACCCCAGAGTCGTCCATGACTGGACCTAGCAGTCAAGGGTCCCTTTACCTTTACCCTTTATTGTGTTATCTTTTTTTGCTGTCAGTAAGCTGCTCTGAGAATGAAAAGCAGCACAGAAATTTAATACAGTGGTACCTCAGGTTACATACGCTTCAGGTTAAGAACTCCGCTAACCCAGAAATAATGAAAACAAAATAATTTTTTAAAAAATCCTTCCAGTAGCACCTTAGAGACCAACTAAGTTTGTTCTTGGTATGAGCTCTGCTAACCCAGAAATAATGAAAACAAAATAATAATAAAAAAATCCTTCCAGTAGCACCTTAGAGACCAACTAAGTTTGTTCTTGGTATGAGCTTTCGTGTGCATGCACACGAAAGCTCATACCAAGAACAAACTTAGTTGGTCTCTAAGGTGCTACTGGAAGGATTTTTTTTATTTTTTATTTTGTTTTGACTATGGCAGACCTACCTGTAACCAGAAATAATGCTTCAGGTTAAGAACTTTGCTTCAGGATAAGAACAGAAATTGCGCTCTGGCGGCGCGGCGGCAGCAGGAGGCCCCATTAGCTAAAGTGGTGCTTCAGGTTAAGAACAGTTTCAGGTTAAGAACGGACCTCCAGAACGAATTAAGTACGTAACCAGAGGTACCACGGTAAATCAAATCCAATGAAAAACTCTTCCCCCTCTCTCTGTCCTCTCCCCTTCTCCTTCTGCTTGCTTCGGTCTCCAGGACTGCAAGAGACCAGGTGTTTTGTGCTTTGCTTCCGCCCCCCCCCCCCCCCCGCACAGGGATTGTCAACTTTGCAGTCAGTGGAATGCATATGGATCTTCACAGGCAACACCAGGGTGCATTAATCTGTAGTCACCCCCCAAGGCCGCCCTACAGCAAATCTCATCTGTCCACCAGAGTTTGCAACATGATTGCTTGAGACGCACCCGTTCCACTGAGTGGCTACTGCAAGAGACACTGCGTGGCAGAAGAAACCCATCCCCTGATGTTCAAGGAGAGAGAAGCCTTTGTCTTCCCGTTTCATTGTAGAGATGCGGAGCAATTAAGCCACACAGAGCCTCCTCTTCTCCTGCACATGAGAGCGCTACCAGCAGCCAAAGGGAAAAAGAATATCTCACAATCTTTTCAGACCTTCAGTTCAGCTGTCAACTGAGCCAAGTGGCTGGCAGCCATTGGCACGGCCAAGCATGTTCACAATTGACAGTGTATTACACCGAGGACGGTTCCAAGAAGCTACGGCTGCGTGGAAAGACAAAGGACCCAGCAAAATAACTGCTCCGCGGCTGTAATCTTGGGTACGGGCGCTTGGGATCCTTACAATACACCCCAAAATTTCCAAACCACACCCCTTTAATACTTCCTATTTTGGTTCTGGAGGCAATTTAGCTCTCTTCCTGCATAAGTAATGCTAGCTTTATTGTTAAGAGGGATCAGACAGTGCAGATTGAGAAAGGCAAGCCATGTAAACATAAGCACAGCTGTTCTGGGTCAGACCTCTGGGCCCACCCAGCCCAGTATCTGATTTGCAATAGTGATCAGGTCCAGAAATGTAACTACACAAGAGAGGTGAGGGGGTGCTTCATTCTCCGTATCTAGCGTGTGAAGGTGTCAGGGACAACACAGGTATAGGAGGGCTATATCCTGCACATAGCCACTGACCTTCTTTCTTTTTCTGATGAATTTGTTCAAGGCAGAAAGGTGTGGTCTAGAGCAGTGTTTCTCAACCCTGTGCCTCCAGATGTTTTTGGCCTACAACTCCCATCATCCCTGACCACTGGTCTTGCTAGCGAGGGATGATGGGAGTTGTAGGCCAAAAACATCTGGAGGCACAGGGTTGAGAAACACTGGTCTAGAGCTGGGGGAGTCAGAAGGTAGATTGGGATTCACTGGTCGATCTCTGGGTGATTTGCATTTGAATGGCAAGGGAAATTCCCAACTGAAAGCTGCAAAAAAAAATCTTCCCTCGCTAAATTTAATGAAGAAAGCTTAGAACAGGACCAGGAAAGATGGAGTTCAGTTCTGAAACTAATTACCAATTCTACTTCTGAGTACAAGCTCAGTAGGAATCATGCCAGAACCTTAATTTCAAGGGTGTGTCTGCTCCCCGAAATAATTCTTTTATACCTGGTTTCACCTTTTGTTCAAAGAAGTTCTGGTCCTGCATGTCTGAAGGCTGCCTGCTGATGACCTAGATTAGAAGAGCATGACACGTATAAGCTTTCCGCTGCTAGTTGACTGCTGCTAGTATCGATCTGACCAGTATCAGGTTTGAAAACAAGACTCACTGAGAGTCACCGTGGACCAAATGTCCATGAAACCAAAGCCCCTTGGTCTTCTCACACCTGACCATTCAAATATCAACCTCTAAGCTGATGGACCAAAGTGTGCCACAATCCGATAACAATGCTCATCTACACCTTATGATTAAACTGAAATTATTATCTCCAGTGGCAGGAGAAGCACTAATACTAAACATGGATTATATAGCACTTTAGGGACTTTACGTTAGGAACACAGGAAGCTGCCTTTTATGGATTCAGACCATCGGTCCATCTAGTTCAGTCATCTACACCAGGGCTGAGGAACCTCTAGCCCTCAGATGCTGCTGGACTACAACTCCCATCATGCCATCAACTCCATGATGTGCTCCATGATGAGCACTTTGGTGTGATGTCCAAACTGACAAAACATAGTTATGAGCATCATTTTGCTAATAGTTGGGATTTTAAATTATTATTATTAGAGCAAACCATGGTTTGGTGTGCTGCTGGAATGGAAACCACAGTTTGCCCAGCACCACATGGAAAGCAACAAGGGATGATTTTAAGCCAGTACAATGCAGAAACTCTACGGCACAGCGAATAGTTCAGCCTTTGAAAATCCTCTGCATAATATTAATTTCTACTAGTCCAGGAAATTTATCTTTATAAGGGTGGAAACCTATCTCTAGGAGCTCTCTTTTATAAAGACATGTTAATGGCATAGTGGCATTATCATCAAAGACGGCATGTTCAACAGCAAAATTGAGGAAACTGACTCAGCAGTTCCTTTAGAAGCAAAAAATAGCACAGCAGTCATGGAACTGTATCATCCTCATGAGGAAAGCTGAGAAAGAGAGCAGAGACATTAATCAATTGCAGAATTATTATTCTGAGAAATGTTCTGAGAGTAGAGAGAGTGTAGAGAAAGAAGACGGGGTAGCTCAACTCATTTTAGAGGGGAAAGAGCTTATGGAGAACTGGCTGTTTAAAAGCTCACTCATTTCAATATGTTCTTTTCTCCCTTTTTCCACTGAGAAATTCTGACACGAGAGCTTTTGCAATCCACATTGTGCATACTAAGACTGTAGAGTTCAGCTAGAGATTTAAACTGCGGGCCTCCTTGAATGTCTGGGCCAAGGCAAACAGGATGAATTTTAACAGGGAGAAATGTAAAGTACTACACTTGGGCAAAAAAAACGAAAGGCACAAATACAGGATGGGTGACACCTGGCTTGAGAGCAGTACAAGTGAAAAGGATCTAGGAGTCTTGGTAGACCACAAACTTGACATGAGTCAACAGTGTGATGCAGCAGCTAAAAAAGCCAATGCAATTCTGGGCTGCATCAATAGGAGTATAGCATCTAGATCAAGGGAAGTAATAGTACCACTGTATTCCGCTCTGGTCAGACCTCACCTGGAATACTGTGTCCAGTTCTGGGCACCATAGTTCAAGAAGGATACTGACAAGCTGGAACGTGTCCAGAAGAGGGCAACCAAAATGGTCAAAGGCTTGGAAACGATGCCTTATGAGGAACGGCTTAGGGAGCTGGGTATGTTTAGCCTGGAGAAGAGAAGGTTAAGGGGTGATAGGATAGCCATGTTAAAATATATAAAAGTATGTCATATAGAGGAAGGAGAAAAGTTGTTTTCTGCTGCTCCAGAGAAGCGGACACGGAGCAATGGATTCAAACTACAAGAAAGAAGATTCCACCTAAACATTAGGAAGAACTTCCTGACAGTAAGAGCTGTTCAACAGCGGAATTTGCTGCCAAGGAGTGTGGTGGAGTCTCCTTCTTTGGAGGTCTTTAAGCAGAGGCTTGACAGCCACCTGTCAGGAATGCTTTGATGGTGTGTCCTGCTTGGCAGGGGGTTGGACTGGATGGCCCTTGTGGTCTCTTCCAACTCTATGATTCTATGTCTAAAATCATTTCTGATGTGATGTAGTTCACACAGTGAAAAGCTCTGCAGGAAGAGAATGCAATTTGCTAGACAGAAAACTAAACTTTGACTGGGGCACCTGGATTCAAACTTGTGGTCAAGCCATAGATATCTGTGGCCTTGGGCAAAACGCTCTATGCCTGCTGCCACATCTGAGCATGGGAAGAAGCAATGACCTTGGCAAGATTACTCTGGAAAGAATTAAGGGGGTGGTGTTGGACAAGTGTGATGGCATGATAATGATGATGCAAAATCAACAGCACTCAAGAAAATTATTCCTAGGAAAGTTTTCTCAAGTTTTGGGGTGTTTCTTTGCAATTAATTGAAACCTTTAAAAAAAAAAAAAAAAGTACTCTTAAGATACTGAGAGAAAGCCCCAGCTCATAGGTGTAGAAACACCACCGCTCAGAAAAATCCCTTGATCCTGGCAAAAGTGACATTTCTAAGCACACTGAGAAGTGTCATTTCAACTACCAGCCTAAGCACATATATGCACCTTTATAAACAATCACGATAGTTTAAACCCCCTTCATGGATCACTGCCTTGTCGTGGTGAAGGGGCTTGAATAACTCAGGGAAGCTATGGACAGGTCAAGATGGACAGGTCATAGTGGAGCGTTTGGACCAAATGTGATCCACCTGGAGGAGGAACCAGCAAGCCACTCCAGTATCCCTGCCAAGAAAACTCCATGGACAAAGACTGCTTCTTGGGAGAAAAGCAATGACAAACCTAGACAGCATCTTAAAAAGCAGAGACATCACCTTGCCGACAAAGGTCCGTATAGTTAAAGCAATGGTTTTCCCAGTAGTGATGTATGGAAGTGAGAGCTGGACCATCAAGAAGGCTGATCACCGAAGAATTGATGCTTTTGAATTATGGTGCTGGAGGAGACTCCTGAGAGTCCCATGGACTGCAAGAAGATCAAACCTATCCATTCTGAAGGAAATCAGCCCTGAGTGCTCACTGGAAGGACAGATCCTGAAGTTGAGGCTCCAATACTTTGGCCACCTCATGAGAAGAGAAGACTCCCTGGAGAAGACCCTGATGTTGGGAAAGATGGAGGGCACAAGGAGAAGGGGACGACAGAGGACGAGATGGTTGGACAGTGTTCTCGAAGCTACCAACATGAGTCTGACTAAACTGTGGGAGGCAGTGGAATACAGGAGTGCCTGGCGTGTTCTGGTCCATGGGGTCATGAAGAGCCGGACATGACTAAGCGACTAAACAACAACAAATAGTTTAAACAGAAATACAGTAAGTCTCAGCACAGTGGAAAAGTCTGTGACCTGTGTGTTTGCTCAGTCTGCTGTCCAGATGTTAACTGTTTGTGGGACAGGAACTAGGGTGCAGGGAAGGTCTTTTGAAGTTTACATTTCTTTTGACAATAGGACTAAAGCCGTTTCCCTCAAGGTTTTTTACAGAATCCTATTAGTTCACAGACTTCACCACTTGAAATGCATGCGACCATTACAAAGCTAAACTGATTAGAATCCAGCCCACTCTTCTGTCCACAAGTCATTCCATCAAAGAACTGCCATACTCATAAACCAGGTGTGAAAGAAAGCCAATTCACTCACCCCCCTGGGCTAATAGCACTGACAGTGCATTAATCCTGCTACATTAATCCGCATCATCCACGGAGAGAATATATGCTATACTTGGAGGTGCTTTCTATGACCAAAATATGCAAATCTAGATGGTTCAAACAAAAGCTTTTCACATCCTGTGCACCACACTGGCCGTGTTTGCATGTAACAGTAATCCAGATTTCACAAACAATGTGCCCCCAACATGCTCTCACTTGGCTCCTCCCCTGGCACGAGCGGGGTAAACAAACCAGTAAACCTTGGCTTTCCATTACCTAAAAACTCAGGATCATGGTTGAGGCCCTGGTTGCTTTGTACGCTTGCGGATCGTGTCTTGCAAATGCTGCTTGCTCACAGTAAACAAGAAGATGTGGCATATACATGTGAACGCAGGCTTTGCATCTCCAATGTTTTGGGGAAACGTGTCCCAAATGCAGGGAAACCTGAGACTCTTTCAGGGGTCTTCCAGGCAAGCAAGGTCATCCTCAGATAGCAAATTCCCACCCCTCACTTCAGGAACACATTGTTCCAAGCCATCTTCCAATAGACAACTCTCATCTAGGGACTTCAACTCTGAACGCAACAAACAAACAAACAAAGGAGCAAGCATGAGACCCAAGCATCCAACATAAGTACCTGTGTGAGTCCTCTGGTGCGCTTTTAAGTGTGAGCTCTTTGTATAAACCTTCCGGCACCCATTAAACTGACAGCGATGAACCCTCTTCTTGTTTTCCGGCAAAGCATCCGTCCCTGTCCCTCCTTGCTCGCTGTCACTGAGCGCACACTTTGTTGTGCTAGCCGGTGCTACCACACCGACTTTTATAGAGCTGAGGGCGGTCTTCTTTGCAACTAACTTCAGCGTAACTGTGCCATCCACCGCGGAGACAGTCTGTGAGGTTTTTACAAGATGGCGGCTGAGCTCAGGGGAGGAGGGAGGTGTTAGTGAGGTCACGGCGTTGAGTTGGGCCTGGTTAACGGCAGTATAGCCCTCTGTGGAGGAGCTGGTAGGCTGCAAGCTGAGGCAAGTCTCGGACAAGAGTTTGTCCCGCGAGACGATAACGTCCATGTTGGAATTCTTGTCACAAGGACTCATGTCTACAGGTAGCAAGAGGGGGTCCAGCTGCTGGATGGTGTCTTCTGTGTCTTGAGCCGAGGCAGTGTGGAGGAAACAGTCCAAATCATCACCAAAGCTCTCCGATATCTTCCTGGGCTCCGTCTGAAGGTAGCGTTCCAGCTCAAGGCATGTCTGCAGACAGAGAAGGAAGACGTCATTAGACCACCCAATCCAACAGTTGCCACTGCCGAGAAACAGAAGGCAGACACAGGGATAGGGAACCCGTGGCCTTCCAGGTACTGCTCGATTCCCATCATTGGCAAGGCCAATGGGAATGATGGGAAGTGTAGCTCAGCAATATCTGGAGGGCCACAGCTGCCCCATCCCTTCCCTAATGGGCGGAAACATATGGATAGGCCAAAACAGTCATAAGAAAAGAAAGGAGAAATAAATTATCTGCTGTGCTGTAGCTCAGTCTGTATAGCACGAGACCTTTCGTCTCACGGTGGTTGGTTTGAAGACCCATGTTGGGTGAGAGATTCCTGCATTGTAGAGAGTTGGACGAGATGACCCTCAAGGTCCAATTCCACAATTCTATGAATTCTCCCACAGAGTAACAGCTACAAGCGCCACTTCTCCTCCACTCTGGGAGGAAGACGGAGGACAGCAGAGGCCCTTTCCAGTTGCCTAGCAACCCCAGGAGCAACCACTTGTGAATCAACCCCCAAACGTTAGGAGGCTGCGCCACAATCAGTCAAATTCCTTCCCCTCCCCAATCCACCCGAAATGTTTGCTTAGCACACAGACTATTCGCAGGCCGCAGCTGCAGTTTCTCTGGGGGCCTGGCACAAATACCGGTACCTCTGTACCAAACAGGGGAAGCTTTAGTTTTTGTGGGGTGGAAGGCACAGGAAGTGCTCCTCTGCAATGCAAACCAGTTTTTATTATTATTATTATTATTATTATTATTTATACCCTGCCCATCTGGCTGGGTTTCCCCAGCCACTCTGGGCGGCTTTCAACAGAACATTAATATACAATAATCTATTAAACATTAAAAGCCTCCCTAAACTGGGCTGCCTTCAGATGTCTTCTAAAGGTCTGGTAGTTGTTGTTCTCTTTGACATCTGAAGGGAGGGCGTTCCACAGGGCGGGCGCCACTACCGAGAAGGCCCTCTGCCTAGTTCCCTGTAACTTGGCTTCTCGTAGTGAGGGAACCGCCAGAAGGCGCTCGGCACTGGACCTCAAGTGTCCGGGCAGAACGATGGGGGTGGACCGAAGCCATTTTTGCTTTTGGCCCAGTGGCTCATAGCTCCTTTGAGCAGGGAAAGCTCATTGAGGCTCTGCTCAGGACCGCTGGCTGTTGGTGTAAATGCCAGGCCATCGGGACAGAAAAGTGGGGTATCTAAAGTGCTGTAACCATCCATTTATATAGGCCAGCCTTCTACATTTTAGCCTTTCCACGCAATGCTGAGTGTTCAAGGAACAACACCCGGATAACAGGAGTTGCTATAACATACAAACCAGTGTAAGGTCCACTCCCCCCCCTCCCCCGGTAGAATTCAGTAAGTATTCTATGCAACTGGTGCACATTTAACTTGTAGGCATTTAGCTTTACATGCCTGGCAAACAAAACAAAACAAAACAAAATTTAAAAAGGGGGACTGAGCTCAGGAGAGAAATAAAAGTCTTTGGCAATCCCACCCGCCATTGCACTCAATACGGTTTGACTACACTTGATTTTGGCTTTAGGCCTTATCCCTGGAATGTAACCCCTGTGTAAGTTGAGGGCTTACGGCAAACTTTTTCAGCAGTCCACCATCCCTCAGACCATGTGGTGGGCTGGACTTTTGGGGGGGAGGGAGGGGGGAATGAACAAATTCCTATGCCCCACAAATAACCCAGAGTTGCATTTTAAATAAAAACACACATTCTACTCATGTAAGAACACCAGGCAGGCCCCACAAATAACCCAGAGATGCATCCTATATAATAAAGAGCCTATGTCCCTGCCTTTCCGTGTGTCACGGAAGTGCGTTCTGCGCATGTCACACGGGGACGCAGGGATTGGAGGGGGCGGAGAGGGGGGCGGGACGACGCAGAGACACTTCCGGCCGGGCGAAACTGCGCCGCCGCCATTGCTGCCGCCCCGCCAACCCCGCTCCGCCCGCTGCTGGCGAGCTTCTCCCTTCCGCCTTCTGCCCCCTTCCCCTCTAGGGTGGAGCAGCTCCTCCTGCTGCTCCGCCGAGGCGGCGTCGGGCTGGGCACGTCGGCGGAGGCAGCGCCGGCGGCGGAGGAGCCGGCCGGGCCAGCGCCGGCCCGTTTTTAACGGAGGTGCCTGCCGCCGCCTGAAGGAGACCCCCGTCCGGCACGCGCCCTTCCCTGCGCGCTGCCCAGCCGGTGGGGGTCCGAGGCGAGGCGGCCTCCGCTGACGGGCCAGCCGGTCGCCCCCGCCGAAGCCTCCCGGTCCCCCGGCTCCTGCTGCTCCGCCTCCGGCTAGCGCCCGTTTGCTTCAACGGGCTTAATATACTAGTTTTAAATAAAAACACACATTCTACTCATGTAAAAACACCAGGCAGGCCCCACAAATAACCCAGAGATGCATTTTAAATAAAAGGACACATTCCACTCATGTAAAAACACGCTAATTCCCGGACCGTCCGCGGGTCAGACTAAGAAGGCGATTGGGCCGCATCTGGCCCACGGGCCTTAGGTTGCCTACCCCTGGCTTACTGTATTAGGATGTTGCCTCTTTCTATCACAGGGCTGAAATATTTGCCTCTCTCTCTCTTCCTGGCCTCAGTTTACTCTCTGCTGCACAGAAAACGTAATCCCTAGGTTAGCAAGCGTGGAGGCTGCTATGTCTACCGCCATTCATATGAATTCTCCACTGCCTGGACATTAAAATGATGGGTTCAGTCTCCGAACTTCCTGTGGAGAGGGCAGGGGGGGGAGCTGTCCCTTTAAGGCATTACTCCCCTTATGACAACCATAGTGGTCCTGACAGACTTCCGAGCCTTGTCATTAATTTTCCATAAAGAACAGTTCTCCTCAAGCCCCCTTTGAGGCAAGGCCTGATGCTTCAGAAACCTATAATTATTCTTGTATCTCCACCCCCTGCGGTCTTTGCACCTGTGTCAGTTCAAGAGACCAGCTGGTCAAGCCTTGCCTTCTGCCTCTGAAACACAAAGCCACCTCATCAAGGCCATCTCCCTTTAAAAGAAATAAAAAATAATAAAAAAATGGGGTGGTGGTGGTGGTGGTGGTGGTGAGGGGGAGAGAACTCAAAATGTTGGGACGGGTGGGGAGGAAAAAAGGACGGGACAGAGCGAAAAAGATACAGCTTTCAACAACAGGAACAAAACCTCAACACACTCCGTGGCTAGACAAGGTTCCGATAAGGCTGAGCGGTCTATTTTCAGGATACAGAAAGTATCCATTGGGAAAAAAAAGTTTTTAAGAGGGTGCTTACGTTTTAAAGCACAATGATAATCAAGTGGAGGTGGGAACGAAAGAAACAATTTGTTGCATTTTGATTGCTATGATTTCGAAGTTCATATATCAGTATTTTTTCCCAGGTGATGCCTGCCCACCTTTGGGGAGAAGCTGCTATTGAATTAGGCTGCACACTTACTACTACTACTACTATTAATGTATTATTTGTACCCAGCCCATGTGGCTGGGTCCCCCCAGCCACTCTGGGCGGCCTCCAACAGATATTAAAATACATCAAAATCACAGGTTAAAAACTTCCCTAAACAGGGCTGCCTTCAGGTATTTTCTAAATGTTGTGTAGTTGTTGATCCCTTTAACCTCTGATGGGAGGGCGTTCCACAGGGCGGGCGCCACTACCGAGAAGGCCCTCCGCCTGGTTCCCTGTAGCTTTGCTTCTCGCAGTGAGGGAACCGCCAGAAGACCCTCGGGGCTGGACCTCAGTGTCTGGGCTGAACGGTGGGGGTGGAGACGCTCCTTCAGGTATACAGGACCGAGGCCATTTAGGGCTTTAAAGGTCAGCACCAACACTTTGAATTGTGCTCGGAAACGTACTGGGAGCCAATTTAGATCTCCCAGCACCGGTGTTATGTGGTCCCGGCAGCCACTCCCAGTCACCAGTCTAGCTGCCGCATTCTGGATTAATTGCAGTTTCCGGGTCACCTTCAAAGATAGCCCCACGTAGAGCGCATTGCAGTAGTCCAAGCGGGAGATAACTAGAGCATGCACCACTCTGGTGAGACAGTCTGCGGGCAGGGAGGGTCTCAGCCTGTGTACCAGATGGAGCTGGTAGACAGCCGCCCTGGACACAGAATTAACCTGCGCCTTCATGGACAGCTGTGAGTCCAAAATGACTCCCAGGCTGTGCACCTGGACCTTCAGGGGCACAGTTACCCCATTCAGGACCAGGGATTCCCCCACACCCGCTCGCACCCTGTTCCCCCAAAACATTACTTCTGTCTTGTCAGGATTCAACCTATTTTTGTGGGCCTATTTTCAGGATACAGAAAGTATCCATTGAAAAAAAAGTTTTTAAGAGGTTGCTTACGTTTTAAAGCACAATGATAATCAAGTGGAGGTGGGAACGAAGGAAATAATTTGTTGCATTTTGATTTCGAAGTTCATATATCAGTATTTTTTCCCAGGTGAAGCCTGTGGCCTGCCCACCTTTGGGGAGAAGCTGCTATTGAATTAGGCTGCACACTTACTAGTGACTGAAACCCGCTGAACACAGTGAGACAAAATTCTGAGCAAACCTGTGTGGGATTGTGCTGCAAGACTGTTGTGAAAGCAGCACAACCTGCCTGCCACATTCCCAAGGGCCATCTGCAAATTAATTATATGAAGCCAAATATGCATTGTTATCTTTAGCCTTCCAGTTCCCAGAATTCTTCTGTCTTTAATACTTCGACTGTGCCTTTAGAAAAGAAGTACAGATAAAATATTTGCAAAAGAAAATGAGGAAGGGCCGTCCTCCTTTGAACCCCAATTCTCATCTGCCTGATCTTTGCTACAAGTTGACGCTTTTTCATGCATTACAGGGATTCTTTCTTCACATGCAATTTTGCTGCTCCGGAAAACATCAAATACCTTACATAACCACCTTCCTTCTCAGTCCGACATCACAAGTAAAAAAACACACACAAAAACAGGATCTCCGGTTGCCAAGCTTATGTTATAAAACAAATTTGATGGCATAACACCGCCACCCTGGCCCCCAAATGGAGCATGAGAAGGAAATGCTGTTATTTTATTATTTATCTGTTCGCAAAAATTACCGTCAACCTTACGAAAATCATCATGGTGGTGAACACCATAAAACAGTAAAAATTGCGTCCATAAAACAAATTCAAAATACATTGCAAATTGGAATATCGAATTACTGGATCAATATAGATGGATCACCCTGCAGGGAAAGCCTTGAGTGAACAGGTGAGTGTAAATGCCAGGATGGAAGGCGCCTGGTCTGCTGTTCATTGGAAGCACATTCTCAAGGGCAGGTGCTACCACACAAAAGACCCTGCTCTTAGTGGACGTAAGGTGAACTTCGGGAGAAAACAGAACTACTGAGAGGGCCTCTTGCAAGGGCAGAAGTGACCACAAAGGGGTATAAAAAAAAAATGTAAGGCCTCCCTGAAGGTAATCCGGCCCCAAGTCCAAAATATGCTAATAAAGGTAAAGGTAAAGGGGACCCCTGACCATTAGGTCAAGTCGTGTCCGACTCTGGGGTTGCGGCACTCATCTCCCTTTATTGGCTATGGGAGCCGGCGTACAGCTTCCGGGTCATGTGGCCAGCATGACAAAGCCGCTTCTGGCGAACCAGAGCAGTGCACGGAAACGCCATTTACCTTCCCGCCAGAGCGATACCTATTTATCTACTTGCACTTTGACGTGCTTTCGAACTGCTAGGTTGGCAGGAGCAGGGACCGAGCAATGGGAGCTTCAACATTCTAGCTCTGCTTGCTAAATACATGTAAACTGAACACAGCAAATTAAAGTACTCTTGGGCACCAGAAAGTTTTCCAATGCAAAGTATCCTAATTTGTATAGGAAAATTTTCCAAATCCCATTTTCCTAGGAAACGTGCTAGTGTTATGGGCCATATTCTCTCCATAACCACCAAAGCTATAAGCCTGTTATGAGTAGGGAAGCTGCTCTGATATTCTCAGGAAATGTCTATTCCGTGCTAGATACTAGAACCAACATAGTAGTGCTCAGAAAACAGAGAAGTCCTGGTTGATGGAATACAAGGGTAAGTTTTGCCTAACAGATATTCACTGTGTCTGGAATGGGCTCGAAAGCACTAATGTGATCTGCACAAAGTAACCTGGAATGGCACAAAGTTCTCTGCCATTTTTCTTGCAGGTCTCTATTACGCCAATTCCTGCAATCTACTTCGAATTGCTGGCAGCAGCAACACCCAAGATAGTTAAGAAATTAGCCATATTTTTGGAGAAGGTTTTGTGGCTCAGTGCTTCAAAACAAAAGCCTTACTTAAAAATACACTAAATCCAACTTGAGCCCTTGCTTTTTCCTAGCGAATATCAGTGGTGCGCCATACCAAAGACCCGTTAGATGGTGGGGAGGAAACACCTACAGCCTCTAGTTAAAAACCAAACCATCGCTCCAGTTTACACTAGCACGCAGCAAGCTAAAAGAGGAGACGGATTTGTACTGTGAAGATTGATACCGAACAAATGACACCTAAAGATAAATGATGTGGCACAGCTGCTACAAGATAAAGAGAAGTTGATAGATGTTATTCGTTGCCAGAGTCACTGCATGAAGTGATGGGCAGGGTTTGAAGAAGAATGTGGCTCCTTAAAGAGAAATGAGAAGTAGGCACCTGATTGTTCCAGCTTGTGGGGGGCGGGTAGAGATCCTCTTTCTCTGTGGGAACTACCATTCTGGGGCATGGGTTAGAACCCTCGCCCAATTTTGCCCCTCTTCTCAAAAGTTAAAGCTCAGTATCTTTGAGGTCCTGCCAACCTAGCAGTTCAAAAGCATGTCAAAGTGCAAGTAGATAAATAGGTACCGCTCCGGCGGGAAGGTAAACGGCGTTTCCGTGCGCTGGTCTGGTTCGCCAGAAGCTGCTTAGTCATGCTGGCCACATGACCCGGAAGCTGTACGCCGGCTTCCTCAGCCAATAAAGCGAGATAATAATAATAATAATTTATTATTTGTACCCCGCCCATCTGGCCAGGTCCCCCCAGCCACTCTGGGCGGCCTCCAACAGATATTAAAATACATTAATATATCACAGGTTAAAAACTTCCCTAAACAGGGCTGCCTTCAGGTATTTTCTGAATGTCAGGTAGTTGTTTATCTCTTTGACCTCTGCTGGGAGGGCGTTCCACAGGGCGGGCGCCACTACCGAGAAGGCCCTCAGCGCTGGACCTCAGTGTCTGGGCTGAACGATGGGGGTGGAGACGCTCCTTCAGGTATACTGGGCCAAGGTCGGTTAGGGGTTTAAAGGTCAGCACCAACACTTTGAATTGTGCTCGGAAATGTACTGGGAGCCAATGTAGCTCTCTCAGGACCGGTGTTATGTGGTCCCGGCGGCCACTCCCAGATGAGCGCCGCAACCCCAGAGTCGGTTACGACTGGACCTAATGGTCAGAGGTCCCTTTACCTTTTATCTTTGAGGAAGATCCTTATCAGCCTTAGCTTCTTCTGCCTCCGCTCCCCCCCCCCCCAGTACATAGGCCAGGTCTTCTGAGGCTCAGATCCTGAGATGGCAGGGGTGGAACCTCACAGAGGAGTGTGATTGATAGGGGTGAAGTCTAAGGCAGGGGTGGGGAACTGGTGGTTCTCCAAAGGTGTTGAACTCTGGTGCCCCAGCCAGACTGCCAATGGGCAGGGAGCGGCAAGCCTCAAGGAAATTCACAATATACGAACTTTTAATATAATTGGCAAACCCTCCTGGAAAGGTGTAAGTGAAAAGCAGACGGGTGAATAATGGCTGTGGAAAAAGAGGTCTGGATGTTATCAGGACTGAATGAATATGGCGACTGTCCGTGATTAGGCCTTTGGAATCAGAGTGCCAAGGGGCAAGGCGATGGTGATGAAAAATGGACTTAAATCCACACAGGGACATTGTTTGTTTTGATTTATCTTGCTTGCTGGAATACATCAGAGGCTGTGACAATATAGGAAGGGTAAAAAGCAAGGGCAAATAGTTGATTAGATACCTCCGGAGTTTGAAGCATGGGAGACCTCCAAATAAATTTAAAAAATAATTTGGCAGAATTGGAACTTTTCTTCTTCTTCTTCTTATTCCTATTGACAATTGGATTAATAATTTGGAATGTAATTTGGAATGTTTCAATGTGATTTTGTTGTATTGAAAATCTTAATAAAAATTATTTGGCAGACTGCCAATGGGTAGAGCTGATGTGGTTTGACATTTCACGGACTGAGCATGGTTAATCTGCACTGGGCTTTTCTTTGCAAAGGGTTGCCCCTTCAGGTTTTAAAAAATGTGTTGCCGTTTTTACTTTTGCATAACTCAATGTTCATCCGAGCATCCTTATACCTCCCCTCATTTCCTAGCAGTCCCAATTCAGTATTGCCAATCATTTTTTTTATCTCCAGTCAACCACCTGAGTTTCCTATTACAGGGGGAGGAAGATTCATGGTTCAGAGCAACAGAAGGAGCCTTTCACGGCCTCATGCCAAGAAGCAACCCAAAAATGGTAACACATTGGCCTTTGTGTGTGTGTGTGTGTGTGTGTGTGTGTGTGTGTGTGTGTGTGTGTTTGCTTAAAACCAGCAACAATAAAAGCACTCTCTTAAATTTTTCTTATGGAGCCCAAACCGAAGGTCCGGACACATATAAGCAGCTGTAAACTTAGGGCTGCCTTGAAGAGTACCATTTATCCACAAGCACTTGCTGTCTCCTCGTAAGTCTATTAGTATGAAACAGGTGCTGCTCACATCCACCCATTCCACATCCATCCATTTTTGCAGCATGCTCAGCACATCTTGGGTATTATGCACCTAGCAAGGAATTTAGCATTGCACTAAAACTAACATTACAGCTGAGCAAGGATTTCTGCTTGTCTAACAGAACAACTTCTCCTCTCCTTCCCCTGCATGCTTTTTTTTGGGGGGGGGGGTATGGGGGAGGAGGGTGGCAAGTCCCGTTGCACTAGTGGGAGACCTTAGTTGGAACTACTTCATGGAATCTGGCCCCTAATGTTTTAAGCAAGCTGTTTAGGGAAAATTATTTATTTATTTATTTATTCATTCATTCAATTTATTCTAACAATTTTAAGCACTTTACATTACCGTTAAATTTTCATCCTCCCCCCCCCCTCTCACTGGGGGAAGCAAATTTCCAATCCCCTCTCTCACCGGGAAAGACAATAAACATTTCACATTTAACATAATTAATATAGTCCATATCATTGCTTGAGTCTGGCCCATTTCTGTAGGCCAGATATTTCCCTTTCCTCAATTTCATTTTTCGTTTGACTTCCTCAAGTCCCCCCTGTTGAATTCATTGTCAATCCTCTTTATCAGTTTCCCAAATTCAAAGCATATCTAATTCTTAACCCAATATTATATTTTTCCATTTCCTTTTCCATTTCCTTATCCTTTTTCACAATATCATAAAATACCAAAATCATTTTCCTTCTTCTTTTAACCGTCCTAGTTCTACTTAAACTAACTCCTTCCCCCCCCCCCCATACCTCGGCTCCTAACTACTTCTGATACTTTCCGAAACACTTAACAATTTCCCTTACTCCAACCTAATTTTAAACTCCTAAATTTCTTCTTTTTACACCCTTTCCTCCCTCCGGTCTCAAATATTTTAGCTATTTTTCCCACCTCTATCCTCCTAATTTTTTAACATATATTCATTAACGTCAGTATCCAGATCCATTCATCTTAGCCACTGTTTAGGGAAATTTTTAATGTTTGTTATTGTGTTTTTAATATTCTGTAGCGGCTGGGGAAACCCAGCCAGATGGGCAGGGTATAAGTAATAAATTATTATTATTATTATTATATTATTATTATTATAGTTAAAGAAATGTAAATGACGCAAACAAATTGGGCATGTTTTATATCCCATTTTCAAGCGGTTATCGGTGCTGTTCGCTGAATGGGAGCTGGCCTTCAAGTGAAACGCACAAGGGCAAGACGTTTAAAGAAAAGCCACACAGCCATGTGCTAAACACCATCAAAGCATTCCTGACAGGTGGCTGTCAAGCCTCAGCTTAAAGACCTCCAAAGAAGGAGACTCCACCACCCTCCTTGGCAGCAAATTCCACTGTCAAACAGCTCTTACTGTCAGGAAGTTCTTTCTAATGTTTAGGTGGAATCTTCTTTCTTGTAGTTTGAATCCATTGCTCCGTGTCCTCAGGAGCAGCAGAAAACAACTTTTCTCCCTCCTCTATATGACATCCTTTTATATATTTGAACATGGCTATCATATCACCCCTTAACCTTCTCTTAAACATACCCAGCTCCCTAAGCCGTTCCTCATAAGGCATCGTTTCCAGGCCTTTGACCATTTTGGTTGCCCTCTTCTGGACACGTTCCAGCTTGTCAGTATCCTTCTTGAACTGTGGTGCCCAGAACTGGACACAGTATTCCAGGTGAGGTCTGACCAGAGCGGAATACAGTGGTACTATTACTTCCCTTGATCTAGATACTATACTCCTATGGATGCAGCCCAGAATTGCATTGGCTTTTTTAGCTGCTGCATCACACTGTTGACTCATGTCAATCCAATCACTGCAAAAATCCCAGGTGATAACTTTCAGTTGCAGCTTTTAGGAAGCCAATGAGAGATTTGCCTTACTCTTGTGGATGTTGAAGGCAGAGACCCCATGAGCACAAAGAAGCATAATAAAAAGCCCTAGGAATCAGTGCTGCAATATTATCACTTCTATTGCAATATCTGCTGTTTTTATTAATGCCCCAGGCACCAGGCAGGCAATTAGAAAAGAACCTTCAGCTTTCATTAAAAAAAAGAAAAGTTACATTCTAGCTCTTGAGGTTACAAGAGAATGTCTGAAAAACACGATTCCCTAAGGTTTGGGAGTACGGAAGCAATTAAAAAGAGCACTGAATTCCTTTAAGAAGCATATATGACACACACAGATCCCTAAATTGGGAATGTTTCAGGGGAAACGTAAAGATCAAAACTTCAAAAGACAAAGAGAATATGCAGACAGGAAGAAGGTGAGATGAAAACACAAGTCCACTGTTTGTGCATCGGCGTCTTCAGTGCCTGGATGCCAACGTAACTGGGTATTCTGGTTGCATGGAAGCTTCTGTAAAAGCAGCTGTTTGTGCACAGGTATGAAAGGGGTGGGACGCGGGTGGCGCTGTGGGTTAAACCACAGAGCCTAGGGTTTGTTGATCAGAAGGTCGGTGGTTCGAATCCCTGCGACGGGGTGAGCTCCCGTTGCTCGGTCCCTGCTCCTGCCAACCTAGCAGTTCGAAAGTGTGTCAAATTGCAAGTAGATAAATAGGTAACGCTGCAGCGGGAAGGTAAACGGCGTTTCCGTGCGCTGCTCTGGTTTGCCAGAAGCGGCTTAGTCATGCTGGCCACATGACCTGGAAGCTGTACGCCGGCTCCCTCGGCCAATAATGCAAGATGAGCGCCGCAACCCCAGAGTCGGTCACGACTGAACCTAATGGTCAGGGGTCCCTTTACCTTTACCTTTATGAAAGGGGCATCAGAGGAGTACTGAGAAGCAGGGCTGTGCACCTAGCCCACACTGCCAGGTTAAGGGCATGATGCCTGGCCCCATCTCTAGATATCCTTATGCTAGCAAGGTCTTCTGCAAAGAAAAAAACATTCCCGGGTACTAGCATAGCGGCCCCTTCATGCAATTTCCCCGGACTTGGGTTCCTACTTGTTGTTCAACTACATCTCCCCATATCACTGGCCATGCAAACTGGGGATATTTGGGATCCCAGTGTTGGGGAAAGCTGCAATGGATTCACCCCATTCCAATCAAATAAATAAGTCTGTGCATTTCACTAGACCTGTGCCAATTGCAGCACATTCTTCCATTGCGTGTATTCATTCTTAACATTGCTACGGAACAAAAGAAAAGCATCTATATTATACAGTCGTACCTTGGAAGTCAAATAGAATCCGTTCCGGAAGTCTGTTCTAAAACGTTTGAAAACCAAAGTGCGGCTTC
Organism: Darevskia nairensis; assembly: GCA_034642065.1. NCBI lineage: Eukaryota > Metazoa > Chordata > Lepidosauria > Squamata > Lacertidae > Darevskia > Darevskia nairensis. Next base: position 83,297 of record JAWWNI010000806.1, on the reverse strand, counting down.
TGATTGGCTGCAGGAAGCTCCTGCAGCCAATCGGAAGCCACGGAAGCCCCGTCAGACGTTCGGCTTCCAATAGAACATTCGAAAACTGGAACACTCACTTCTGGGTTTCGATCATTTGGAAGCCAAAACGTTCTGAGAACTAGGCTGTCCGACTTCCAAGGTACGACTGTATATGAAAGGAGCTGTGAGGCTGTTTTTCTTCACATTCAGGCAGTTGAGCACCTTGGACAGCTGCAAAATGTGTACTCTAAATTCACTCCATGTGTCTTTTGGGGAACCAGCATGTGCCAACACTTCAGTCATAGCCAGCCATGTTAACCTTGTCAGGACAGGGAAAGGAAACATGTTCCAGATCCCCAACATCAGTAGGAAGATTCAGAAGCTGCTGGTGCTCTCAATCAACCCAGAAAATCTCCTGCTTTTCAGTCCTTTTCCGTTTCTCAAGACCTCTCCCATGCCACACCTCTGCAGACTTCAACATACCACAATAAAGGCTCGATACCACATCATTTTTGATCCTTCCAGTGTCAAGCCCAGATGATCCTGCAACAAGGAACGGTGGAGGACCAAGAGTTTCCGCCATTCTCATTCCACAGTTCCTACCTACTGGACTCGACAAGTAGTAAAGCAAATACAAGAAACAATTCCATGGAGAGATCTGATGGTATTCCTACTGAGTTAACCAGTGGGGAGGAACTAATGAACGGAGAATGAACGGAGAAATGATTTGAACATATATCTGAATTAAACAGCATCAAAACAACCTATTAAAAAAAGGTAAACACTCACAGGCCTTTGCAAATGCCCACCCAAATAAGAGTCTGAACGCATAAAATAAATGGTCTCTTTCCCTCTTTCTCCATCCCCAGTCTCTGCTTTTTATTTCCAGAGCTAATCATTTGACTAAGGCAAACACTTAGGCCAATGAATAACAGCATGAACATTTGCTCTTATGAGAAATGCCACAGAGTCATTAATTATGGAGGTAGATTACACGGCGCCTCCATTTGCAATGTCTCAGAGAGCATCTTCCATACAGGCATCGACAAAATCTGCTTTAATCTACCAGTGAAGTCTAAAAGGGAACCGGCAGGCAGGGCCTTTTCAGGTTTGAAGCCTCAATATTATTTTAGGTAGCTCAAGTATTATGAAAATCACATTAATTTTAAGTTGTCTCCCATGGCTTTTGTTGGCGCCCTCTGCTTAAACCAGGCTGGTAAAATTATTTGCCTGGGCACACCTGAGATAAGGAAGAATCTGCTCAAAGCAGCTGCGCAGGAAAGCTTTATAAACATGGCCTCTCTCAGTCTTAGGCCACAAAACAGGCTTCTGTGTATGAGCAGATCAGCTAGTAGCACGTGCGTTTTAATTTCAGAGGATTCCAGCTGCAGCTGAATGTCTGAACTGGCCCACAAAGCATATCCTTCAGGGCTTGGAAAAGGACCGCCATTGTGAAAATTGCCTCAGTATATATTTCCATGATGGCTACTGCTTCTCACGGTCCACGCAGAATGCATCTTAACTGCCAGGTCAATCGTTTCTGCAAGGGTTTGGCAATACTGAAATTAAACCCCTTTGTTTTTAGTTGGTTCTGTCCCCCTAAATGTAAAGGTAAAGGGACCCCTGACCATTAGGTCCAGTCGTGACTCTGGGGTTGCAGCGCTCATCTCGCATTATTGGCCGAGGGAGCCGGCGTACAGCTTCCGAATCATGTGGCCAGCATGACTAAAGCCGCTTCTGGCGAACCAGAGCAGCGCACGGAAACACCGTTTACCTTCCCGCTGCAGCGGTACCTATTTATCTACTTGTACGTGGTTTTGAACTGCTAGGTTGGCAGGAGCAGGGACTGAGCAACGGGAGCTCACCCCGTCGCAGGGATTCGAACCGCCGACCTTCTGATCGGCAAGCCCCAGGCTCTGTAGTTTAACCCACAGCGCCACCCGCGTCCCTTGGTCACTATAGTAGAGCAACTTAAACATCTTCTTTTGGCTTCATTTCCATATGTAACAAATCTAAATCTAAATCGGATGTTTGTATTTTCATCATTTCATATTGTGCAATCACAAATAACTTCCTTTAAACAATGAATGTTTGGCTTGTTAGGATGCTGCAAAAGTCATTTGGTCTAAACAACTTTTTATCGGTTGATGGTTTCAGCAACTGTGGGTATATTGCCAATGAAAGTCTGGAGGCAGTAAATATTTACAGCTCCATCTTTTACGTCAACTCAGAAATAAGTTCCACTGAGTTCATTGATTACTCCTAGGTCAGTGGTTATAGGGCTGTTGTAGCCTAAATCTGCAGTTATTTTAGGTGATCGCAAGCAATCCTGTTTTGTAATTCACATCTTCGCTACTCGATTCTTTAAGTTGTTTTATGTATCAAGAGAGTTTGCCCCTCAATTTCTAAATGGGTCCTGTCCCTGACTGTCAATAGGCAGAGAGTCATATGAAAAAGTTTTATCCACAATTTTGTTATCAGCGCAGCTTCTCAGGTAGAGTAATCTGCCAAGCAAGGTCATGATCAGCAGCTTTTAAAATAAAATACCTTGAACATTCTCTCTCACACCATTCGGCTACTGTTTTTCTGCTCACCTTAACAAGAAGCCTCTGCTGTTCCCGTAAGGGCATGTTTATCCACATTCCAGCAGCAGAAAGCACTCACTAACTGCCTCCTTGAGGAGCTTCTCAAGGGCACGGAATCAGATCTTGTTATAATCATGTGTTAACCTTGATGCTTGACTAAATTCCAGTTCGGAAGTATAGAGAAAGCACGTGGTACAGTCCTCACAGAACCGTTCCATTTCAGAATGAGGCTGGGAGAACCGTACCACTCATACACTTTTTCTGAATGTTCGGAGGAACGCTAAAGGGATTCAAAGCAGGAACTTCTCAGAGAAAGCATGCATAGAGGAGCAAAACTGGACACCTGAATCCTTATAAAAGGACTGCGCATTTTAACCCAACATGCTTTGTTTTAAAGGTAGGTGGAAAATGCATTTTAAAACTGCACAAGCATTTAAACTAAGGAGAACTACACCTACTGCCTGAAAGCCTAGCTAAAATCAATACTGTATTATAGAGAAAAGGAGGAAAACCACTTTATAAGCTTTGCTGAGCCTGAGAGGAAGAGAAAAAAAGTGCATCTCTCTCTACCTCCACCCGCCACCCCACCGCTAAAAATTTGCCTGTGGGGTTGGGGGTTAGAAATAATTGTCTCTACAGAACCTGTTTCATCAGAGACATTTTCCCCAACACACTGGAAGTTAATATGAAAGAAACCCAAGGATGAACAAAGAAGAAAGCACAGGGCAGAGACTAGGAAAAACTCCAAACAGCCAATATTGGCAAGTTGAAGCTTAGTTATATAGAGGGTCACTTAAAATGGTGACACACTTTATGAGCAGCAGAAATATCCAAACGGAGAAGAATCCTGCCAGAAAAAACACATATCCTGCTGGGGGTGGGGAGAGAGAGAATGATAAGAAAGGAAGAAATCTGTATCTGTTGCCCTGCTCAGTCTTTAGAAATTAAAAACCATGAAATGAAAGTGTTAATAGCTTGGACAATGTGTACCCACCACCTGGCACACTCAAGGTTATTTCAAGGTGGCTCATTCAGAATATTTCTTCTGCTGCAACCGTCCCTGTTTACACAAACAGACACTCCCACAGAAACGTCCTCTCCCTGTTCACTCTGGCCGATCCCCACGTAACAGGAAACAGTAACTATTTTATCATTTAAAGCCAGGTGGTGACCATCAGAAGAGCTAAGATTAAGCCTAAGAGTCCTGAACACATATTCAAAAACTCATTTCCCATTGTTAAAAATGATGTAGGCACTCAGTGGACCTCTCTGGGGAGCGCATTCCATTAGCTGGGTGCCCCCACTGAGAAGGCCCCGTCTCTGGCGTGGATAATAGGGGCACCTGCAGATCCCTTATGAAGAGTTTAGCATATGGGTAGTCAGGGATGCAGGTGGCGCTGTGGTCTAAACCACCGAGCCTCTTGGACTTGCCAATCAGAAGGTCAGCGGTTCGAATCCCCGTGACAGGGTGAGCTCCCGTTGCTCTGTCCCAGCTAATGCCAACCTAGCAGTTGGAAAGCATACCAGTGCAAGTAGATAAATAGGTACTGCTGCGGCGGGAAGGTAAACGGCGTTTCCATGCACTCTGGCTTCTGTCATGGTGCACCAGAAGTGGTTTAGTTATGCTGGCCCAGAAAAGCTGTCTGTGGACAAATGCCAGCTCCCTCGGCCTGAAAGCGGAGATGAGCGCTGCACCCCATAGTCACCTTTGACTAGACTTAACCGTCCAGGGGTCCTTTACCTATGGGTAGCTACATATGGAGAAAGGGGCATGCCAAAGCCATAAAGGGCATTAAAGTCAAAGCAAGGTGGTTCAAAAGGCACTGTCTCAAAACCCAACTGGTGTAGCACTGCTGTGTTATGATCATAACACCCAGTGTTTGGACTACTGCAATGCGCTCTACGTGGGGCTACCTTTGAAGGTGACCCGGAAACTGCAATTAATCCAGAATGCGGCAGCTAGACTGGTGACTGGGAGTGGCCGCCGGGACCACATAACACCAGTCCTGAGAGATCTACATTGGCTCCCAGTACGTTTCCGAGCACAATTCAAAGTGTTGGTGCTGACCTTTAAAGCCCTAAACGGCCTCGGTCCTGTATACCTGAAGGAGCATCTCCACCCCCATCATTCAGCCCGGACACTGAGATCCAGCACCGAGGGTCTTCTGGCGGTTCCCTCATTGCGAGAAGCAAAGCTACAGGGAACCAGGCAGAGGGCCTTTTCGGTAGTGGCGCCCACCCTGTGGAACTCCCTCCCAGCAGGGGTCAAAGAGATAAACAACTACCTGACATTTAGAAAATACCTGAAGGCAGCCCTGTTTAGGGAAGTTTTTAATCTGTAATATTTTAATGTATTTTTATATTTGTTGGAAGCCGCCTAGAGTGGCTGGGGAGACCCGGTCAGATGGGCGGGGTACAAATAATAAATTATTATTATTATTATTATTATTATTATTATTAATCCAGCTGCTGTATTCTGATTACAACCTGCATTCTAAGCTACTGATCGCCTGCGTTTTTTATTCCCCCACTGAAACATAAGTAGCAATGAGACTACAACTTCCTTCTCAGTAAGGTTTTGCCTACAATTTAAATATTGACTCATACTAGGGGTTTAGAGACTAAAGCAGATAGACTTTCATTACAGCCTATAGTACATAAGATGAGATAGTTGCACCCCCCTTTTTTTAATAAAAAAAGTCTCCTGCATCTTGCCTGCCATCACACAATATCTTGTGTGATTTTTGCTGTTCAGCAACTTTCTCTGGTGCCTTTATACAGCTTCTTGCCCCTATCCCATTTTCATGGCAGGTGCTTCCAAACTGTTTAGTCACAAGCACCCCCCCCCTCAAAAAATCAAACAACAACAAACCAATAACCACCCAGATTTACGAGAAAGGGCCACTGAAGTCTGAGAAGCTGTGTCAGTTTATGGCATTTTGAGCATCTGGTCCCATAAAAGCCCATAAAACCAAATGCTGAAGTTTCAACAGCTGAATCAAAGCTGCTCACCAGAGGGTCTCTCATTACAAGCTCTGCCACACACTATTAGTGCAAGGCCATAAAGCAAGGCTACCTCTCTCCAGCCAACCTCCCACCTCATAAACGTTTCCTTAATTATTAGAAATACACGTTTAAAGGGTTAGGAAAACGGTGCAGATAAACACCAGTTGGAAAGAAGCATGCCATCAGACCCAGGGTACTGGAGTATAGCAATCTCTAACGGTAGATGCGTCCCCCAGAGGGGGAGAAACATCTACTGCTGGTCCAGGGCAATTAGATCCCAGGAAATGAAGCTAGAATCTACAAGGCCACAGGGAAGGAAGAGAGCATCCATAGTAACTGTAACAGGCAAGAGGTTGCACAACTCTGTTTCTTCACATCACCGCCAATACAGTGGTACCTCGGGTTACAGACGCTTCAGGTTACAGACGCTTCAGGTTACCCGTCTTTCCCCCTTTTTAAGACACCGTCTTATAATTTTCTTCCCTCAAAAAAACACAGGGGGGCTTATTTTTGGGGGGATGTCTTATTTTTATTACATCGGTATGGTACGGTACAGCCTCCCCCTGCGCACTGAGCAGGCGGGGCAGAACTCTGCAAGAGGTGCGTTTCCACCCCGTGCCTCACTGGTTCACTGGCTCCCTGCACACGGGGAACAGGCGGGGCAGGAAGAGGTGTCTTTCCCCCTCCTCCCCGCGCCTCTCCCTGCGCGCTAAGCAGGCGGGGCAGAACTCCGCAAGAGGTGCGTTCCCCCCACCCCGTGCCTCACTGGTTCGCTGGCTCCCTGCGCACGGGGAACAGGCGGGGCAGGAAGAGGCGTCTTCTCCCCCCCCCCCGCTCCTCTCCCTGCGCGCTAAGCAGGCGGGGCAGAACTCCGCAAGAGGCGCGTTTCCCCCCCGTGCCACTCACTGGTTCGCTGGCTCCCTGCGCACGCAGGAGGGGCTGAGGAGGCGATGGGAACAATGGCAGCACCACGGCTTACTTTTGGGGTACGTCTTACTTCTCACAAAGGTAAAAAAAAACCTGCCATGGCTTACTTTATGACTATGTATTAAAAAGGGGGAAACAGGGTACATACTCCGCTAACCCAGAAATAATGCTTCAGGTTAAGAACTTTGCTTCAGGATAAGAACAGAAATTGTGCTCTGGCGGCGCAGCGGCAGCGGGAGGCCCCATTAGCTAAAGTGGTGCTTCAGGTTAAGAACAGTTTCAGGTTAAGAACGGACCTCCGGAACGAATTAAGTTCTTAAACTGAGGTACCACTGTATATGCCATGGGTAGGCAACCCAAGGCCCATGGGCCGGATGCGGCCCAATAGCCTTCTCAATCTGGCCCACAGACGGTCCAGGAATCAGCATGTTTTTACATGAGTAGAATGTGTGCTTTTATTTAAAATGCATCTCTGGGTTATTTGTGGGGCACAGGAATTCATTCATTTCCCCTCAAAAAAATATAGTCCGGCCCACCACATGGTCTGAGGGACGGTGGACCGGCCCACGGCTGAAAAAGGTTGCTGACCCCGGTATATGCTCTGCTTGTCAAACACCCCCTGCAAATGTAATTTTGAATAGCTGGGGGAAGGTTGAACAAGTCCTGAAAAATATTTTCCTTCAAGTACAGGAACAAAGATAATAAATCAAAAAGTTTGAAAGAAATCTAGAATGCATGTGTTTTGAGTGTGTGCCCTCCACACTCCAAAGGGTTAAGTGACCAGATCCTAGATCTTGCGAAGAAGAACCAGTCCGCTGCTAGAATTCCAGGTCTCAGCCTGCTTGGAGTAGATCATTGCTTCAACGGACCAAAATATGGAACTTTTGCTCAAACACTGATTTCTGGCATCTTCCCTGACATGAACTTATGAGTAAGCATTTTTACTGCAGAAACCTTTAACATGAAATCTCAGCTAATTTAGAAATTGGGGGCAAACTCTTGATACATAAAATAACTTAAAGAATCGAGTACCGGAGATGTAAATTACAAACAGGATTGCTTGCGATCACCTAAAGTAACTGCAGATTTAGGCTACAACAGCCCTATAACCACTGACCTAGGACTACCCAATGAACTCAGTGGAACTTGTTTCTGAGTTGACGTAAAAGATGGAGCTGTAAATATTTACTGCCTCCAGACTTTCATTGGCAATATAGCCACAGTTGCTGAAACCATCAACCAACAAAAAGTTGTTTAGACCAAATGACTTTTGCAGCATCTAACAAGCCAAACATTCATTGTTTAAAGGAAGTTATTTGTTATTGCACAATATGAAATGATGAAAATACAAACATCCAATTTAGATTTAGATTTGTAACATATGGAAATGAAGCCAAAAGAAGATGTTTAAGTTGCTCTACGGTACTATAGTGACCAAGGGACGCGGGTGGCGCTGTGGGTTAAACCACAGAGCCTAGGGCTTGCCGATCAGAAGGTCGGCGGTTCGAATCCCCGCGACGGGGTGAGCTCCCGTTGCTTGGTCCCTGCTCCTGCCAACCTAGCAGTTCGAAAGCACGTCAAAGTGCAAGTAGATAAATAGGTACCACTGCAGCGGGAAGGTAAACGGCGTTTCCATGCGCTGCTCTGGTTCGCCAGAAGCGGCTTAGTCATGCTGGCCACATGACCCGGAAGCTGTACGCCGGCTCCCTCAACCAATAAAGTGAGATGAGCGCCGCAACCCCAGAGTCGTTCGCGACTGGACCTAATGGTCAGGGGTCCCTTTACCTTTACCTATGGAAAGAGCAAGGCAAAACGTACACATACGTTGCAGCAATGCCAGATTCATAGAATCATAGAGTTGGAAGAGACCACAAGGGCCATTCAGTCCAACCCCCTGCCAAGCAGGAAACACCATCCAAGCATTCCTGACAGGTGGCTGTCAAGCCTCTGCTTAAAGACCTCCAAAGAAGGAGACTCCACCACACTCCTTGGCAGCAAATTCCACTGTCAAACAGCTCTTACTGTCAGGTTCTTCCTAGATTGTGATACCCTATTGGAAAAGAGGCTGTGGGTTTTAATAAGTTTCCTTTTTTGTATGCATAGACTATGAGTTCATATTTAAGGGTGCCATTCCAGGAGAGTTTTCCAGTGTTGGTTCTCTGACAAGCTTCCAGAGAGCCCTCGTTGTGGCAAGCCTTTTCGCTTGGAAGGAGAATGCTATTTCAGGTATGGAAGGAAGGATAAAAATACCCCAGGAGTTTATGTGCGGCTGTGCTCAGGTTGCTGAGCAGGCAGGAAAATGAATGGAGGAAATAAGATAAAGGGATTATAACGAAATACAGTCTGCATTTCTGGATTACAGGGAACTCAAACAGAAATGACAATGTTGTGTCTTTTAAAGGTTTATATAATGTTCGCAAGCTATGTTGTAACGTAGGTCCCTGAGTTTGCATGGAATTATACATTTGTGCATGGAGTTACTGTAGAGCAGTATAGTTTATGAAATGTTTAAAAGGATTTCCTTTTTGTTTTATTAATGCCTGGTTCAGTGCCCTTCCACACATAGAGTTTCAAGTAGCCTAAGAATCACAATCAAAAGAAGCCCTACCACTAGGCAGTTGAGACAGTGTTGCCTCAGGCATCAGATGTTAGGCATCACTTTACCTGGGCTTCTGACACCTGAGGTGCCTTTTTTTTAAAGGACCCATCCTATTTCTGAAATTTTAAGTTGTTTTAAACCATTTTTAATACTGTGTCTTAATTGTTGTAAGCTGCCTTGGGACCGGGGGGTGTAGGGTGGTTAATAATAATAATAATAATAATAACAACAGGCATATTTTATGGCTTTTATGTTAATGTATTTTAATATTTGCTGAAAGCCATCCAGAGTGGCTGGGGAGACCCAGCCAGATGGGCGGGGTACAAATAATAAATTATTATTATTATTATTATTATTATTATTATTATTAACCTCCATGCTGAAGGACAGCACTGTTCTGATTTTCTGTCTTCAGCAAACAGACAATCTCCAGACACCCTAATGAGTGACAGTCCCATCTTATGCTGAGAATTATACAATTAATATTTTTTAAAATGCAGCGCTCCCTGTAGCATTCACCGGATTCAGGGTTCCCTTACACCATGCATCCCCAAACTGCGGCCCTCCAGATGTTTTGGCCTACAACTCCCATGATCCCTAGCTAACAGGACCAGTGGTCAGGGATGATGGGAACTGTAGTCCAAAATATCTGGAGGGCCGAAGTTTGGGGATGCCTGCCTTACACCAACACTACTAATTATATTGCTATCCCTTTTAACCAGCCTCCAAAACCTCCAAAACTTGAAGCCTGGCTCTTTCCCTACTCGCAGCAAATTTGAAATGCGCAGAGATGGAGGACCAAAACTCCCTCGTCCGACTGGCCAGGCGTCTTCACTGTAGTAAGCTCAACAGAACACTGCATAGCTGTCAACTTTCGGATTTGAAAATAAGGGATGCCGCGAGGGCGGTGCAATAGCACCAAGTAGCCTCGCCACCCTGCGCTCCAGAGGCTGCGCACGAACGGGTGAGCGAAAGAGTGAGCGCATAGACGGCAGGCAGGCAGGCAGGTCTGTCTGGTTGGGTGTGAGGGTCTGGCTGCACAAGGCATGCAAGCTCCACCCCCAGTTGGTCTCAGACTCCTTATTGGCAGCCGAGCAACACAGCTGAGGAGCCTCCCTGGCCGGCAGGGAGGGAGAGGAGCTGCTTCCTTTGAAATCCGGGAAATTTAAGGGATATCAACAATCCGGGATAGCAGCGGGAAACGGCATTGGAATAAGGGAGTTTCCTGCCAAAAAAGGGAGGGTTGACAGCTATGGAACACTGTGCAGTCGAACTTCTGAAGACAATTATTCACACTGCGTTTCACATCCAGCTTGGATATCCCTTTCTAGTCATTAGCAGCTGGCTGGTGTTATGGTTATTTACAGCCCCCTTAGGCTCTCCGCTCCTCCCGTCAGATATTAAATGGAAATCAGTGTGGATTAGGGAAGGGGTGTTGTTAAGTCATGTGAGCAGCTCATGTGCTTTCAGCACTCTCCCGGTTTATACATCCCCGTTAAGTGCTGCTGATTTAGCCGTTGCAGTTAGCGATGGCCTGACCGCTGCCGGGATCATCACGTCTGACAGGGAGCTCCCGCAGAGAGGTCTTTTCTCGTACAGAGCAATGTCTATAGGAAATTCATGAAGAACTGGCCCTAGACTTAGACCTGAGGAACCACACCAAACTTCACCAACCTGGTGCCCTCCAGATGTTTTGATGGACATGCTGTCTGAGGCCTCTGAGAGAGTGGTAGTCCAAAATGTCTGGAGGCCACCAGGTTGACAGAGCTGCTTTAGATGGTTCCAGATGGTCGGAGCATAAAGGATCAAGTTTGTTCCATCCGTTCTAATAGTTTTTCTATAGATAACAATGCCTTGTGGTGTTTTTTTTAGGCTCAGTAATGCCATTCCTACAGTTTATGTGCAAGGTTGTTGTTTTTTTAATGTTTAAAATTGTATTGTGTTTTAAATATTTGGTTGAGAGCTGCCCAGAGTGGCTGGGGAAACCCAGCCAGATGGGTGGGGTATGTATGTACCGGTATGTATGTATGTATGTATGTATAAAGAAATAAATAAATAGTGACAAGGGCCACATTCATACATTTAAAAGCACTAGGACCCCATTTTTAACTGCCATGGCTTCCCCCAAATAATTCTGGGGGTTATAGTTTGCTAAGGGTGTTTAGAGCTGTTAAGGTAAAGGTAAAGGTACCCCTGACCATTAGGTCCAGTCGTGGATGACTCTGGGGTTGCAGTGCTCATCTCGCTTTATTGGCCAAGGGAGCCGGCCTACAGCTTCCGGGTCATGTGGCCAACATGACTAAGCCGCTTCTGGCGAACCAGAGCAGCGCATGGAAACGCCGTTTACCTTCCCGCTGGAGCGGTACCTATTTATCTACTTGCACTTTGATGTGCTTTCGAACTGCTAGGTTGGCAGGAGCAGGGACCGAGCAACGGGAGCTTACCCCATCGCGGGGATTCGAACTGCTGACCTTCTGATCGGCAAGCCCAAGGCTCTGTGGTTTAGACCACCACGCCACCTGTGTCCCATAGAGCTGTTAAGAGACCCCTATTCCCTGCACAAAGCTAAAATTCCCAGAATTCCCTGGGAAGAGGGATTTGCTGCTAAACCGCTCTGACAATTCCAATTCTGTGAGGGAAAGAGGGGTCTCCTAAGAACTCACAGCACGCTTAACAAACCACAGCTCCCAGAATTCTTTGGGTGAAGTCACGCCTGCTTAAAGGGGCACCACAGCGCTCTAAAATGTATGGTGAGGTTGTGGCCAAGAACATCTTTTGGGTGTGGGATGCACCACTTGTGAATACTTCTACAGTGGAAGGCTTAAAGTTGGAGTTATCTCCTTTATAAATCAAGCATGCATTCAAATCAAACATTATTCCAAAGATGGTCTTGCTGCAACTAGGTTGCAAACTCAAGAAAGAGGAAATGAAGAAAGAAAATGAAATGTATCGCCCCAAAAAAACAAAACAAAAAAACCTTCCCTGAATTTTGTGGTGCAGAGATAAATATACAGTGGTCCCTCGATTTACAAATTTAATCCGTTCCGAATGGACATTCATAGGTCGAAAAAAATCGTAAGTCGATTTCCCATAGGAATGCATTGGGAGAAAAATATTCGGAAAAATTCGTAAGTCGAAAAAAACGCATCTAAAATTCGTAAGTCGAGGAAACCACATCTAAACCGGCAACGATTTCCATTCAGATGTTGAAAAATTCGTAGGCGTGCGGCCACTTTTTTTCATTCGTAAGTCGAAAAATACGGATGTCGAGTATTTCGTAAGTCGAGGGACCACTGTACTAGGCAATAATTATAGAACTTTAGAGTTGGAAGAGACACCCCGAGGGTCATCTAGTCCAACCCCCTGCAATGCAGGGGTGCTTGTGTGTGAGAGACAGAGAGAATTCACAAATATGGACAGAACTGGGGCATGGTGAATTTAAGACTGAAAAAATGACAGAGAAACTGAACTTAACACTTGTGTCCATTCCCAATTCAAGAGCAATAAAAAAGCAGAACCTTAGATAATATAATACTGAAGACAATGGAAACTGATACCACACTATACTAGGCAAAATGGCCACCAATAATAGCACTATAAATTAGGTCCTCCTCTACCTGCCTTTCCCTGCAATACTATACTTAGATTTGTGCACCTCGTTGCAGAGCAAAGATCTTGACAAGCTGGCAAACCTCCAGGAAAGATCGACAGAAATTGCTGAGGTAAAGAAAACAGCTATTTATAGGCAAAAATTTATTTAAAAAAACACAAAAGTGTTCAATATTCATCCTGTGGCAGGGCCTAGAGACCCAGCCACAGATCAAATCTTAACCATGTTAGATGTTGTCAGAAGCCCGACTGATTAGCCAAACTTAATTTCGCCCCAAGTTGCTCCTCAAACTCAGATACAATAAGACAAATATCTAGAAAAGTAAAGAAGTGTGCAATAGATACACAAGCTACCTAACCAAAATAGGAACAGCCAGGGCATAGCTGTCAACCTTCCCTTTTTTTGCGGGAAACTCCCTTATTCCAATGCCGTTTCCTGCTGCTATCCCGGATTGTTGATATCCCTTAAATTTCCCGGATTTCAAAGGAAGCAGCTCCTCTCCTTCCCTGCCGGCCAGGGAGGCTCCTCAGCGGCGTTGGTTGGCTGCCAATAAGGAGTCTGAGACCGACTGGGGGCGGAGCTTCCATGCCTTGTGCAGCCAGACCCTCACGCCCAACCAGACAGACAGCCTGCCTGCCGTCTATGCGCTCACTCTTTTGCTCACCTGTTCACGCGCAGCCTCTGGAGCGCAGGGTGGCGAGGCTACTTGGTGCCATTGCACCGCCCTCGCGGCATCCCTTATTTTCAAATCTGAAAGTTGACAGCTATGAGCCAGGGTGGCATAGAAGTTAGAATATCAGACTAAGAACAAGAGAGACCCAGGTTCATATCTCCACTGCGCCACAAAGTTCACTGAGTGATCTTGCTAGTTTTATACCTAAACCTACACGGCAGGGCTGTTGTGAGTATCCATGGGGTGGGAGGAGCCTACCACCTTGAATTCCTTGGAGGAAGAGCAGGACAAAAATATAAATTAATATGTACAATCTTGGGCTATCACATCCCCAATCATTACAGCCGTACCTCATGTTACGAATGCTGCATGTTGCGCTCATCACGGGTTACGAAGACGCCGAACCCAGAAGTACCGGAACGGGTTACTTCCGGGTTCGACGGTCCGCGCATGCGCCCAAAATGACATCACGCACATGCGCATAAGCGCCAAATCACGTGGCGCGCATGCGCAGATACGGCGCTTCATGTTACAGCCTTTTCATGTTGCTTGTCAGGATAGGCGCATTTCAAAGGTCTCCTGATATGCACCATCACGTTTTTTAAAGGTCACATTCTTAGGGCACCATCCTGAGCTCAGAAATGCATGCTTCCTGACAGGAGTACTTATCTCAGCCAGTTTGGGCCAACTTCACAAAACTCTTACGGACAAGAAGAGCCCTCCTTGTCTTCTTGAGCATGTGACACTTATGCAAGAATCCCACCCATCTTTAATAAAAGCAGAACACCCATATTTACACAGATTTCAAAGTGAAAGACCGAGAAACTAACCGGGTATTAAAGAGCGGTTTTACAATGGTCTGGTTCAAATCTGAAGGCGGTGCATTCATGTTTTATTATCTGCTTTGGAAAAAAAGCAGCGTTGCCGGCGTAACTAGGCAGATTTATGGCCTGGATGCATTCAAGAGAGAATATAGATTAGCCGGCAAAGTTCTGAGTAAACGATCTTGCAAATCAAGGTGGAGGTCAGTGAAAGAGGAACTTGTACTGTGTCACCTTGAAGTTATGTAAAGATAATTTCTATGTCTGAGGCTGCTGGTAGCTTTCCAAGATTATTCCGTTCACGGACTTTATAGCTGGTGGGCAGGCGGTGTTCATCAATTCTCAGTTTTAAGGTTCCGCAGCTCAAGGCAGCCAACTAGGGCAGCATAAACCCAAGAGTTGGTGCTCCTCCCACCAGATATGGGAGGCAAGGGCAGCACCCCTCGATTTAAGAAATAAAAAACTGCCTGGAACCTCTCCAAATGTAACCAAGGCAAAGCCAAAACTGATTTAAGTTACTGGTGGTTTTAATAAACGCCTAAGGCGGTCAGCTACGGCAAATGTGCAAAAGGGCCTCATAACATCACATGCCAGCAAGCAATGGGAAGACGTGACCTCGGAGTCCCTGACCTTCACTATTAGCCTCTTCCTTGTCAAGATAATGTCTTCCAAGGTGGCCTAGGACCCTCGTACCTACGGGACCGCCTCTCCTGGTATGCCCCACGGAGGACCTTAAGGTCCATAAATAGTAACATTCTAGAGGTCCCAGGCCCTAAGGAAGTTAGATTAGCCTCAACCAGAGCCAGGGCCTTCTCAACACTGGCTCCAAACTGGTGGAACGCCCTGTCTCATGAGACCAGGGCCCTGCAGGATCTGATTTCTTCCCGCAGGGCCTGTAAGACAGAGCTGTTCCGCCTGGCCTTTGGCTTGGAATCAACTTGATCCCCTCCCCCCTCTTTCCTTTTTTCCTCCTGAGATGGAACTCCTATTTGGAGACTTCCCTAGCATTTTTCTGGCCAATGTAGGACCACTCTGGATAGTCGGCCTTGGTGAAGAGTTGACGGTTTCTTCCCCAAACAGTTTTTGATTTGAGTTTCTACTGAAATGAGGCTGCATTTTAATGTTGTATTTTAATCTTGTTTTCAAGTTGTATTTTAATCAATTGTTTTTATACTTGGTGTTAGCTGCCCTGAGACCGGTCTTGGCTGGGGAGGGCGGGGTATAAATAAAAATTTTTATTATTATTATTCCAAGGCCACCGAGGAGCAGCTGAAGGTTACTGTGTTGACAATCCTCCACCACAACCCACCTTCCCTACCGTGCACAATTTGCAAAGAAAAAGTAAAGTGTGCTGTAACTTCGAGACTCCTCCTGCCCGCAGCGTTGCAGTCGACACAAGGGCCCCGAGGTACAAATTCAGAAGAGAGCATTGCCATTCTACGTCCAGGGCCAGTTAATAGGCATCCTTACTTTCCCCAGATCCATTTTATATATAGAAGAGTTTGGATTTGATATCCCGCTTTATCACTACCCGAAGGAGTCTCAAAGCGGCTCAGAAGAAGCCAAGCTACAGGGAACCAGGCAGAGGGCCTTCTCGGTAGTAGCGCCCACCCTGTGGAACGCCCTCCCAGCAGAGGTTAAAGGGATCAACAATTACATGACCTTTAGAAAACACCTGAAGGCAGCCCTGTTCAGGGAAGTTTTTAATCTGTGATATTTTAATGTATTTTAATGTTTGCTGGAAGCCGCCCAGAGTGGCTGGGGAGACCCAGCCAGATGGACGGGGTACAAATAATAAATATTATTATTGTTATTATTATTATTATTAACCAACCAACCACAGATCACACCTATAAACTGTCATTTGAGTGAGCACCTATGAGAATAAAGACAAGCGGGCGACCAGGCAAGATTTGCACACCTATGCACACAAAATTACCAACCGCTTTTTCCATTTTAGTTGACAATGACAAACGAGCAAGCAAACCAAAGCGTCTGCATGGTTGGTCTAACAATCATGTGAACGCCCCAGACACCTTATGTCAGGGGTCGGCAACCTAAGGCCCATGGGCCAGAAGCGGCCCACGGAGGCCGTTTAACCAGCCCACGAGCCGCCCCTGAACCGAGCCGCCTGTTCGGCGAGTCCCCATGCGCTGCACTAAACCGGTGCAGCACAGCACAGGGACTCTCTTCCCCGGCTCCAGAAATTGCTTCTGCGCATGCCCAGACGCCGGAAACTGCTTCTGTGCAGGTGTGACAGTCTCCTGCCCTTGTACAGCGAGAGCAGCCACTGCCGCCAGCCACTGGAGACTTCACGTCTTCCCATTTCCTCATCCTCGTCACACAACATGGAGACTCGGGCAGAAGAGGCTGGCACAGAGCCTTTAACACACTCCCAGCCGTCTTTCGGAGCCCTAGCAAGGACACTGGAGTGGAACAGCCTTGCCCAGATAGCAATCCTGAAACAAACCGCAATAACGCACGAGTCTGCAAGTGCACACAGCATCCATAATTATTGAAATGCAGCATTATTATTTTTTGAAAAAAAAGGACCAAGAAAGCCTGACAGCAGGCTTTCATCGCCATTCCAATCTGCTCAGTAACGTGCAAAATTTGTCCTAGGTGGCACTGCTCCAGGCTTCCATTAGACAGTTAGCACCACTTTTCTAGCAGCTATATGTCAAAGACAAAGCAATATTTGAAAGATGCTTCTTCCTTTTGGCATCAAACGCTCCTTTGCACTCTCTCCTTGCCTTCTTGCTTCTCTGTACCAAGGGGTTCGAGTCAGCAGCTCTTAGCGACTGGAATCTTTTCAGCACAATGTAAGTTTTCCAGAGCAACTCTGAGATTCAATGACCACACACCAGGGTGGATTTGACTTAAATCAAACTGATTTAAATCACGATTTAAATCACTAGTCAGCAAGGCTCAGGGTGGATAAAAATCAACGATTTAAAAAAAAAAATCCTATTTAATTTTTTTAAAAGCTGATTTTTTGATTTTTTTAAAAAAAAATCATTGATTTTTATCTACCCTGAGCCGTACTGACTAGTGATTTAAATCGTGATTTAAATCGTGATTTAAATCAGTTTGATTTAAATCAAATCCACCCTGCCACACACACACACACACACACACACACACACGGGGGGGGGGGAGAGAGGGGGGGGAGGGAGGGAGGGAGGGAGGGAACAAAAGACACATGACTAGCTGTGAGCCCTTCGAGGAAAAAGCTGGTTTCGAAAAAAAGCCAAAGAGGTTGCCATGGTTAGGACTGGCAGATATTCCCTGAGTCCAATCCACACCTCATTGAAGTCAGTGACTAAACTCTCATTGATTTTAATGCCTCTGAACTGGTCTGACTATGTTTGCAAGGTTAGCCCTTGGTTGCAGGTCCCATGATGCTGCCGAAAAAGTATCTCAACTTCAGTGAGAACACAGACATAGGCAGACCCCATAGCAGGGGCCAGCAAACTTTTCCAGCAGGGGGCCGGTCCACTGTCCCTCAGACCTTGTGGGGGGGGGGCAGGACTATATTTTTGGGGGGGTAGGGAATGAACCAATTCCTATGCCCCACAAATAACCCAGCGATGCATCCTATATAATAAAGAGCCTATGTCCCTCCGTAGCTTTCCGTCCGTCAGTGGAATTCACAAGTGCGCTTGCACTCCACTGACACACGGATTGGAGAGGAGAGAGAGGAGGAGGAGCCTGAGGTTGGAGCGCAGCGCGAGCGAAGCGCTTGCGCTTCGCGAGCCTCTGAACCTCTCCGCTTCAGCCGCAATGGTGGCCGCTCCCCGCGCGCTGCTGCTTCTCCCCCTCCGTACCTGCAGCAGCCGCTGTGGCACCTTGGCGGGGAAGGGGAAAGCGCGGCAACCGGGAGGTGTTTAGCGGCGGAGGGAAAAGCGTTTGGCATCGGGTCGTTCGCGCCGCTGCCGCCCGCACACCTCCAGCGGAGCCTCCCGTTCCTGGAGGCTCCCGCCGCCGCCTTTCTTCAAGAGCCCGTAATCTTTACGGGCTTAATTTACTAGTTTTAAATAAAAGGACACATTCTACTAATGTAAAAACACGCTGATTCCCGGACCGTCCACGATTGAGAAGGTGATTGGGCCGGATCCGGCCCCCAGGCCTTAGGTTGCCTACCCATGCCATAGTGCAGGGGTGGCCAACTCCCAAGAGACTGTGATCTACTTACAGAATTAAAACCTGGCAGTGATCTACCCCCCTTTTGGGGGTTCAGGTCAAAGTTGTTGAGCTTTTTGGGGGAGGAGGAACGCCCCATTTTTTAGACATTCAGGTCAAAGTTGTTGTTGAGCTTTTTTTAGGGAGAAGGAAAGCCCTGTTTATGGGGGGTGCAGGGCAAAAAAAGATATTGAGCTTTTTTTAGGGGAGCCAAAGTTGTTGAGCTTCTTTGGGGGAGCCAGTGATCTACCACAGACGTCCAGTGAGTGATCTACTGGTAGATCACGATCTACCTGTTGGACGTGCCTGCCATACTGCAACCATCCACAATATATTGGACCTATAGAAGCACATCTAATGAAATAAAACATTCAATATTTGCTTGACAATTATGTGATACTCAAAAAACAACACAAAAAACCACAAACATGAAACCCTTTAAAAAAAAAAACTATGCACAAGAACAACTTGTGGGGGGAACTCTGCAACATTATCTCTCTGGTCTTGCAGTCCTTTTAATATATATATATTTAAAAAACCCTTAAAATCTTGCTAGGAATTACAATTCAAAGCCCTATCTGAATGAAGATCTTGGATTTGTGGGTCTTTAGGAGAGCACAACATCATGTCGGCAGAGTGGGGGGGGGGTTAGAGTGCCAGAGATTCTGCACTCTGGGAATTTCCTTTCCTTTTAAAAATATTTTCTGTAAGACAAAAGCAAACTCCTACATTCCTCAGGTATTGCGGGGAGGAGGGAATGCTTTTTTTAAAAAAAGGTTAGCAAATGTTTCAAAATTCACATCATGGAGGTTTTTCCACTTTGTAATCACTTTTGTTTCTCTTTCTCTGGAATAATTAAGGATGCCCTTGAGTTACAGATTGAGTTGCAGAGCAGAGCTGATAAAATGGAATGTGTAAGGATCCTACCGCTTCTCCCTCCCTCCTCACTTTTGTCCCACAAAGCCCATCGTTTGTTTCTTGAGTTAAAGAAAGATTTGCGACACACAAAACCAAAAGACAAGTCAACAGAAGCACAACAGTTAGCCCCGCATGAGAGACCAGCACCACAACCAAGTTCATAATGGACTGAAAACACCCGAGAAACAAAATGGGTTTTGCTTCATACCAACAAGGTAGAAAAGTGGGCATAGCCAGGGAACCACCACCGAGGAGGCCTTCACTTCCAGTTCCAGATGGCACCCAGAATACAGTTCACCTTGGGCTGGGGGAACCCAAGAGGAGGAGTTCGGCCACCATAGCTGTCAACTTTCGGATTTGAAAATAAGGGATCAGCACATAGCTGTCAACCTTTCCCTTTTCTCATGAGGAATCCTATTCGGAATAAGGGAATTGCCCACAAAAAAGGGAAAATGTTGACAGCTACGCAAAGTAAGCCTTCCATGGTGACGCGAGGAGGGGAAGCAGAGCGAGCTCGGGGCCCCTTCTCAAACAGCCAGACGGCTCAGGGATGCCGCGAGGGCGGTGCAATGGCATCAAGTAGCCTCGCCACCCTGCGCTCCAGAGGCTGCACGTGAACGGGTGAGCGAAAGAGCGAGCGCGTAGACGGTAGGCAGGCTGTCTGTCTGGTTGGGTGTGAGGGTCTGGATACACAAGGCATGCAAGCTCCGCCCCCAGTCGGTCTCAGACTCCTTATTGGCAGCCGAGCAACACAGCTGAGGAGCCTCCCTGGCCGGCAGGGAGGGAGAGGAGCTGCTTCCTTTGAAATCCGGGAAATTTAAGGGATATCAACAATCCAGGATAGCGGCGGGAAACGGCATTGGAATAAGGTTGTTTCCCACAAAAAAAGGGAGGGTTGACAGCTATGTATGCACCGGCACAGCGCACAAGATCTCACGTGACTTTGGCAAACTCTCGTACGATTTTGCCAAAACCCAAGGTCATTGCCACAGCTTTGCGGGTGCTGCAGCACAACCCAGTGATCAGGCGGCACCCGTGGGCATCTCTAAGCCATGAGCTTGATCCTACAGACACAGCTGCATTAAGAGCGTGTTAGCGAGCTCATCCCACCATCAAATGTTTCATCAGTGCTCGCTCTCATCCGGTAAAGGCTGAAGTTCCAAACTAAGGGACGGCTCCTTATGCGGGCAGAAAACCTTCAACACATCCAATGTTGCTAGAATTCTATCAGATATATTTCATCTGCACAATCGGAATGAATTCCAGGAACCCAAATGCTTTTTCTGTGCAGCCTGAGCAGAAGCAGTGAACAAAGTTATCATCAATTGTCTTCAGTTACCTCATCGCACTGTCCCGCCCACAGTTGTGGAGAATATCCCTACATTATGAATGTTTCATGTCACCATTAAAAACGAGGTTGGAATGGGCCAATATACCATATTTTACGCTCCATAAGACGCACTTTTTTCCTCCTAAAAAGTAAGGGGAAATGTCTGTGCGTCTTATGAAGCGAATGCATGGTCCCTGGAGCCAAATTGCCTAGGAGCCAAAAGCAGATTGTGTTCTTTTTTTTACAAAGAGAGAAGAGGATGTTGAAAGGAAGCCGCTGAACAGTGGTTTAGCAAGCGATTGGGGAGAGAGATAAGGCTCCCTTTCCAGCCCCGCCCCCTTGCCCAGGCCTCCGTTGTTGAATGCAGAGGGAGGCTGTTTGTTTCCCCAGCGACATGTGACTCGCTGATTAGATTATCTGTCTGGAAACTGTAGAAATGGCTCCCTTTCCTGTAGGACTAGAAGCTGCACCACTTTGAGCTGATCCTCAAAAAAACAAGGCTTTTCCCTTTGCAAAAGAAGCTGCACCACTTTGAGGTGATCCTCAAAAAAACAGGGCTTTCCCCCTTTCCTCCTCTAAAAACTAGGTGCGTCTTATGTTCAGGTGCGTCTTATGGAGCGAAAAATACGGTACATGTGGACTGTCCCCAGATCAAGTGACTTTTCTTCTTTAAGTTCTCAAAGTTCTTAACCTAGCTCAAGGTTGTCATGCGAACTATTCAGACGCTGAACTGATAATCAATCACAGCCTGTCCGTCATTTGAAAAACAAGGCTTTAGAGTCGCCTGGCCCCAACTAGACATTTCGTTTTTGTGACTGTAACCTTGGTTTAAGGAACCCCTTGGCACCTGATTTATACATCTGAGTTTCAAATGCTGATTATAGGATGTGGGAAGGAAGACATGTCACCCTATAGAGCCCTGGAGAATCCACAGCCCAGGGCCAATTGTGGATTGTGAGGGCAGAGCAAGAATCCCATGCAATCTGTTCTGTACTGCTTGGGAAGATAAGGGACTGAGCACCAGGACTTGCCAATGCAGGCAAACTTGCTTCTGCCAGCCCTAGGAACCGGCATGCATTTAACCGCTTGCCATACATCATTAACCACCTTGGCCCAACGCCCCTCCATTTCTGCCACTATTAGCTACTGAGGTTAAATCAATTCCACCTACTTGTTGACACTCAGCAAACACAAACCAAGCAGTCATGTACAATTTGCGAGGCAGAGAAGGAGCAAGACAGGAGAATATCACGCCTCCTCCATCTGAGAGATCCTCTCCCACTCCAGGTAAAAGCTGGTTTTTTTGCAATGCCTGCAGTCTGCAGAGTGGGAGCTGTCCCACAATTTCAGGAATTCCCACATTCTGCCACAGCTCAGAACTATTGCTCTGGAGGAGGGGAGGGAGGAATCACACCTTCACAGTGACAAAAACGTTGAGGTTTGAATACAGGAAGAACGTGATTTTCCAGCAGCAGAAACTTTGCCTCAAGGGAAGATGGATGAAATCCTGACAAAAGCTGAACAACAAAGCATTCCCTGTATGCCTGGAAACACCAATATAGGATGTTTTGCTAGAGGCCATGCTGACATTTGTTGTGCAAGTCCAACATCCTACCCGCTGAATTTTTTTATTTTTTTATTTTAGTTAAAACACATTAACTCATCATTCTGTTTAAAAACCAGGAACAAAGAAACATCACGAACAGGGAAAATACGGCAGCTTTTTTTTGCATTTCAAATTAATCAGGAGTATTATCATGATCAAATGTATAACCCACCCTTCGCCAGCAAGCCCCAGAGCAGGGTACAATTTAAAAGTCAGAAATTAAAAACAATTAACACAAATTACAGTCAGGGGGGAATAGGGTGGGTCCCAGGTGGCACCAACACTGAGGAGGCTCTGCCCTGAGCCTGACACCACAGGGGTGGGCAGACACCACAGACTTATAGTGTTTTTCATAGAACTCCCAATATCCATTGACCAGAGCAAGATGCAAAATATTGCCTGCACCTCCTGAAGAGTGTTCGAAATCAGCCAGGTGGCCAGGTGCATTTTGCACCTGACTTGCAACCAAGAGAAGATGCCCGGGCGCCAGAATGGTGCCTGATATCTCCACCATCTGAAGCTGCATGCCTGGGGATCATTGGATCTAAACTGTTTTCACACACTAATACCACATCCTGTAGAATTCAATCATATATATATATATATATATATATATATATATATATATATATATATATATATATATATATAATCTGCACAATCAGAATGAATTTCAGGAACCAAAACGCTTTTTCTGTGCAGCCCGAGCAGGAGCAGTGAACAACGTTAATAGTCAATTGTTGGAGATCGCCATGGCTTTGCCCACCCCACTGCTCTGCCCACAGTTGTGAAGAATATCCCTCCATTATGAATGGTCTGCATCACCCTTAAGAAAAGGAGGTATGTATGTAGACTGTCCCTGGATGAAGTGACTTTTCTTCTCAAAGCTCTTCACTTTGCTCAAGGTTGCCATCTGAACTAGCCAGACTTTCAACTGATAATCAATCACAGTCAGTCTGTCATCTGAAAAATAAGACTTTAGAGCTGTCTGGCCCCCAAAATGGCAACTGGACATTCCATTTTGGCCACTGTAACCTTGGTTTAAAGAGCCATTTGGTGCCTAGCTTATGTATCTGAGTTTCTAACACTGCCCCTGAGCAGACAATCTACTTTGTCCAATAAACATATACAAATACAAATCCATAGTTTAGTTACTTCAAATTTACAGTTTGAACACAAATCCTGAAACAGGCGAGCAGACCTGCAGAGAGACCTAGTCAAAGACAACCAACTAATATTCATATTTCACTGGAGTCAAATAAGTAATTCCCACAAGGGCAGCATTGATTTCTTTTTCCTTACTTGCAATTTTACTTGGCATTGTTAAATCATTGGGAGGCAGAAACGCCTGCTGATCTATGGCAAACAACCAAGAGATCTACCAGTACA
This sequence comes from Darevskia nairensis, assembly GCA_034642065.1. Taxonomy (NCBI): domain Eukaryota; kingdom Metazoa; phylum Chordata; class Lepidosauria; order Squamata; family Lacertidae; genus Darevskia; species Darevskia nairensis. The sequence continues at coordinate 59,651 of JAWWNI010000806.1, read as the reverse complement.
TCCTGACCTACCTTTCGCCCAGTTCTGATCTACAAGATCTACAGCAGGCATGTCCAACAGGTAGAACATGATCTACTGGTAGCTCACTGGACATCTGTGGTAGATAACTGGTTGATCACTGGCTCCCTCCAAAGAAGCTCAACAACTTTGGCTCCCCTAAAAGAAGCTCAACATTTGTGCCCTGAACCCCCCAAAACAGGGCTTTCCTTCCTAAGGAAAGCTCAACAAACTTGACCTGAACCCCCCAAAAGGGGGTAGATCACTGCCAGTTTTTAACTCTGTGAGTAGATCGCAGTCTCTTGGGGGTTGGCCACCCCCTGATCTACAGTAATAAGATTTCTAAAAAGATTGAATGGTACACAACAAGCCAGTGTGGTGTAGTGGTTAAGAGCGGTAGACTCGTAATCTGGTGAACCAGGTTCGCGTCTCCGCTCCTCCACATGCAGCTGCTGGGTGACCTTGGGCTAGTCACACTTCTTTGAGGTCTCTCAGCCCCACTCACCTCACAGAGTGTTTGTGGTGGGGGAAGAAGGGAAAGGAGAATGTTAGCCGCTTTGAGACTCCTTCGGGTAGTGATAAAGCGGGATATCAAATCCAAACTCTTCTTCTTCTTCTTCCCTCCTGTAGATCCCACAGTTCAAGCAGGCTCACATGGGAGAGTCTCCTAACAAGTCTTTGAGCAAATGTATTTCCGCAATCCATAGCTCCGTTAGTGTACCGAGTTGCCTCTTTTGTGCCCTCAGGGTGGCCTGGAAACTTGTAACGCAGAGAAATCATAATTTGTAACCAGGGTTTCTGCAGCCAAAACACATCCAAGACAAATCACCTTAAACCCTTTTACTTTGCATCCTGCATTGTGCGACAGGAAGTGTTTTAGCTTCTTCAAACAGCCATTTCCAATCCTCCGTAGCTCACAGGTGGCTGCTTGTTCTTGGAAGTCAACACTTCCTGCAAGCTATCCTCGCGGGGCATGATGTACCATAAGCACTTAGAAATGTGTTTTGCTGTGACTGGAACCAAGATGAAATGGCAATATTAAAGGAGATGAGTTTCGTTTATGGAGTGGCCAAGTGTGCCATTATTCTAGAACAATGGGGAACGGCAAGAAGGGAGGAATGTTCCGCCACGTGATTTATTCCTTTCCAGTAGCAGCGGAAAAGAAAATTTTCGACCGGCCAGCAAAATGGCCCAGTCTGCCAAATATAAGTCAGCTTAATGGACAACAGAGTTGCGCTAGATTAGTTCTGCCATTGTAATACTTCCATAGCCCCAGACGACCTCACAGCCTCTCTCATCACTTTACAGAAGGGGTCAGCAACCTTTTTCAGCCATGGCCTGGTCCACCGTCCCTCAGACCATGGGGTGGGCTGGACTGTATTTATTTTTGGGGGGGGGGGTGAACGAATTCCTATGCCCCACAAATAACCCAGAGATGCATTTTAAAGAAAAGGGCACATTCTACTCATGTAAAAACTCCAGGCAGGCCTCACAAATAACCCAGAGATGCATTTTAAAGAAAAGGGCACATTCTACTCATGTAAAAACACCAGGCAGGCCTCACAAATAACCCAGCGATGCATTTTAAAGAAAAGGGCACATTCTACTCATGTAAAAACACCAGGCAGGCCTCACAAATAACCCAGAGATGCATTTTAAATAAAAGGACACATTCTACTCATGTAAAAACACCAGGCAGGCCCCACAAATAACCCAGAGATGCATTTTAAAGAAAAGGACACATTCCTTTTGAACTGCTAGGTTGGCAGGAGCTGGGACCGAGCAACGGGAGTTCACCCGTCGTGGGGATTCGAACCGCTGACCTTCTGATCGGCAAGCCCAAGGCTCTGTGGTTTAACCCACAGCGCCATCCGCGTCCCTGGTTATCCTTAGCATGCCTAAAAGGGGGAGGGGGGAATGCAACTGTGCAAAAGCCATCTCTTGTGTTTGTGAAATTCCATTATTACAAGAGATCCTCTTTCCACCCTTTCAGAACATACCAAACATAACAGTGCAGAACAGGAAGAGTGGTATTGTTTTAAACATCCTCCAGAGGAGATATGATAGCCATCTTCAAGTATCTAAACAAGGGCTGTCATATGGAAGAGGGAGCAAGCTTGTTTTCTCCTGCTCTGGAGGGCAGAACCCGAACCAATGGCTTCAAGTTGCAAGGCAGGAGGTTCTTCCAACTAAACACCAGGAAGGACTTTCTGACAGTAAGAGTTGTTTGACAATGGATGGAACTCCCTTAAAGGTGGTGGATTCTCCTTCATTGGGGGTTTTTAAGCAGAGGCTGAATGGCCATCTGCCATGGCTGATTTAATGGAGTTTCTTGCATTGCAGGGGGTTGGACTAGAGGATCCTCAGGGTCCCTTCCAATCCGATGATTCGATGAACAAGGATCCTAAACACCGCTAAGTGTCTGTAGACACAGGACGCACACGTGTCATTAAAATTAAAGTCGAGGGGCTTGCTAGTGGGAGATGAGCTGACCATTAAACAGATAGCAGATCAATGATATAACCAATGCAACCAATTTTCAGGTGTTGTGCTGTGAGTCTCACCCCCAGTACGGAGCTATTAAAGATCTGCGCCAAGACCAGGAGTTAGAGCAAATAAGGAATTTAAATGAACAAACTGTAAGCTGCTCCCAACATATTCTTCCACATCACAGGCAACCATCTCACACTCCAGCCAAAATTTCACACATACACACACGCTCTTTTTATAAATATTCCAAGCTTACTTTCTGAACCCACCAACCAATTTTAAAAAGCATGATCAGGCATGTGGCAAACCCAACAGAACGCACAGCCACAGGATAGCTGCAGATAACAAGCTGTTTCCTGTCCATGAAACATTCTTCTACGTAGCTTCATTCAAGATCTTAGAAGTCTATATTTAATTTCATTCAAGCGATAACATTTGAGCCGAGTATCCTGTCCAACACGGCCATTTGCTCTCTGCCCCACTCCTGTTTCTGTTGCAATAAGATGCTTCAGTCTTGCACAAGACTTTTGACAATCTGCCTTGTGAACATCTGCATGAACAAAGATGCTGGCTCTTTTCAACAAATCTAACCTGAGGACAGACAGACTAAGGTGGCGGAGGGGGGGGGGAGAGAGAGAATATGACCTGCTCAGAGCAACCAAGAGGCGAGACTTGAGAACTATTGGACTTGGGTCTGGAATCTAGATTGTGGGCTTCTCAGAGGTCTCTGACCAGGCTGCTGTGACAACAGGAGGCTGGACTAGATGTGCCTGAACCAGCAGAGCTCTTCTCTTTAAACTTAGGTCTTCCCAGCCAAAGTCAAACTCTAATCTGTTACCGCTGGCTCCTTGAGCATTTGGAAATGGCTTCAAATTATCCTTCCAACATCAAAACCCCCAAACTTGCTCACTCTGCAAGTGCTAAGAATTCGCATTTTTCATTCCTCTCCATAAGGAGTTGTGCTCTGCCGAATCCTACTGAAATAAAGCCACCAGTCCAATCTATGTTGCACCTTTTGCTATCAAGTATGCACCAACATAGCTGATAGCAGATAGTTGAGGGACGCGGGTGGCGCTATGGTCTAAACCACTGAGCCTGGGGCTTGCAGATCAGAAGGTTGGCGGTTCGAATCCCCGCGACGGGGTGAGCTCCCGTTGCTCGGTCCCTGCTCCTGCCAACCTAGCAGTTCGAAAGCACGTCAAAGTGCAAGTAGATAAATAGGTACCGCTGCAGTGGGAAGGTAAACGGTGTTTCCGTGCGCTGCTCTGGTTCGCCAAAAGCGGCTTTGTCATGCTGGCCACATGACCCGGAAGCTGTACGCTGGCTCCCTCGGCTAATAAAGCGAGATGAGTGCCGCAACCCCAGAGCCATCCGTGACTGGGCCTAAGGGTCAGGGGTCCCTTTACCTTTACCAGCAGCCCCTGCCAAAGTAATTTGGCTTAGAACCAATGTGCAATGGACATCAATTCTCTTCCACAGACAGGAGTCTGCCTACTCCACATTTAACAAGTTATTCAGAAATTGCCTCATTGTAACTTTCCATGCAACTACATTCTCAGAAGCAGAGACCTAAGAACTTCCTCATCCTTCAGCTACAGGGAATGGCCATGTGTGTCTTTGTGTGTGTGTGTGTGTGTGTGTGTGTGTGTGTGTGTGTGTAGGATGGGTGGCAGCCAGCGATTATTTAGCAACTGTGTTGGGTTATTGTGCAGACACAGTACTGTAGGGGTTTTAGGTTATGACACTTGCCGGCTACACTACATGCAACTTTTTCTGTTCTGTATTCACAAAGTTGCCGCAAGCAGAGAGACAGAAGAAAGATACAATTCTCCACAGTTGCCAATCACAACCAAATGTCTACTGGGGCACACAGAAAGCTGCACCCCCTAAGCATATTTTATTGAATGCAACTTACACAGATTTAAGTATTTTAAAGTCCCATGGATTTCAATGGGGAAGATTTAAGCAAGTGCTCAACTTCACCTTTGCCAAGATTGTGCCTTTAGTATTTATACAGTGCTTTTCCTGGATAGTCTAGAAGCAATTTCATGCACACACTCTCAGTCATCCTTACAACATCTCTGTAATTAGACTTCATGTTTCCATGCGGCCTGATCCATGCTCTTCTTTTGATCTTAAGACCTTAAGGTCCGAACCAGAGTCTTCCCTCATTCTATTACCTGTTGTGCTGTTGCTGAAGGTTGAAGATTTCATTTTAGCAAGAAGCTTCGTACGGCTGAATAAAAAACCTTCAATAACAGAACTGTAACCTTCCACCATTTAGGAATACGAAGATGGAAGAAGTGGACCAAACCAAGGATGGTGGGGAATTTTTTGAAAGAGTTGCGCTTTGGGAATCCATGTCTGGAATCAATTGCAAACATAACTTGAACTGCAATCCTAGACCCATATACCTGGGAGTAAGTCCCGTTGAAGTCCATGGGGCTTACTTCTAAACAGAGCAGTAAAGGATGAATGCTATGATTCTAATCCCTGGATCAGTGGGCCAGAAGCACATAGATATGAAACGAATAAGGGTTGTCCAAGAATAAATTTCAGTAAAACTGAAAGTAACTGTGGCAATTTTGCTGCATTCCAACCCCCCCAACCCCCCCCCCCCCAGTTTTCATAAGCATATGAGGATTCCACGGCGGTGCTCCCTTTAAAAACAAAGCTATAATTATCTTTTTCAAACTGTTTATTTATCTTTTACTGGTATTATACAGAACAATAACATCCAAGCTCTCTACCCCCCCACCCACAGAAGAACAGATTCAAAAAAGTCACCCTACTAAGAGATGTTAGCTAAAAGTATGAGTCCATAATTTGCAGCGAGTCGCTGATGGCCGATAGCCCTGTTAAAAAAAAACACCTTAGAAACTTGTTTGTCGTGATTTTTGTGGACACACGTCTGGAAATGGTGGTGCCTGGGGGAAAGTGAGAAAGCAAAGCACGTGCCTAGACAAGAATGGGTCCATTTGGTGAGCTCAGGCTGTGGGCAGGATTGTCTCATGTCTCCCTCTTCTTTAGATGATAATGCTCAAATACTACAAAATGTGATAAGAAGCCTGACCTGCTGCACTGGGGAGGGGTGCCCCCTTCTCAGGCTGCTGGATGGGCCACTGGACATCTGCCGCCACCCCCCAAATCTTGCCACCATGGGACCAACGTCTACAAATTATTTCTGTGTAGCTGAATCACTGTTCCCCTATGACACTTCCCATGTACCCTGTACCCTGTGTGCCGTTGGCTGCAATCCAGTACCCACTTACCTGGGAGAATGCCTCGCTGAATTCAATGCAACTTACTTCTAAGTAGACGGGCCTGGGACTACATGTTCAATGGCATGAAATGCGGTGCCCCGAGTTCGAATCTCACTTCAGCTTTACTGAGGCCTTAGAGAAGCCACTATTCTCTAACTTGCCTCCCTCCCAAGACACACAATATTGTACACTGGCTCGGGTTCTTTTTTCTTTTCGCGAAGTTTAATGAGATAATGTACATGGGGCAATTGGAAAACTGAAAAGAATACTATGCAGCGCGATGAGCATAAAATGGTTTGATTGAAAGGTCCGTGTGATTCTAAAACAAAGATTGACCAAAGGATGTAGGTCAAACACCTGAGTTCTTAAAATACAAAGAACAAGCCATGCTCCTTTAAATGTAGCATTTGGCGGTTGTGTGGCAGAAAACAGTCAGCTTCCTTTCAGCGGACTAGGACAACCTCACAAAGTGTAGCATGCAGTATCTGCCTGAGGCATGCTGGCTATGTCAACAGATTATCTCGCATTGAACTGTCTAGACTGTTATTAATATGCAACTGATTCAACAGCAAGGGCACTGCTGTTGGAAGCAAACTGGAAGAACTGTTAAGTGGGGCATTATTCGCCTCGCCAACTGAATCAGTCCCTTAAAGGAGAAACATGGAGAAAACCAGATGTGACTCATCAGTGACTATGCCTAGCAAGCAGGCAAACAAAAGGCTGCTCTTCCTTTAAGAATAAAGCAGACCTGAACTGTCCCCCCCATTGCCTGCCAGTGCTGTATTTTGCCAGAAAACCTTCCCCCCCAAAAAAAAGAAAGCAGGAACTCAAGGCTGATATGCTACTAGGGAGATCCCCTGTGAGGGACAATCAAAGTGGTTAACAATTCCAGGGCAATAATATCCAACAATAGATGCAGACAGCTAGAGCACGTGTGCAATCACCTTAAACACACCTTTAAAAGTACGTTGTACAATCATGCTAATCAATATCATTTGGACAAGTGGGAGATAAAATATGGCACCTCATTATCTCACTCACCCTACAGCTGTCATGGGGGGAGCGCAGTATGTAAGTTATATTTCCAGCCACATGCTTCTTCATCTTTCTACACCAATCTCCTAAACTACACAGGCCAGGCTTCTCCCCTTCCAAAATGAAGACACAGCAGTTTGTACAACGGCTAAATAACCTTAGACTTGTAACCAAACCCAGCAGGGCAACTCATAGCAGCACTACTTTAGGTGATATTTTGCCCTGATGGAAAAAAACTCTCCCAGCAGCATCCAACGATCCCAGCGGATACATTTGATTTCTAGTCATTTCCTCTCCCCATCTTTGTACATATTTAGGCTAATCAGAGATTTCACACCCAGTCCCCTATCTCTCTCTGGGTTCCCCATCTCTCCACCGTATTGTCAGTCAGTTTGGTTTAACCTCATTACCCAATTTCCATCTCCGGTTGTATTTCTTAACCCCTTTGCTGTCTAAACTCTCTTCTGGGTGTGCTTGAACTGTCATTGTTCTAAGCGAAAACAAGCTTTATTTTTTAAAGGAAGAGAAGTAACACAAAGGACTTTAAAAAAAAATAAATTATTGCAGTGTTTGCCTGGCTTCTGCAATCAAGTCTCTGCAATAAAGGAACTGACTTTCCCCGACACACCAATTACCTTGCAAAAAATCTGAAAAATCTATTCAGCTCCCACCAGCTGTTAGTTGTTAACACTGGTTGAAAGCAATCCCCCCTCCCAATTTGATTTTTAAAGGGAACAGCAATGAAAGGAGAAGCAACTTTTTTATTTTGAAAAAATTAACAGAACCACAATGTGATATGAAAAAACACACTCAAAAGAACAACTTCCACCAGACCTCAGATGCTCCCTGGTTACTATATGATCTAGGATTTAATGCAAGCAGCTTTCAACAGGACTCCATGGCTATTGATAACATTTATGACAGTGTTGCTTATTTATTAAAAAAAATTCACAGAAAATGAGAAACAAAAATCAGAAAAGCAGCTCTGATTCACCAGCGCCTGCATTTAAGAGATTCACAGGAGTAACGTAAATGGTTCACCTGCTGCCAGTTCTCTTCCAAGGATGGCAAAGCCGAGAAGTAACCGGTGTCGTGGACAAGCTGCAGTTCCTGGAATATACTATAACTAGCCAAAACATCCATGTTGCTGCTGCTGCTGCTTCTGCTTCTGCTGCTTCTGCTGAAAACAACAAACCCCGACCCTTTTTCCTTTTAGGTTTGTGTTTGCAATTTTGCGGTGGGCTTTTAGTTCTGTTCATTAAAAAGGGAAAGGAGGAAGAGGAGGAGGAGGAGGAGGGGAAGGGGGGGAAGAAGGACCTTTAAGAGCAATCAACCCAGCTGTCCTCCTTGTCCTCCGTTTTGCTTTTGTTTGCTATATATATGCATATGCTGCTTGTAGTCACACTTTCAGGGACGGACCCAGAGCAGGAACCGGAGCGGAGGAAAGCGGGGGGAGGAAGGAGCCCCATCAACGACCCAGAGAGAGAGAGAGAGAGGCAGAGAAGGGATAAATGCTCCCGAACGTGTACAGTACAAGCAGTCAGCCAGAGAGGAGGGGGGACACTTCTTCTCCACTTGTAGTAAAAAAGCAATTGCCTTCCAGGGCTCTGTTGCTGACTCCAGCTATTGCACCGGGGAAGGGGGGCGGGGGGGTGGGGAGATGCAAACTCACTGACACGAGACTGCCATCTATTTCTGCATTGCTGCTCGCTGCTGAATGCAATCTTTGCTCTTTATTTTTGGGAGGTTGCATTTTCTGCCTGGCGCGCGCCCGCGGGCTCCTGCCAGGCGCGCTCCCATACTTTCCTCTCTCTCTCTTTTTTCCCCCGCTCCCTCCCTCCTTCCTCTCTCTTCTCCTCCTCCTCCCCAGCCCCTCCTCCCTCCGCGCAGCCGTGGGATCTTCAGAGGAAACTGTCCATTAAGGCAGCGCGTGACCATGTAAGGCAAGCGGGAGGCGGGCCGCCGGGGCCGCTCATGAAGTCACTGGCGCCCAATGGGAGCCCGGAGCGAGGCGGCGGAGGCGGGGCTGGGCACGGAAGAGCCGCGGCGATTGGGCCGAGGACTGGATCCGACGTCCGCCTTATAAGGCAGTGTAAGGGGAGCTATTTTTAGAGGGCTATATAAAGGAGCCGGAGCGGCTGGTGCGCGGCGGAGTTTGCAGGAGAGAGAGCGAGCGTGAGCGCGCAGAGCGGACCTCTGTCTCCGGACCGTTTGCAAAGGAGCTCCCGTGATCAGAGGGTCTTTGCATTGCAGCAGCCAGCCAGCATTAAAATATATATATATTGCATGGCCAAGCAGAAAAAAATCCGATCCAGAACGGGAATAAATGACAAAACAGGAATCTCCCGGTTTTTCAATGAGATATTTGGTGGAGGGGGGCGGCGCGCAAGTTCAGATCTGCTTCCCATTTCCCACTTTTAAAAAAGAAGCCAGAATCCCATGTGGAAAAGCGGGGGTGGTGGAGATCGAGGAAATCGTATTTATCCCGGGGGTTGGTGTGCCTGTTCTGTAAACGCCGTTCGGGAAAGTTTCCGGCGGCTTTTATTTGCAGGCTTCACTTGCTGCAAAATGAGTGCATGGATTGGCGATTTAAAAGCACGCGCGCGCACACACAAACACGCGTTAAGTGCCTGTCGTCCTCTATATATACGCGCAATTGGGAGTAAGGCCCGTGGAACTCCGAGGGGACTGGCTTCCGAGTAAGCATGCACAGGATCAGGATCGGGCCCCGCAAAGTCTTGCAGACCTTGCAAGCGCTAGCAAAGGTTTGGGTGTTCGTGGCACCCTGGCATGCTGTCTCGGAGTTACCCCTGGGTATAACCTCCTCTGTTCCAAGTCTATCCACCACCGAAAACAAAAGTCAGAAATGTTCTGTTGTGGCATGTGCGGTGGAGGAGCCTGGTGTCAGGTACTGGACTAGGGAGAAGAAAGCAGAGGATTAAAATCTGTGACAACACAGGGTGAATATAACCCCTTACGGGCATCTGAGAGCACTGGGGCAGAGCCCATCCACTTGCATATTTCCTTGCCTACCAAGTTCTTTGTGCAAAGCAGTTTAAGTGAGCGTGTCAGGCTGAGTTTTTCCATAAATGGTTTGCTTAGGCCACATCTTCCCCAAGCTTTTCAGAGTGGTGGTAAAGGTAGTTTCTTCACTTGGAAATAAATGCCAGAGCTAAGGATTTGCTGCATGCAATGTGATTTCGTTGAGTGGCAAACAGACAAGTATGTGCTCCTTTCTGTCGGTTTTTAAGGCTTGGCAGTAGCTCAACTCCCCAGCCAAGGCTGGTCAGAATCCAGATGTGTGGGTTTCCTCATCCCCTCTGCCTTTTCCGAGGATGGGAGAAGGAAGGGGACTGTCGCTCGCTGTAGATGCCACATAGTGTACAGAGTTTTGTAACAGTAGCCCTGCCCTTTCCTGTATCTATTATAAACAGCAGCCATGCAGAGAAGGAAAATTGCACGTCCTTGTTGAAATAGCTGCATGCGGTCTTTGCTGCACCCAGCGGAGGGTTTAAGCTTCTCAGTTTGGATGGGGCAGGGGAGGTGAACCACGGTGAGGTTGCAAGAATGGGGGCAGGGCTGGTTGAGGCTGTGGGTGGGAGTTGTAGCCCCAAACATCTGGAGAGCGCCAGGTTGGCGAAGTGCTGGGATATTCGGTGGAAAAGAAGTTCCATTAAGCAGGCATTTCATGACTTGGGATATGATCATTTTGAATGCCAACAGGCAAGGAAAGAGTAGTATTGAGTTGTCCCTACAGCATTGGGAAGGAAGAGCGGATGTCTCCATTTAATAAGACATGCTGTCTAAAATCTAAAGGTAAAGGGACCCCTGACCATTAGGTCCAGTCGTGTCCGACTCTGGGGTTGCGGCACTCATCTCGCTTTATTGGCCGAGAACAGCTTCCAGGTCATGTGGCCAGCATGACAAAGCCGCTTCTGGCAAACCAGAGCAGTGCATGGAAACGCCGTTTACTTTCCCGCCAGAGCGGTTCCTATTTATCTACTTGCACTTTGACATGCTTTCAAACTACTAGGTGGGCAGGAGCTGGGACCGAGCAACAGGAGCTCACCCTGTCGCAGGGATTCGAACCTCCGACCTTCTGATCAGCAAGCCCCAGGCCTCTGTGGTTTAACCCACAGTGCCACCTGGGTCCCTGGGATCTACTGTCTTAAGTACAGGTAAAAAGGTAAAAGTAATGTACCCCAGGATGGTTAAGTTCAGTCAAAGGTGTGGCACTCATCTCGCTTTTCATGCTGAGGGAGCCAGCAATTTCCCGCAGACAGCTTTCCTGGTCATGTGGCCAGCATAACTATACCATTTCTGGTGCAATGGGACACCGTGATGGAATCCAGAGCACATGGAAACGCTGTTTACCTTCCTGCCGCAGCAGTACCTATTTATCTACTTGCACTGGCCTGCTTTCGAGCTGCTAGGTTGGCAGGAGCTGGGACAGAGCAACGGGAGCTCCCCCCTGTCGCAGGATTCAAACCGCTGACCTTCCGATCGGCACGCCCAAGAGGCTCAGTGGTTTAGACCACAGCGCCACCCGTGTCCCTACTGTCTTAAGTATGTGCAATTCTGTTAAGTGTAATGAGAATCGGGCCTTATAAATGTATTCCTTTCTTTAATGAAGCCTCTATTTATTCCAGGAGAAGGTATCCCACCTCTTTGGATTTGATCTGAACAGACAACTAACATCTCCACAAGCAGTACGGTGTAATAAAGGCACAATTTCCTTTCCTGGAACCAAGGCCTTTTTTCAGGTCCTTGAAGTCCCTCTAATTTCCTCTTGTTTTGATAGCTTCCTCCTCAACCTCTCACCTTCTTGTGAAACTCACCCCCCTCCCCACATTCCCTAAGTGACATTTTTTATTGAGAGAAACTATCTTCTTTCCCCCTTAACCCTGAGGTATTTTACTGATGTGATGGACACTCTTTTGCAGTAGCTTTTCTACAATGCTCTCTTAAACATATTTAAAATACAGCAACCATCCCCACCCCAGCTTATAAGAAACAGGAAAGGGGGAAAAAATACCATAGGAATTTGCCTTCTTCTATCATTTCATCACTTGAGGTGTTAAAGAGGGAGAGGGAAAGGAGCCCCACAAGAAACCTAGTTATCTAGGGCAAGGAAATCCTTGCAGGCCCATATTTTTAACCTTCCGCTTTTTAATTGAAGGGGTGTCTCTGAGGCATTCCTCTTTAAACGTGCTTTTGCTCGGTAAGCCTTTCTGCCCTTGTACCAATCCGCAGAAAGTAGTTTGTGCAGCCAAGAATTTATGTGAGCTCCGCGTTCTGCTTCAGAGAGTGTTCCCAAAAATCTGATATTCCTGGAAGAATGCTTGGCTTTGGGCTGATACCCTACTAGGCCCAACTCACATGGCTGATTACAGCCATGTGAAGTCAGTTGAGTTTTCCAGTTTAGGATGAGATTCACAAACTGGTCACCATGGTCAAATGGCTGACCTACTGCTTGTGTCCAAAAAAATATATGGAGCTGTTCCTTTCCCTGTTCTCCTATATACTTATTTTCCCTTCATTCATTTATTTGTATAGTAAGCTTAAATTCTGTTCCACCTTCAAGGGTGTGTGTAGATCTAGATGAGAAGTATCACAAAGTATCTGCTTCCTTATTCAGGAAATAAGGAAATAGTTTTTGAGTTCATGTTAAAGGTTAACATGAGAATGACGAAAAAACGCACAGAAAAACTCAGATACATGCTGATCTCTTCATTCTCAGACACTACATTTGAAAAACAGAGTTACATGATACTTCCAAAGGCACTCTACAAATTAACATGAACTCCAAAACTAGCTGATGAAGACATCCATATCGAAACAGGGCCCTGTCCTGGTTGCTTTTCCTGAATCGACTCTTCATTCCGGCTTTACTTATGAAACGAACCTTTTGAAGTTGAAGTTGTATTTTTGAATTTGAAGTTGTATTTTTCATTTGAAGCTACACATATTATTGTGAACTTGAAACTGTTTGTCTTATTTGAATTGACATTCTCTGCCTAAGACTGTAATTCTTAACAGAATACATACTTTTATTTAACTATAACTCATGAGTAGGATTTATTCCTAGTATTGAAATTTCTGGCCAGAGCTCTTGTTTCCTGAGAGTGGCAGAGGCAGCAAAGGCTCCTGGATGTTCTGTTCCAGGCCAGCAGCGTTTAATGACATGACAAGGCTCAGTTTTGGATCACTGGCGGCTGCTTAGAAATCAACCTGGTTTTGCTGTACAACTTGAGAGGAGCACTGAAGCCACGCCATGCTTATTTTGATGCATGAAACCGTCCTGTCTTCTGTCGTAGGTGAAATCCCATCTGCTTAGACCCCTCAGCCTTCTTCAACATTGCAGGTGGAAGATGTCTCACGCTGAAAGATGCTTGTGTTGTGCTCAGGCTCCCAACATCTCACCGGAAAGCTCCTGTGCCTCACAGAGGAGTTTTGAGGAGAGCAAGGAAGGAAGATATGATACACACAGCAGTTTAGGCTTAGATACCACCTTTGGGACGTGGGTGGCGCTGTGGGTTAAACCACAGAGCCTAGGGCTTGCCAGTCAGAAGGTCGGCGGTTCGAATCCCCGCGATGGGGTGAGCTCCCATTGTTCAGTCCCTGCCCCTGCCCACCTAGCAATTCGAAAGCACGTCAAAGTGCAAGCAGATAAATAGGTACTGCTCCGGCGGGAAGGTAAACAGCGTTTCCATGCGCTGCTCTGGTTCGCCAGAAGCGGCTTTGTCATGCTGGCCACATGACCCGGAAGCTGTACGCCGGCTCCCTCGGCCAATAATGCGAGATGAGCGCTGCAACCCCAGAGTCAGACACAACTGGACCTAATGGTCAGGGGTCCCTTTACCTTTATGTTAATATTTATGATACCTAAAATAATGGAATGCATCATTTTTACCTAAAGGAAACCTTTCAGGAACAAGGCATCTGCCAAATATGGCAGGCTTTTATTATTGTTTCTGCAGTAGGGAATGGGTAGTTAATTACCATGTGCCACTCTTGTTAACCTCTACAAAAAAGTATCATTATAACTGATTAATGGAAAGAGCTTTTAGGCACATCTGAAAGAGAAGTTTCTTCAGAGGCATGTTTCATTATCTTCATAAGCACCACCAATTCCGCACAATTGCTGTTAACGTTCATTTGAATATTGTTTTAGCTGGGCTGGTTGAATAAATATTTGAAACTAGGGTCTCACAAAATTTGCCTGATCGCACATGGAAAACAGAAAAACAAATTCCATTACAAATCCACAGCTTTTATGCTCCATCATGTTCCTATGCCTGTGTGTGTCTTATTGGACCTTTAGCTAGCGCCCATCTAGCATAGCTGTCAACTTTGAAAATAAAGGATGCTGCGAGGGCGGTGCAATGGCACCAATTAGCCTCGCCACCCCTGCGCTCCAGAGGCTGAGTGCGAACGGGTGAGCGAAAGAGCGAGTGCGTAGTTTGTCTGGTTGGGTGTGAGGGTCTGGCTGCACAAGGCATGCAAGCTCCGCCCCCAGTCGGTCTCAGACTCCTTATTGGCAGCCGAGCCACACAGCTGAGGAGCCTCCCTGGCCGGCAGGGAGGGAGAGGAGCTGCTTCCTTTGAAATCCGGGAAATTTAAGGGATATCAACAATCTGGGATAGCAGCGGCAAACGGCATTGGAATAAGGGAGTTTCCTGCAAAAAAAGGGAGGGTTGACAGCTATGCCATCTAGTAATAACTGAATTGGAAGAGTATCTGTGGTAAAGCATACCACAGATGTGATATCATGAAATTATAACAATTCTACCTAATCACGCTGCTGCTGTTGTTTTTTAAGGGGAAGTGAAATCCTTAAATGGGTTTCTACCTACCGTAGAACTATATCGGAAGCTTTAGTTGTGTCTTCCTTTAATTCCTGCTCCTTTCCCACCGCCCAACAGGGAAAAAAAATCTCGTTTGCTTTTGTGGACAGCATTTTCAGGCTTTTTGTGTTATCTAGGAATTCAACAGATGTAGAAGAGGCTGAGTGGGCATATTAAGTACACAACAAATGGAGCCACAGATTCAGGCTGGATTAATGTGGTGCTCAAATTACAACTGTCTTTTTTTTAAAAAAAGATATAAACAAGTAACATTCACTGAATAATAAGAGAACCTGTAAATAATATAGCAGAGTTAAGTGGTTTCTCATACATGTTCTCTGCTGGGAAAATGAATTTTGAAAGCAAAAGGGACAAGATAGCACATTCTTTTGCAAACATACCCTCCAACACTTCTCCGATAAAAATAGGGAGTTCCCATTCCATAATAATAGTTTTACTAATAATACCCCACACGTCCTGCTAGATTGCCCCAGCCACTTTGGGCAGCTTCCAACATATATAAAAATATAATAAAACATTAAAAATTAAAAGAACTTCCCTATATAGGATTGCCTTCAGACGGCTCGAGGGAAAACTCCATGTCCTCCAACATTTCTCCAGTGAAAATAGGGACATCCTTAGGAAAAGCGGGACATTCCAGGATCAAATCAGAAACCAGAACAGCTTCTCTAAATCATGGACGCCCCTGGAAAATAGAGACACTTTGAGGGTCTGCTCAAAGTGTGTTTTATTTATTTCCTCCCTAAATTGTTGGTAGAAGTTTAAAATTATATTTGGGAGTATTTTGAATCCTTGCAGTGCCGCAATAACAATAGCACCAATAGAGACTACTATATGGTTCACAAAGGAGGAAATCCACAATAGCTTGTCCTATAAATTTCGTCTTGTGAAAATTTGTCATGTTTGCACATGTGCACTGAAAATCTTCATGGATTGTTCATGGTAATGTTACTGCCAAAGGGAGGTTTATACATCCTGTCCTTCAAGAATTTCAGCGTGACTTATATGGGGTTTTATTTTCACTTTAAATAACCCATGGCTGAGGGGGGTACCATATTTTTTATTTTGGTAAAGAAGCAGAAAGGGTGGCAGTGATGGTTTACAACATATTCAAAGGTAGATTATTGGATGTGTTTAGGAGCAAGTCTTGTGCACACTGACTTAGAAGAAGTGGACTTTTTGACAGCAGTTTATTTTTATTTTTACAGAAAGAGTTTTGCTAAGAAAGGGATTCTTCCTAAGGAAGAATCACACATGTTCTGATATTTGCAATATATTAGGCTGAGAGTTAGAGTGTCTCCAGATTGAGGTTTGTGATGAAATTGGTGCTGCTCGTGTGCTCGTTTTAAAAATGTTCACATGATGTCATCACCAAAATACTAGCCTGTACTTTTTAAATTTCGATTTCTTCTTACTGTGGTCTACTAAGACCCCTAGATCTTTTTCACATGTACTACTGGCAAGCCAGGGGGACCCAGGTGGCGCTGTGGGTTAAACCACAGAGCCTAGGGCTTGCTGATCAGAAGGTCGGCGGTTCGAATCCATGCAACGGGGTGAGCTCCTGTTGCTCGGTCCCAGCTCCTGCCAACCTAGCAGTTCAAAAGCACGTCAAAGTGCAAGTAGATAAATAGGCACCACTCTGGCGGGATGGTAAACGGCGTTTCCGTGCGCTGCTCTGGTTCACCAGAAGCGGCTTAGTCATGCTGGCAACATGACCTGGAAGCTGTACGCCGGCTCCCTCGGCCAATAAAGCGAGATGAGTGCCGCAACCCCAGAGTCAGACACGACTGGACCAAATGGTCAGGGGTCCCTTTACCTTACCTTTACTGGCAAGCCAAGTGTCCCCCATCTTATATTTCTGCAGCGGGTTCTTCCTGCCCAAGTGCATAATCTTAACATTTGTCATTTTGTTAGTTTGGGCCCAGTTCTCCAATCTGTTAACGTCATCTTGAATCCCAATTCTGTCTTCAGCGGCATTCGTTACCCCTCCCAGGTGTCACCTGCAAATTTGATGAGCACCCCCTCAATTCCTTCATCCTCTGAGTCATTTATAAAGTCATTGAACAACGGCCCCAGGACAGAACCAGGCAGCACCCCACTTGCAACTTTTCCCCAGGATGACGAGGAACCATTAATGAGTACTCTTTGGGTTTGGTCAGTCGACCAGCTACAAATCCAAACAGTTACCTCGTTCAATCCACATTTTGTTGTTTTGTTGTTTAGTCGTTTAGTCATGTCCGACTCTTCGTGACCCCATGGACCAGAGCACGCCAGGCACTCCTGTCTTCCACTGCCTCCCGCAGTTTGGTCAAACTCATGTTGGTAGCTTCGAGAACACTGTCCAACCATCTCGTCCTCTGTCGTCCCCTTCTCCTTGTGCCCTCCATCTTTCCCAACATCAGGGTCTTTTCCAGGGAGTCTTCTCTTCTCATGAGGTGGCCAAAGTACTGGAGCCTCAGCTTCAGGATCTGTCCTTCCAGTGAGCACTCAGGGCTGATTTCCTTCAGAATGGATAGGTTTGATCTTCTTGCAGTTCATGGGACTCTCAAGAGTCTCCTCCAGCACCATAATTCAAAAGCATCAATTCTTCGGCGATCAGCCTTCTTTATGGTCCAGCTCTCACTTCCATACATCACTACTGGGAAATCCACAGCTTTAACCCACATTTCACCAGCTTCTTTACAAGAATATTATGGAGAAGGATGACGTGGGTGGCGCTGTGGGTTAAACCACAGAGCCTAGGGCTTGCCAGTCAGAAGGTCGGCGGTTCGAATCCCTGTGACGGGGTGAGCTCCCGTTGCTCGGTCCCAGCTCCTGCCAACCTAGCAGTTCAAAAGCACAAAGTGCAAGTAGATAAATAGGTACCGTTCTGGCAGGAAGGTAAACGGTGTTTCCGTGCTCTGCTCTGGTTCGCCAGAAGCGGCTTAGTCATGCTGACCACATGACCCGGAAGCTGTACGCCGGATCCCTCGGCCAATAAAGCAAGATGAGCGCTGCAACCCCAGAGTAGTCTGTGGCTGGGCCTAATGGTCAGGGGTCCCTTTTTCCTTTACCTTTATAGAGAAGGATTAGCTGTGCTTCAAATTTTTGCTGCTTTGAGCTTTCTTGGCAAATGCTAACAGCGCTCCCCCCCTCCCAATCACTATTCACAACCCCATATGCAGATTTTCTTTTCTTTCCATATTACCTAGAATAATCTCCAATTGTTGTTGTTGTTGTTCAGTCGTTCAGTCGTGTCCGACTCTTCGTGACCCCATGGACCAAGGCACGCCAGGCACACCTATCCTCCACTGCCTCTCGCAGTTTGGCCAAACTCATGCTAGTAGCTTCGAGAACACTGTCCAACCATCTCCAATTACACTCCCCTAATTAACTACAAAACTATAACAGCATGTAGGGGGGGAAACAGTTTCTAACCCCAGGGAGCATTCAACCACTGTTCCAAAATTATACTATCACCATTCTGAAATGGCTTTCCTGTTTATTTAGAGAAGTAGTTTGCTGCTGTAAAAGCCACACTTTGGAAACCTCGCACCCAGAATGGAAAACGATCCTGAGAATTATATTGAAGAAATATAGTATATATAAAACCAATTTATGCAATAGAAAGCGTAGGAAAGAACCAACTTAAGAAACCTAGGGTGAGAAAGGAGGGAAGTCAAGAAGCTTGAGAGAGCTTTAGGAAATTAATGTATATGCAAATATGACGACATTGTATTATATTTGTATTATATTTGTTTTTGTTTATTATTATTATTTGTAATTTGTTTGAAATGCTAATAAAAATTAAAAAAAAAAAACAGAATGGAAAACGATCCCTTATATTCTAGTGTGCAAATATCTGGTGGGGTTATTTTTAAAGGGCAGCACCTACATTATCCCTTCAAATCAATACCTGACAGCTGCTATGGGGATGGCTGTTGCCATGGGTTACAGAATGGCACATGGCAACAATGGCTTTTAACGTCACATCCTCCACAGAGATGGTGTCTCTCAGGAGAGCTGACCTTTTCTTTCCCCTCCCCCCTCCCCACCCCATTAGCGTGTACTTCTAGAATCACAGTATCATAGAATTGCCCTGCTACGCATTAAATTCACAAGCAGGTATATTTTGGCACCGGCTGCAAATGATAGCTCCTTGTTTCTTGCAATTAAAGTCAGCACAAAACTCATGTTTACTTCTAATCTAGTGGAACGTTTTAAAATTAGAGCGCCATAAACAAGCGACCTACGCATGTTGTCTTGTGACTGAATTGTGAGTTTTCCTTTTAGTGGGTGGGAAGTGGAAAGACAAATGAAAGATGAGAAAGCCATGGTCAGGTGAGGGTGGTATTTAGTATGCCAACAATCACCATCAACTTTTAATTTACCTTACAGTAATAACGCATGACAGCTGCCTTTTGCCAAGGGTCCTGTGAATTCTCCTCTGCTTCCTCCATGGGCTGTATTTATTGAGGTAATCAATAATTCAGAGAAATCTTATTTTAAAATACCTAGAGCAGAATTTTGCCCAGAGGTTTTTTCCAAAGGAAACCTCATTGCTGACAAGGCAGTACGGCGAAAAACCCACAGGCTGGCATGAACAAATATTAAATTTGCCCTGATAATATTTGTTCCTCCAAGTCATGGGTAGGCAAACTACGGCCCGGGGGCCGGATCCAACCCAATCGTCTTCTCAATCCGGTCCGCAGATGCTCCGGGAATCAGCGTGTTTTTACATGAGTAGAATGTGTCCTTTTATTTAAAATGCATCTCTGGGTTATTTGTGGGGCCTGCCTGGTGTTTTTACATGAGTAGAATGTGTGCTTTTATTTAAAATGCATCTCTGGGTTATTTGTGGGGCATAGGAATTCGTTCATCCCCCCCCAAAAAAAAATACTCCGGCCCCCCCCAGAAGGTCTGAGGGACAGTGGACCGGCCCCCTGCTGAAAAGGTTTGCTGACCCCTGCTCCATGTCCTACCATCTAAGAAGAAGTCCTTTTAGGCTGCAGTCCTGCAAACACTTTCCCTGGGAGAAAGCCCCACTGAAATCAAAGGGACTTAATTCTGAGTAGACATGTATGGAATTGCAGCATTAGGAATAAGCAGCAGACAGTTTTGTGGAACCTTAAGATGTTTCAAAGATGTTTTTGCTGCAACAGACTAACATGCCTCCCCTTTTGGAAACTGTTAAGAATGTTAGCAAAATAATCACTAGGGGGACTATGAACTACAATGGGGACAGTCTCTGCCAGTCAAAGCTACTGATCCAATGTGCGCAGTTTCTGTAGGTGCTTCATCCATAGCTGTCAACTTTTGGATTTGAAAATAAGGGATTTTTTCAAGCTTTCGGATTTGAAAATAAGGGATGCTGCGAGGGCGGTGCAATGGCACCAAGTAGCCTCGCCACCCTGCGCTCCAGAGGCTGCGCGCGAACGGGTGAGTGAAAGAGCGAGCACGCAGGCGGCAGGCAGGCTGTCTGTCTGGTTGGGCGTGAGGGTCTGGCTGCACAAGGCATGCAAGCTCCGCCCCAGTCGGTCTCAGACTCCTTATTGGTAGCCGACCAACGCAGCTGAGGAGCCTTCCTGGCCGGCAGGGAGGGAGAGGAGCTGCTTCCTTTGAAATCCGGGAAATTTAAGGGATATCAACAATCCAGGATAGCAGCAGGGAATGGCATTGGAATAAGGGAGTTTCCCACCAAAAAAGGGAGGGTTGACAGCTATGGCTTCATCCCATGTGCTCTGTAGTGTTTTCATCTCTCCTACCATTCACACTGCACCATCTTATGTTTGAGCTATCAGCGGCCATGTCACAGCGATGTGGAATACCTCTGATAATTGAGAACAAAATGTAAATGGGGTTGAGATGATAAAGATACACACAGATGGCAACTGGGAGAAGCATTGAGCAATGTGTGATGTAAAGCAATGACACATCAATGACGTTTGTACCCCAAATCATGCCAAACCACAAACAAGCTTTAACACTACGATTCTCTTCCTCCTGGAGTTTATCTTACACTTATCTCCTCGCTGCCGGTTATAAAAAACAAGTGTGTATATCAAAATGGCAACAACAGATTAAATGGGCAATTTCAAAAGATGGGATATCTTTTGCATTGCATTGGGATATGGTTTGCATTGCTATAGGTTTTGGGTATCAGAGTTCATGGGCGCAAGGCACCCATACTTCCTAGATTTAGTAAATGTTAGATTTTAACCAATATTTGGAGTACTAAGTACTAAGAGAAGGAGCTGAATGTTTGATTTAGCAGTGTCAAAATACAGCAGGGGTCGGCAACCTTTTTCAGCCGTGGGCCGGTCCACCGTCCCTCAGACCATGTAGTGGGCCGGACTATTTGGGGGGGGGGAATGAACAAATTCCTATGCCCCACAAATAACCCAGAGATGCATTTTAAATAAAAGGACACATTCTACTCATGTAAAAACACACTGATTCCCGGACTGTCTGTGGGCCGGATTGAGAAGGCGATTGGGCCGCCTCACGGGCCTTAGGTTGCCTACACCTGAAATACAGGCTAAACTTGTTTTTTTCCTGACCAGGGAATTGCCTGGAGATAAGCCATTAAGAAACAAAGACAGAATCATGACCCGCCAAGATGGGAGAACATCAAAGTAAAGGCTGTACCAGCCGCAAACGGGATAGTTGGTGAGACAAAAGATGTGGGGTTGTGATCCACATCTGAGGGCTCCAGTCTAGGGAAGGTTGCCTTAGAGCAGGGTTTCCCGAACTTGGGTCTCCAGCGGCTTTTGGACTACAATTCCTATCATCCCTGACCAATGGTCCTGCTGGCTAGGGATGGTGGGAGTTGTTCAGCTGGAGACCCAAGTTCGGCAAACCCTGCCTTAGAGCATTCACAGCAATTCATAAACATAGTAAGCATCATGACAACCTTGTAATGTAGGCTGCTATTATAAGCCCCATATTATTAGTGGTTGAGGTTGCGCCGTTGTGGTTGGCCTTTGTCAACACTTTATTTATGGCAGGGCTGAGGTTTCTGCCAGGCAGTTCCCACGGCTGATGCACGTATACTCTAGGCCAGGGGTAGGCAACCTAAGGCCCGTGGGCCGCATGCGGCCCAATTGCCTTCTCAATCTGGCCCATGGATGGTCTGGGAATCAGCGTGTTTTTACATGAGTAGAATGTGTCCTTTTATTTAAAATGCATCTCTGAGTTATTTGTGGGGCATAGGAATTCATTCATTCCCCCCCCCCAAATATATAGTCCGGCCCACCACATGGTCTGAGGGACGGTGGACCGGCCCATGACTGAAAAAGGTTGCTGACCCCTGCTCTAGGCTGTACTAACTCTATCAAACCAACCAAAAGAATTCAGAAAAATACGATGAGAATTGACATTCACCCAGTCAGCTAAGGAAATATATGTATGCTATTGCTTTCCCTAGAGCATAGAATCATAGAATCGGAAGAGACCCCAAGGGCCATCTAGTCCAACCCCCTGCCAAGCAGGAAACACCATCAAAGCATTCCTGACAGGTGGCTGTCAAGCCTCTGCTTAAAGACCTCCAAAGAAGGAGACTCCACCACACTCCTTGGCAGCAAATTCCACTGTCGAACAGCTCTTACTGTCAGGAAGACACTTTAACAATTTTTTTTAAAAAATTAACTTCATTGAAAAAAGAGATAATAGACACACACACACACACAACCCCCCACACCTCACAAATTTTTTAATTTTTTAATTTTATTTATCATTTATTATTATTATTATTTTAACTTTATTGAAAAAAAAGAGATGACACACACACACACACACACACACACACACACACACACACACCTCACAAAGTGGCACCATCAGAGGGGGGGTGACACTTTTTAATTTTTTTTTAATTTTTTTAATTTTTTTAATTTTTTTTTATTATTTTTATTTTAACTTTATTGAAAAAAAAGAGATGACACACACAAAACCCCCCCACCTCACAAAGTGGCACCATCAGAGGGGGGTGACACTTTTTAATTTTTTTAAATTTTTTTTAAATTAAAGTGGTGGGGGGTGACAAAAAAAAATTCCGCCCCGGGTACCACCTGGGCTTGCTACACCTCTGGCTCTGAGGCTTCAGTATTCGCAGCCTGACAAACACGCTGCCGTATGTTCCCTTCTCCCTTCTTAGCTACTTTATATTATTTTAACCTGGGGATTCTACTGAAAAAATAGTGGGATAAAGCTTTTATAATAAAATATAAAAGTGAGGACGAAATCCTTAGCGTATTGAAGCAGCTGGCATGCTGACATTAATATTGCGAAAACCCAGATCTCTGCAATATATTTATACGGTTTGCAGGCCTGCTGTTGGTGATTTTACCGTGGCAATGGGCCCATCATTCAAGGCACTCTTAAAAGAAGGTGTCTAAACTTTCTGATGTTCACATTTGGTTACAACTAGATAAAATGCAGAGCCTTGGCGAGATGCTGTTTCACGGCAATTCAAAAGGAAACAGCTGTAAACTTCCTCAGGAATACAGGTTCCTCTGTTGCAGCTGCCCATCCTGTTACATAGCCAATCGCCATAGTTTTCTAAGCTGTCCTGTTGTAAATCAAATTGCTTTATGTTTAGAACAGTATTTAATAACACACACCATGAACACTTTAAAGTGAACATTTTGTATTCAGAGTGATTAATGGCACCATATTGTATTTCAATTACTACAAGATAGGTCTTGGTAATAAACAGTGGCAATAATATTCACATTAAGCCAATAAAAAAAAGCATCTGCAACGTGTAATGTATAAGAGCTGTTATCACAGCATAATTTGATGGCACCACACAATGAATTATCAACATGGTTACAGGGAAGATTCGGGCAGCAAGTGGTATATTTTGGTCCTGATCATCAGGCCGTTGAGTCTGTAACCCTTATTTTCACTAATTTATCCTCACACACTGCAAAGGAATATTATAGCTAAGCCCATGTGAGGGATAAAAGGAGTGCTAAGCCATTAAAGCATGATTTGTAGCTCGGTTCTATGCATGCCGACCCAGAGGTCCCACTGAGTACAACAAGACTTCCTCCCAGGTAAATGTGTGCATAGGACCGCAGCCCTAGGAATGCGCAGAGCAAACCAGAAAGTGGTTCGTTTCAATGTAGCTCAAGTCATTCATAATATATCTACCAAGGATGAGCTGAAGGCAGACAATGGCTCACCAATGGCCAGTTCTGCCTTATGAGCTCCTGGAATTTTGCAAAGCGAAGACAGATCACTTTTGTGGCAAGGAGATCCATAGCTCAGCTCCCCATGAGCAAAGTAAAGACATATTGTGACCCGGCCTCCCCATTTTGCATTTTTCCATTCCCATGTGCCTCTCAAAGTATTCTTTTTTTATCCATTTCAATTCCCAGTTAGTTTCCCCCCACTATTAGTAAAGGTAAAGGGACCCCTGACCATTAGGTCCAGTCGTGTCCGACTCTGGCATTGCGGCGCTCATCTCGCTTTATTGGCCGAGGGAGCTGGCGTACAGCTTCCAGGTCATGTGGCCAGCATGACTAAGCCGCTTCTGGCGAACCAGAGCAGCGCACGGAAACGCCGTTTACCTTCCCGCTGGAGTGGTACCTATTTATCTACTTGCACTTTGACGTGCTGTCAAACTGCTAGGTTGGCAGGAGCTGGGACCGAGCAATGGGAGCTCACCCCGTCGCGGGGATTTGAACCGCCGACCTTCTGATCAGCAAGCCCTAGGCTCTGTGGTTTAACCCATAGCGCCACCTGGGTCCCTTCCCCCCACTATTAGCTAATGATTATTAACATGTTTTGTAGGGGGTTGGACTAGGTGACACTCAGAGTCCCATCCAACTGTACAATTCTATGATCTCTCTTTATACAGTGGTACCTTGGTTTACGGACTTAATCCGTTCCGGAAGTCCGTTCTTAAACCAAAACCGTTCTTAAACCGAGGCGCACTTTCCCTAATGAGGTTTCCCAACGCTGGTGCCCTTGCACCGTTCGGATTCTGTTCTTAGACCGAGGTAAAGTTCTCAAACCGGGACACTATTTCCGGTTTTGTGGAGTTTGTAAACCAAATTGTTCTTAAACCAGGCTGTTCTTAAACCGAGGTACCACTGTACTATACTATAGTATACACAAACCCTCCAAGTCTCCCTATTTTCCAGGGATGGTCCCGGATTTACAAAAGCCGTCCCGATTTCTGATTTGATCCCGGGATGCCCTGTTGGAGAGAATGAGAGAGACCTTCCTTCCCGTCACCAAAACCTCATTTTCCTGGCTACCTTTGCTCAGGATCCAAGAACTTGCTGACCCTGGTACAGCCAAAAGACCATAGCACAGCCTGGCAAAGTCCAATTAGGAAACACGGTGACACTGAGGTGCACCTGAATTGGCTCAGAGGCCTTGGACTAATGTTTCAAGAACACCACCCGATACCTTACAACCTTAATCCTTCAGTGTTTCAAAGATAATCAATGAACAATATGTTAGGACGCCAACAAGCTGGCGCGCTGAAGAGCAGCAGTCAGTCTGATAAAGCCGAGGTTGAACAGTCCGGGTCAGAAGCCAGCCAAAGTCAGTTCAAGCCAGAAGTCAGGAAGCCGAGGTCAGGATTAAGCCAGGAGTCACAAAGCCGAAGTCACAAAGCCAAGGTCAGGAGGAAGCCAGGAGTCAGAAGCCGAAGTCACAAAGCCGAGGTCAGGAGTCAGGAAGCCGATGTCAGGAACACAGGAACCAGGAACAGGATGAGCAGGCAAAACTACGTGCTTCAGCACAGCAGTTGCAGGTGCTGGTGAGGGAAGCAGCAGGCCTTCCTTAAGTAGCCAGCTCATCACCACGCCTTTTACGAGCTGCAACTGCCTCCAATTGCTCCCTCTGTTTCTCAGCTCTATGCTCTACAGCTGAGATGGGAGGAGGGAAGGGGGCCCTCCGGCTCCTCTCCTCACAAGGGCATGATTCTGGCTCAACTTCTTCCTCCTCCTGTTCTGGCCTTCCCTCTTCCCCATCTGCTTCTTCCTCTTCTGAGGAGTGTTGCCACCAGTCTTCTTCAGGTAAGAATCCCTCCATTTCTCTGGACTCTTCCGTGGTTGCTGCTTCGCCTAGTGGGGCTTGCCACCACTCCTGCTCATCTGGTGCAACCCTGACAAATATTTCATTCCTCCTTATTTTTGTTTCTCTGAGCTGGGTGCCAGCCCATAAGCCTTGGGTGATTTGATCTATGGAACAGATATTCAATATGGCCCCTCTACCGTGTCCTGTTCAAGCAGAGCTGGCCCACTCATGAGGCAAAGTGAGGAGACTGCCTCAGGCAGCAGGAGCCCACAGGGGCTGCAGACCCTGATGTAGATCATTATATGATGTAGATCCCCTTGTTCCTGATGTAGATCTTTACTCATCCTTTCTTCCTTGATGGGGAGGAGGGCGTCATTTTGTGGTTCACCTCAGGTGCTAGAATGTATTGGGCTGGCTGTGGGTAAGATCCTCTTCACTCAGGTCGATTTCCAGCCCGTGCTCTAGGTCAGCCTTTACCTTCCTATTCTTCTATTCAGAGTTGGCTCCAGGTTTGAACCATTCCTTGGCCAAACACCCTCCATGGGCTTAGCTGGTGTCAGTAGTGGGTGGCCACAAGCTGCCATTTCAGAATTCACACAGTCCCCCAAAGCAGCTGATGGAGCATCACCCTGAGGCATTGGGGGAAGTAAAAAATGGTGGTGTCCTCACTGGAACAGAAGCCGGTGCCAGGCCTGCCCTTAATCAAGAGTCTCAAATTATCCTTTCCTATTCTGTACTCCAGGGACGCGGTGGCGCTGTGGTCTAAATCACAGAACCTAGGGAAGATCAAACCTATCCATTCTAAAAGAAATCAGCCCTGAGTGCTCACTAGAAGGACAGATCCTGAAGTTGCGGCTCCAGTACTTTGGCCACCTCATGAGAAGAGAAGACTCCCTGGAAAAGACCCTGATGTTGGGAAAGATGGAGGGCACAAAGAGAAGGGGACGACAGAGGACGAGATGGTTGGACAGTGTTCTCGGAGCCACCAACATGATTCTGACCAAACTGCGGGAGGCAGTGGGAGACAGGAGGGCCTGGCGTGCCCTGGTCCATGGGGTCATGAAGCGTTGGACACGACTAAACGACTAAACAACAACAACAACAACAACAAAGGGGCAGTCGGACATGACTAAACGACTGAACAACAACAACAAGGGCTTGCCGATTGGGTGCTGTTTCTAAGATGCTTTTGAGTTAACCTCCTCTTGCCATTCCTCTCTGGTAGGGACTTTATCTTATTTTCATCTCTGGGCTAGTAACATCTGTGCGGCTGTTGTCGCATACATAAAACGTATTTTCTGTTAAAAAAAAACAAACCAAACCCATGTGCTCCTAGAGCCTTCAGTACTCATTTGCTTTAGCCTTCACTAGTTCACTGCGTCCTAGATATAGGAAATTCATATAATTTCCTATATCTAGGACGCAGTGAACTAGTAGCCGGATAGATGTATGTACACAAACACAAAATTAGGTGTCTTGCTCCTGCTATATCCTGCCCCAACGTCCTCATTCCCGACATGAAAATGATGTCATCTTTCTTAGTGGTTGGCTGGCCTTGCTATATTTGCCCCCCGCAGAGTGACAAGCAGCAGGAGACAGCTTTGGGGACTCTAGCTGTGTAAATAAATGATGACCCACTGGATAGAGGGAGGCAGCCCAGTCCTGCTCAGGACACATTAAAGCTATTAGCCAGAAGAAAGAAAGAAAGAAAGAGAGACAGGGGGAAGGAACAGGTGGGGGCACCATGTCTAATCTCAAAGTCAACAAAATCCATTGGATTGAGGGCGTACGGACAGTCACAGAATCCAAACAGCCACATGTCACCGGCAGGTATGTCATTAGCGAGCATCTCTGGGAAAAGTAAAAGCGAGAAATGTTGAAGGTAATGTGCAGCAGCTGCGTGGCTGATGGCTGGAGGGCATGCGGATGGAAGCATTTGGCTTCTGAAACAGGCACCAGGCCCCTGCCGCGTTTTCCTGTCTGCTTGTCGCCAGCCTCCTGGGTGTCTTGGAGATGCTTGTCTGCGACGCACCCCCTGTGCGCTCCCTCCCCTCTCTCAACGCCAACCAGTCACAGCCACCTTGCACAAAGCAAAGGAAGGACAGCACAAACATAGAATCATAGAATTATAGAGTTGGAAGAGACCACAAGGGCCATCCAGTCCAACCCCCTGCCAAGCAGGAAACACCATCAAAGCATTCCTGACAGGTGGCTGTCAAGCCTCTGCTTAAAGACCTCCAAAGAAGGAGACTCCACCACACTCCTTGGCAGCAAATTCCACTGTCAAACAGCTCTTACTGTCAGGAAGTTCTTCCTAATGTTTAGGTGGAATCTTCTTTCTTGTAGTTTGAATCCATTGCTCCGTGTCCGCTTCTCTGGAGCAGCAGAAAACAACCTTTCTCACTCCTCTATATGACATCCTTTTATATATTTGAACATGGCTATCATATCACCCCTTAACCTTCTCTTCTCCAGGCTTAAACATACCCAGCTCCCTAAGCCGTTCCTCATAAGGCATCATTTCCAGGCCTTTGACCATTTTGGTTGCCCTCCTCTGGACACGTTCCAGCTTGTCAGTAGCCTTCTTGAACTGTGGTGCCCAGAACTGGACATAGTTCTCTGGGATGTGAAGTGCTTCCTTATGTGTCCCCCACTACTGCAGAACAACATTACCAAACAACAGGGGTGTGTGTGTGTGTGTGTGTGCTCTCTCTTTGTATAGAAATTAAGCCCCAAGAGGCAAGATGGCTGATATTTGTTCAACCTCTGGCTGCCCAGTCTCCATCTCCTTTCTCAGGGCAACTTCAAAACCACCCACTCTCCCCATGTTGTGTTTGTAATTTTCATGATGCGATGCCAGTGACTAGGCTGACCCAGACCTGCACATGCTCTTGCCATGTCTGGTAGGAAGGTGAAATATACTCGGAGTCAAGTGTGAATTTCATGCTCTTTATTCAGCTCATAGTAGCAAGGAATGGATCTTTCCCCAAAACGTCTGCTACATATAAATTATTTACACAATGGGCCCCACGTGATTGGCTAATTCCGGGCTACTCCTGTAGGCCAATCAGGTTGCGGATTCACTTCAACCAGGAGCCTGATTGGCTGCTCTTGCAGGCCAATCAGGTCACTGATTCACTTCCACCTGGAGCTGGATTGGGTGGCTCCTGCGGACCAATCAGACTGCTGCATTTTGGATCCTATTGTTCTAGGATTCAGCTCAGTACATAACAGAAGGGCACTTGCAAGGGGTGAGGGGATCTTCTTCCTCCTAAGCTGCCACCCAGTGGGGATGACCTCCTCTTGAGAGTCCTGCATTGTAGAGGGCTGGGCTAGATGACCCTCAGCATCCCTTCCAACCCTACAATCCTATGATTCCTATAAACTACACCCCCTTGCAAGATACTGCTTTGTCTAGTTTAAAGTGCATTGGGGGAAGAAGAAGAAGAAGAATTTGGATTTGATATCCCGCTTTATCACTACCCTAAGGAGTCTCAAAGCGGCTCACATTCTCCTTTCCCTTCCTCCCCCACAACAAACACTCTGTGAGGTGAGTGGGGCTGAGAGACTTCAAAGAAGTGTGACTAGCCCAAGGTCACCCAGCAGCTGCATGTGGAGGAGCGGGGAAGCGAACCCGGTTCACCAGATTACGAGTCTACCGCTCTTAACCACTACACCACACTGGCTCTCATAGGGGAGGGCACTGAAGCTTCCCTCACTTAAATCCAGAAGGCTACACGAAACACGGGCACGAGCTTTTAAACACGTTCAATCCCATTTAATGATTAAGTCTACCTATATCTAATTACATCTCCACCCTGAACACGTTTTTATCCCATTGATTTAAATGGGATTGAAAGCACAGGGGACGGCAGAGCAGCTTCAAAGGCAGAGACATCTCCAGAAGCATCTAAGGTGTTGCAGCCTCCTTTCCGCTCCCTTTTTTAACCATCAAAGAGACTATGGGGACGTGGAGGTCTGCCTTGCATCTCGACTGCTATTTTTAAGGCAGAGAGAGCCCTGTTCAACTCACTAGATCATGCTGGCTCTTTTCAATTTCTACTCCAATGGAATCTGAGGTGACAAGTTCAATTCTCTGCTCTCTCAAACCTACTTTCCATGACCTACTTTTTCACTCTGCAGTGCTGGAACAATGCCTTGCTACATTCCTCCTTGCTCAGATCTGCATGTGTACAGAAGCCTAGTTGGTTGCCAATACTGTACTGGATTGCACTTCCTAGCTGGGGACTCTCCATAATGCATACCTTTTGCAGAGTACAGCCAAGTCCTCCTATTAAACGCTGTGAGTGCACCTTGCAATCAGAAAGGAAAGCGGGCTTCGGCTCAATCCTCCAGTGTGTACTTTCTCTTCTTGATAACACTTTTTTAAAAAAGCAAAGAAACCAACAACAGCCTAATTGATGGGGAATTATTGTTCTTGCACTTTTGCTTTCTCAGATAGCTTGTTAAACGTTTTCACAAATTCTAATTCAAAATCTACTCTGGAAAGTTTGTTAGCTATGCATTTGGGCACCTTTCAAGGTACTCTAGCCTAGGGCTTGCCGATCAGAAGGTCGGTGGTTCAAATCCCCGCGACGGGGTGAGCTCCCGTTGCTCGGTCCCTGCTCCTGCCAACTTAGCAGTTCGAAAGCACATCAAAGTGCAAGTAGATAAGTAGGTACCGCTCCAGCGGGAAGGTAAACGGCGTTGAACTGGTAAAGGGCTGAACTGATATTACCCTTGCTAGTACCTTTCCCAGGAAAATCAGAGGCTTACTATGTCAGGTTCCTACTGGAAGACCGGACAAATGACAGAACATTAGCAGTGGCGAAGTTTCTATCGGTGGTTGCAAGAACCAATGATCCCTATTCCTAAGTCTGAACAGAATGCTTGTGTAACCTGAAGGCGGGCTGTCGGAATTGTGTATTGTTTTGTAGTGAATTGTTGGGTCTCTGGACCGTAATAAAGATTTGATTTGAGAAAAGGTTTAGGTGAGAAAACTCTCCATTATCACACTGTCACAGGACTGTGGACAAAATGGTCTCCGTACAATAGCCCCGTCTGCAACGTTACAGAACTTTTGGCTTAATTAACCCCTCCAATATTCTCCTTTAGCAGAATTCACTTGAAACTGAAGGTCAATGAACCCAGACTTGGCACCCCTGTCATTTTCAGAGAGTCAGCCAAACGTCAAGAGGGGTCTCTAGGCTTTTATCGCAGAGGAGGAGAGACTGCATGTCACTCTTTTTTTGCCAAGCCTTGCATGGCGATGCTTAACTCACACTCATTACTGCTGAAAATAAAGGGGATAGAGGGGGAGAGTTTGTGAAGACTGGGCACCATTGATTCATTTTGTAAATGGTATAATTTGGATGTGAATCTATATAAATCATTTGAAATTAGGTAAGGAAGCAATGTTATACATGCAGTTGAAAAAAAACATTGCCAAGGATGGGAGATGTTTCTAATATGTTTTCTGCTGTGCATGGACTATTTACAAAAATAAGTATGATAGTCTTGGGGAAACATCATTATGTTCTTTATGGTAATTATATGCACTTTTAAATCACAGTGTATAATTTTCAAGGTCAAACTGCAAACCGATGATATGCATGACTCGGATTTGAACTTTGTGATGGTTTATACATACTGTGAAGAGCATTAACCTGTTGGGATCTGTGTCCAAATCAACTGAATATAGGACTCCATATCAAGGTATATTATCAATTAATTAATTTACAGCAGTCCCTTCTCAAAATAAGAATGTACAATAGACACTGTATCACATTGTAGTTTATTAAAACATTGTTAGCAATTTAAATATTCATACAAATCATTTCTGCATATTTTGAAAACAGTGCTTGCTTTCCATAGATATTGTCGTCATTCCTGTTGAGGTCAGTTGCATCGCATTACTGTGAAATAATTGTTCCCTGTTCCTCCATACTTCTGTCATGAATGCCATATTTTCCCTTTCAAACAATTCTCTTATTTAGTGTCCTTCTCCTTCACACACACACACACACACACACACACACACACACACACACACACACGGTATCGAAGCAATGTGCCCATAGAACGAAATGGCACCAGAGGCGTAGGAAGGTCAGGTGGTACCTGGTGCGGAAAATTTATTATTATTTTATTTTTTGTCTGCAAAAATGGTTTTACGTTATTTCATATTTTCTTACAAAGGAATAATAACAAGTAATAATAATAAAAAACTTTTATTTATATCCCGCCCTCCCTGGCCAAAGTTGGGCTCAGGGTGGCTAACATCAGATACATAACATTGGTATAAAATCAAACAATAATTAAATTACCTCCTAAAAACATGTCAAAATCAAATTAAGTCTAATTAGATGGCTTTCCGCAGGGTTAGGGTTGGAAACAGTAAGTGCTCCACTGAAATGAAATTTCAGCCTTCACAACATAGGAAAACAGCCAAGTAAACAGCTATTTTCGTGGAGGAGGGTCAAGATATTAATTGATATGCATGAAATTTCATATATAGCTATATAATCCCTAGTATAGTAAGATAAGACCTTTGGAGCAGGAATTCTTTTTTTAAAAGTTTTTTATGAACCACCCTAGTAGGGCAGTAATTGTTCCTTGATAATTTGTCATCCCCCTCCATGATGGAACCTGGGGCGGAGCGCCCCCTTCCCTGCCCCCTTCCTACACCCCTGAATGGCACACATTCTGTGAAAGAGACTCACAGTTCACGCTCAGGGCCGGCACGTCCATTAAGGCGAACTAGGCAGTTGCCAAGGGTTATATACCCGGTGGGCTGTCCATCACACATTGCAACAACTAAATCTCCCCAACAACAACGCAGGACCCAATCGGAGCTGTGGCCATCTATCCAGAGGGGTGATTTGCTGGCCCCCACCCCAACACGTGCTCTCCATGAAGGAGAACACGCTTTCTCATTCCTTTTGTGTGTGTGTTTGTGTGTGTATTGGTGTTGTCACGATACAAGATAAAACCTGAGTGTTGTTGTTTTTTGGAGAAAACAAACCCCACATTAGTTTTTAACTTCTTAGTGTTGTAAGAATATCAAGGTCTCTCATATATATATAATTGTTCATAAGTGTGCCAAGCAAAACAAGGCCACATGTCTGAAGCAGCAGGCCTGTCTCCATTTTGACTCCCAAACTGACAAACTGTTTCTCTGCAAGGAAGGAGGGGGTGATTGTCTCAGGAAAATAAAGTGATAATTCTGGCATCCTGGTGCCTGAGTGCCAGACATGGGCCATTTCCCTCACAAAGAACCCACCACCTAAAATGGATTTGGATCGTTAGCCCTACATTAGCCCTGCCAGGCCAGGGCAGGAAACAAGAAACCTTTTGTTTTGCTGAAATGTGTCTGGGAGGGGTCAGGGAGAGATGGCACAGGTGTGAGAATTCTCAGGTTACCTCCTCTGACCCTCCCAATCTGTGATGTATCTGTGGAGTGGTCTGGGGTTACACCCCTTCTGTGATGTATGTGGGAGGGACTCTGAAGGAAGAATTTACTCCTTCCGATGGAGAACCTCAAAAGGCTGTTGTGTACTCCATAAGGGAATAAGAGCAGATTTCTGATTTATTTCATTAGTAACAGCACAAACGATTTCACACCTTTTCAATACCCCCTTGTTTGCTGTATCCTCAACATCCTTTATTCTTAAGTCATTTAATTCCCGGCATTCGTACGAAATCTTCCAGTACCTTGACCTTTACATAACCCATTATGTAAGCGAACACGTTCCCTGCATGGAGGAAGAGTGAGGAGGAGGAAGAGCGCAGCATTTCTCTGGCCTGACCCTGACATCCTCTCCACCAATTGCAGGAGGGCAATTGGCTGGTGTTATGCAGCTGCTCCCACCCCCAAATGCACCCCCTAATGAGGAAAGCTGCCCTGACCACTGGCTGTCAGAAATCACTATCAAAATAAAACAAAATAAAATAAAAAAATTCCTTCCAGTAGCACCTTAGAGACCAACTAAGTTTGTTCTAGGTATGAGCTTTTGTGTGCATGCACACTTCTTCAGATACACTGAGACAGAAGTCACCAGACCCTTATATATAGTGAGAGGGTGGGAGGGGTATTACTCAGAAGGGTGGTGGGAATGGGTGAAAGGTTGATAGCTGTGGTAAACCTGTTGACGACTGTTAATGGCTGCAATTTTTCGTCAACAGGTTTACCACAGCTATCAACCTTTCACCCATTCCCACCACCCTTCTGAGTAATACCCCTCCCCACCCTCTCACTATATATAAGGGTCTGGTGACTTCTGTTTCAGTGTATCTGAAGAAGTGTGCATGCACACGAAAGCTCATACCAAGAACAAACTTAGTTGGTCTCTAAGGTGCTACTGGAAGGAATTTTTTTATTTTATTTTGTTTTATTTTGACTATGACAGACCAACACGGCTATCTACCTTTAACAGAAATCACTATGTAGACAAACTGAAAGAGAGAATTGGCACTGATGGTGTGTGAAAAACCCCTCTTCCTCATTCTCCCAAAGGAGACATCAATGAGATTTTGAACACTTTTAAAGAGCTGGTTTTCTCTAATATGTGCTGACAACTAGGTGTGCTTCCTGTTTCATTTTGTTTAGCTTTTATACCCAGAATGAATACTCCCTCTTGGTATAATGAAAAACAGAAAAGGAGAATTTGCTGGGCAGCTGCAGATGGCTCAGCTCTGTGCTACAGACATGGCAAGCTTATATTAATAACAAGCTTATGCCATTGCCTTGTGGGACAGGATAGGAAATCTTTCCCAGCCTCCATTTATTGGAATTAATTTAGGGAAGAGTCCATCAGCACAGTGTGACCTTCAGTTTCCTAGATCTTACTACAGCCTGTTTCCCATCATGATTATGTTTGGACACATTAGCATTGCTTCTGTAAATATAGTTTCCACTGTCTCCCGTTTTATTAAACTATTAAAGAATTTATGCCCCATTTCTCCATCTTTGAAGGTCAAAGCAGCTAACCATTTTTAAAGGAACAATACGATACGATATAATCCATATTTTCAAAACTGCTGATAAATGGATACTACCATGCCCTTTAAAAGAAAAGCCCTAAACGGCCTCGGTCCTGTATACCTGAAGGAGCGTCTCCACTCCCATTATTCAGCCCGGACACTGAGATCCAGTGCCGAGGGCCTTCTGGTGGTTCCCTCACTGCGAGAAGCAAAGCTACAGGGAACCAGGCAGAGGGCCTTCTCGGTAGTGGCGCCCGCCCTGTGGAACGCCCTCCCAGCAGAGGTTAAGGAGATGAACAACTATCTGACATTCAGAAGATACCTCAAGGCAGCCCTATTTAGGGAAGTTTTTAACCTGTGATTTTAATGTATTTTTATATTTGTTGGAGGCCGCCCAGAGTGGCTGGGGAGACCCGGCCAGATGGGTGGGGTACAAATAAAAGAATAATCATTATTATTATTATTATTATTATTATTATTATTATTATTATTATTATTAAAAAGAGACAAAGGCTCACAGATGTAAAACAGTTTTCACACTCACCCCTTGAAAAGCAAGCAAATAGTGAGCCAGTCAAGTGGGAGGCACCATAACTGAAAGGTCCCAGCAGGAACAATTCCGGAGTAAGTTAAACTTTTACTTTCTTCTTTTTTTTGCTACAAACAAGTTAGTGTGCACATCTAAGTCTGCTGACATGGTACAGTCCCCTGGGGCTGTCAATATGACAGCTGATATTTCTGGTCCAATAATTAATTTCGTCTTTTTACCTCTCTAAAGTATACTTATGCTAGCACTGAGAGCAGGCAGTGAAATAATAACTGACTATGCCACATGACCTGGACGCGGGTGGCGCTGTGGGTTAAACCACAGAGCCTAGGGCTTGCCGATCAGAAGGTCGGCGGTTCGAATCCCCGTGACCAGGTGAGCTCCCGTTGCTTGGTCCCTGCTCCTGCCAACCTAGCAGTTTGAAAGCACACCAGTGCAAGTAGATAAATAGGTACCGCTCCGGTGGGAAGGTAAACGGCGTTTCCATGCGCTGCTCTGGTTCGCCGGAAACGGCTTAGTCATGCTGGCCACATGACCCGGAAGCTGTACGCTGGCTCCCTCGGCCAATAAAGCGAGATGAGCGCCGCAACCCCAGAGTCGGTCACGACTGGACCTAATGGTCAGGGGTCCCTTTACCCTTTACCTTTATGCCTGTGTGTGTGATGTCCTTCCTATGGACCAGCTCTGCATCAGCAGTTCAGTTAGGATGGAAACAGAGATGCCTTTCTTTCTCCTTATCTGTGTGTGTGTGTGTTGAGCTCTGCTCTGTCTGCTGAAGCAGCACTTTTGTGAGGGCCCTTTTCAAAAACTGAACATTTTGCGTAACGCTGGGCAACTTCAGAGTGCTGATGGAGTAGGGGTCTAACTTTGGGCTTCACCTATATGAGTCACTGTGCTGAGGCTGAACCATGAAGTATACAATTTCTGCTGTGCAACAGGACTTGCACCACTTGGCCTTGGTGTGTGGTGTATCCTTTGGGTCCCCCTTGTGCTGTATCAGATGAGCCGTTGAGGTCCTTGAGAGCAACAGAGGCTAAGGGAGGAGTGGGAAACTGGTTCCCCCCCTTTCAGTCCAAAGATTCTCATTCCAACCTTGGGTCCCCAGGTGTTGTTGGACTACAATTCCCATCATCCCTACCAACGAGTGGTCAAGGATTATGGGAGTTGTAGTCCAACAACATCTGGGGACCCAAGTTTGAGAAAGGCTGCCTTGGGAGGTCACAAAGGTGACCCAGGGCAGAGCTGGGGAACCCGTGGTCCTTCCAGCTGTCATTGGACTCCATCTGCTCCTGGCAGCATGGCCAACGGTTATGGGAGGGTGAGAGTTGGAATCCAGCACCCACATCTGGAAGGTCACAGGTTCCCTAGCATCGCCCTGGGGGCAGGGGATAACTTGTCAGGTGTGCCAGGTGGGTGAGGCTGAGGCCAGGGTGGTCAGGGGCAGAGCAGACCTTGTTCCCCATTAACATACCCCACCTAGTGTTTTGCTTAATTCCACCCCAGTTTGTGTCCAGTTAAGAGTAGTCCCCATGCATTCAATTGACTTAAGTTAGTCAAATCCGTTGGCTTCAATGAGTCCACTCTGAGTATTCCTTAGTTGGATTCAACCCTATGTGTCTTGTCTATACATGGTACTCCCAGCACCCCATTTTATCCTCAAAGCAACCTACCAAGATCAGTTGAAGCCACAGGCTAACCCCCATCCCCCACCCCACCCCGCTGCAGCCAAAGAACATTTTCTAGGTCTATCTCCTCCCAGTAACTGGCCATCTGTGATTTTATTTCTCTTGTCCCAGCTAATGTGTCCTTTTTTCCATTTCATCCATGTTATTTTCTTTGATGGAACACATACCTCTTGAGAACTTTCTGAAGGCATCCTTCTTAATCCTGAAACTATTTTTAAACCAGAATATTAAGCCTATAAGAGACCAGGAAGCATTTCCTTCATGGGGGCGGAATACAGGATAATAAAATGTTAAAAAGCTAATTGTGGACATTGGTCTTCTTCATTACACTTACAATTTTTTTTTAATGCAAATCTCAATAATTACTGACAGCACAATCCTAACCATGTTTACTCAGCAGTAAGTGATATTGAATCCAATGGGGCTTACTCCCAGGTAAGCATAGTTAGCCCTAGCAATTCTCCAATTTAGCTTTGCGCCCCTTGAGTGTTGTGAAACTCTCCCCCCCCCCATATATCAAGGCAGGT
The DNA here is from genome assembly GCA_034642065.1 of Darevskia nairensis. Taxonomy (NCBI): domain Eukaryota; kingdom Metazoa; phylum Chordata; class Lepidosauria; order Squamata; family Lacertidae; genus Darevskia; species Darevskia nairensis. The sequence continues at coordinate 22,241 of JAWWNI010000806.1, read as the reverse complement.
TTCTCATCTCTATTATCTTATTGAACACTTTCCTTTTTCAGCAAGACTTTAAAGTGGAGATCTGTATCTTAGTCTGTATCTGCGTTGAATTTGAAATTGTTTTTTATGTACGGAATTGGTTTTAACTGTTTTTGTCTATGATGCTTCTGCTGTGTAATTGCTGTGAGATTTTTACATATGGAATGCAGCTCATAAACGGCATCAGATAAATAAATACAACCTCCTCCCAAATTTGTGCATCCAGTCAGCTGTTTCATTCATCTTTCACATTTCTCCTCCTCCTGCTTCTTTCTCTTCTTGGCTCTCTGTGATGCATCTTTTTAAACAGTGCTCCTTCATCCCCCAGGGAGAAAAGGAGAGAGAGAGAGAGAGAGAGAGAGAGAGAGAGAGAGAGAGAGAGAGAGATGCCTTTAAGAAACGTGCTCTGTCTTTTCCCAAAACCTAACCTTACGCTTGATTCACAGAAATGGAAGAGCCTCTGGAGCGCTCTCAGAGGGTTAGAGTAGGGTCATATATGTCCACAGCCCTTAGCCTTAACATCGGCTCCCCACAGGGTTGTGTGTTGAGTCCCCTGCTCTATACCCACAGCTGTCAACCCTCCCTTTTTTGGTGGGAAACTCCCTTATTCCAATGCCGTTTCCCGCTGCTATCCAGGATTGTTGATATCCCTTAAATTTCCTGGATTTCAAAGGAAGCAACTCCTCTCCCTCCCTGCCGGCCAGGGAGGCTCCTCAGCTGCGTTGCTCGGCTGCCAATAAGGAGTCTGAGACCGACTGGGGGCGGAGCTTGCATGCCTTGTGCAGCCAGACCCTCACGCCCAACCAGACAGCCAGCCTGACTGCCGTCTATGCGCTCGCTCTTTCGCTCACCCGTTCGCGTACCGCCCTCGCGGCATCCCTTATTTTCCCTTATTTTCAAATCCGAAAGTTTGAAAAAATCCATTATTTTCAAATCCGAAAGTTGACAGCTATGTCTATACCCTCTATATGTATGATTGTACAGCTACCCATCTTGGCAACAAAATCATCAAGTTTGCTGATGACACCACTGTGGTGGGGCTCATTTCCGGGGGGTGGGGGGATGAGTCCGCCTATCAGGATGAGGTGGAGCGGCTCTGTGTTTGGTGCGGAGAAAATAATCTGGTCCTTAATACCGCTAAGACCAAGGAACTGGAGGTGGACTACAGGGGGGGGGGAGGCAGACATTCAGCCCTTGTATATTCTTGGGAACCGGGTGGAGAGGGTAGCTGTATTTAAGTTTCTGGGTGTTACCATCGAGCAGGGTATGACTTGGAGCGCAAATACTACTGCTCTGGTAAAGAAGGCCCAGCAGAGAATTTATTTCCTCAGACTTTTAAAGAAGAACAATCTGAGTGAGAGGCTGCTGGTGTCCTTCTATCGAGGCTCCATAGAGAGCATTCTCACATACTGTATCTGTGCTTGGTTTTCCGGTTGTACTGTCACTGATAGGAAAATGCTCCAGAAGGTCATAACCACAGCCCGAAAGATTATCGGTCATCCTCTCCCATCTTTGGATGAACTATACAGCTCCCGTTGTCTCAAAAAAGCAAACAACATTTTACAGGATTCATCTCATCTTGGATATAGTCTGTTTGCATGGTTGCCTTCGGGCAAGAGATACAGAACAATTAAATCAAGAACAAATGGACTAAAAAACAGTTTTTATCCAAGAGCTATTACTAGTTTAAATGCTGTAACCAAATAATATGATATTGGGGAGTCGTGATGGATGGTATATATGTGTATGTGTGGCTGTAAATGTGGGATGGCATTCAATTTTGTTGTACTCTGTACAATGACAATAAAGTATCTATCTATCTACAGTGGTACCTCGACTTACGAGTAACTCGACTTACGTTTTTTTCGAGTTACGAGTGACTTCCGGTAAAACAAAATGGCCGCCGCATCCGAATGTTTTCGACTTACGAAAAGACGTCCCGGCCGCTTTTAATAGGATTTTTTCGACTTACGAATTTTTGACCCAGATTTTCCAACTTACGAATTTCCCCCCCCCCCCAATGCATTCCTATGGGGATTCGACTTACGAATTTTTTCGACTAACGAAAATCGTGTCGGAACACATTATCGTCGTAAGTTGAGGTACCACTGTATCTATCTATCTATCTATCTATCTATCTATCTATCTATCTAAGAGCAAACCAGCAGATCTGCATAAGCAATTCATATAACAGCAAAGAGCCCCCTCCTGCAAGCTCTCCTTCCTGGGGTTTCGGCGCTAAAAGCCACAGAGGCAAGGATGGAGGGAGCAGCAAAGCTCCCCTAATACCCAGAGATCCAACCAGTCACCATTAATAAAGAGCTACTGGGGGACATTAAAAACATAGTGGCAATATATTGCTATCTGTCGTGGTGTTATTGGGAAAATCAGGGTTCAGGGTAAAAATAATGGAAGCAAAGGGCCCAGTGGAGCAGGCAGCATCCTCAAGAGGATACAACGCGCTGCAATATCTCTCCGTTCTGAAATACTCCTTCTAGCTGAGGCTATTAGTGAGGGAAGCGGGTTTCCCTAAGGAGGCAGGAACAATTGTCAGATGTTAGTGAGGAGCGGGTGTTTGGTTTGGCCTTGGAGATGGAGCAGTTCTCCGGATGTAATGCATACTCTATTTGCATTTTGCACCTGCAGAGGCTTCATTACTGGCTTATTGGTTTTGCCTCTGCATGAGACCCCCGGAAAGCCACTGCCAGTTGGAATAGACTTAGGGTTACAGGACTGGCGGAGGTTAGCCTTTGTGTCATCTTGAGGACCCAGCCAATAAGTCCTTAATAAACTTTATATACCGCTTGATTGTACCAAACAACAACAACAAACAAACAAACAAACCTCAAAGCAGTTCACAAAAATTATAAAACAATAACATTGTCGCAAAAAAAAATTACAGCCGTAATTTTAAACCCACAGAAGGTTAAAATCAAAATAGAATACAGTGGTACCTCAGGTTAAGAACTTAATTCGTTCTGGAGCGCCGTTCTTAACCTGAAACTGTTCTTAACCTGAGGTACCACTTTAGCTAATGGGGCATCCCGCTGCCGCCGCGCTGCCAGCGCGCGATTTCTGTTCTCATCCTGAAGTAATGTTCTTAACCCGAGGTATTATTTCTGGGTTAGTGGAGTCTGTAACCTGAAGCACCTGTAACCTGAAGCGTCTGTAACCCGAGGTACCACTGTAAATTAAAACAATTCATCCCAGTTCAGGAAAGGCCATAGCTGTCAAACCAGTTGCAGTTGGTAAAAGGCACCTCTAGTCACTCAGGCTACCTCAGGTTACCTCAGGCTTGTCCACATTTGAACATTATTTAGCTGTGTCCAGTTGTACCTCGGAAGTCGAACGGAATCCGTTCCGGAAGTCCGTTCGGCTTCCAAAACATTTGGAAACCAAGGCGCGGCTTCCAATTGGCTGCAGGAAGCTCCTGCAAGCCAATCGGAAGCCGCGTCAGACGTTCGGGTTCCAAAGAACGTTTGGAAACCGGAACACTCATTTCCGGGTTTGCAGTGTTCAGGAGCCAAAACATTTGAGTTGCAAGGCATTCTACTTTGGAGGTACAACTGTATCTACTTTTTGCGGGGCAGGCAAACCCTTTTCACCTACAGGTAGGTAGCCGTGTTGGTCTGTCATAGTCAAAACGAAATAAAAAATAAAAAAAATCCTTCCAGTAGCACCTTAGAGACCAACTAAGTTTGTTCTTGGTATGAGCTTTCGTGTGCATGCACACTTCTTCGGATACTTTTCACCTATGCAGCCTTAGACAACTGTGGTGTGGAAATAGGGTCGTCTTAAGGATAACTGGCACCGTGGTTCAAAGATCCCACCGGTGCCCCCACTTCAAAGTTCCCTCACCCCACCCCAACCGTTTCACCTTTTACAGCACTGCCGGCAGCTTTGCAGGGCTGGATGGGCTCAAAAATTTAAAAAGTTTTTAAAATATATATATAAAAAAACCCAAACCCATGTAAAATGCAAAAATCTACCTGGATGGGCATGCTGGCCCCCAAAAGAGGACATGTCTGGGAAATCCTGGGCGTATGGCAACCCTACTTTTTGTGTGTGTAGGAAAGAAGAAGAAGAAGAGTTTGGATTTGATATCCCGCTTTATCACTACCCGAAGGAGTCTCAAAGCGGCTCACATTCTCCTTTCCCTCCCTCCCCCACAACAAACACTCTGTGAGGTGAGTGGGGCTGAGAGACTTCAAAGAAGTGTGACTAGCACAAGGTCACCCAGCAGCTGCATGTGGAGGAGCGGAGATGCGAACCCGGTTCACCAGATTACAAGTCTACCGCTCTTAACCACTGCACCACACTGGCTCTCAAGGAAAGGAGCGAAGCTGGGGCACGGGCGATCTGTGCCCTGAAGAGCATGCGGCCTCCTCGATGCGCCCCTGCTGGGCGGGCGCTGTGGCGCACGGCGCCACTCGGCTCAATGGGAAGGACGTCCCTGTGTGGAAATCCCGACCTCTGGAACGAGCTCAAAAGCTTTGCTCTCTCCCTAAGTGAAGCTTGCTAGTTGACAAAGTTTGGAAATGGATGGGTGTGTGCTGCCTTTTTAAAGGTGTGGGTTTGAAGGGGGGGGGTTGTCTCTCTTTCTGCTTGTATCTATCAAGGGTGGACATAGCGTAGAATATAGAGTCCCAGTGCATAAATAATGCAAATGCCACGAAAGGGTTTCTATCCCTCCCTCTCTTCCTCTCTCCATCCGCTCCCTGGCTTATAACAAATGTTAATTTAATCAATTGGCAGTAAATCTGCTCAGTGCTGACTCATGCCAGACAGTGTCTCTTGGGGACTGTACAGAGCTTTTGCTGTCTCATTTAGAAATGAACAATGCAGAACAGGGCAGTTCCATCGTCACCTTCTCCTTTGGAGAGATTTTTTTTTTTAAAGGGGGGTGTACAACAGCAAGAAAACTGCCAAGTGTTTGCAGGTTTATGAAACGAAGAACTCAGGCAATATTTTTTTAAAAAAATTTCTTAACGATTCAGATACAAGTTACATCCTTTGCAACTTTTGCTAACAGGGAATGAAGATGAAATGGAAAAGTAAAGCAGTAGGGAAAGATACATTTTAAAACCATATTGGTTGCCCGGTATTAAAGCAGATTAAGACTGAAATGCTAAGTGGATTGAAGCCATTTCTTCCTTCTTTAATTAATTTTACAAATAAAAAAATACAGATAAACACACATCAATAAACTAACACTATATGTGGAGAGGTGGAAGGAAGTGGAACCACCGAGGATTGTAGAGTGGCAGTATAAATTACAAGAAATGGCTGAAATGGCTCAATTAACCAATAATTTAAGAGGAAAATCGAAACAAAAATTTCAAGAGAAATGGGCCAGATACACAGTATATGTTCAAAAATATAGTAGGGGTCAGATAGTGATGCCAGCCTTTAAGTAATTCTGGATGGGGAAGGAATAACAAGACTAGAGAACGGGATGCCACCGGATAATAAAGTGTAAAAAAGATATGTATGAAGCGATGTAACTGAGTTGAATTACACTCACAGGATTGATAGGAAGTCGGACGGGACTGGGATATTGACAGGATTTACGGAATTCAGTAAACTTTTCTTTTTCTTTTTTTGTTTTTGTTTGTTTGTTTGTTTGTTTGTTTGTTGGTATCGCAAAGGAGTATAGATCTTAACTTAGATCTAGTATGAGATATGTAATATGCTGTAACTGCATTGACTCTGTTTGCATGTAATGAATGGAACCGGATATGGGGAGTAACAAAAGGAGGCAGGCACAGTAATGACTTTTTCTTTTGTTTTTATTTTATTTATTTAGTTTTAGTTATTTTTATACTTTAGCCAAAATAGGAGGAACAATGTACATGATATACAGAATGGATTACTATGTAACCAGTTAACATCGATGTTAGTTTGCTTTACTGTTTACAATAAGAATGAATATTGTATATATGAAGAACGAATTGTACATATGAAAACGAATAATAATTTAAAAAAAGATAATAAATAGTCCACGCAAAGACGGTTCTGCATGGACATCAAACGGACAACAACAACAAAAATATGTGGAGATTCTCTGCATCTCATGACTTCCCCCCATCCCATCCATGGAGTCTTGTTTTAAAACATCTACAACTGCAAATTAATCTGTACTCTAGTTATTATATCAAACCATGTTATCCATAATATTTTTTACACTACAAGTGTGTCAAAATCCTGCTCTTGTTTCCATCCGCTTGCAGTGGTCTCCTAAATAACTTGCAAAATTTCCCCATTCTTTTATAAAGTTTTTATCCTCTTGGTTTCTGAGTTTTCCAGTCTGCTTTGCCATCTAACCGTAGCTTGCCATTCTTCTCTGGTAGGGACTTTATCATCTTTCCAACTCTGGGCCAATAACATCCGCGCGGCTGTTGTTCCATACATAAAAAGTATTTTGTGCAGATGGAAGCCATTTCTTTACTCCTTTCCTAGCTGTGCTACTCTAGAATTTGCACGGAATTGCATGTTCTTAAGGATTGTTGCAGCATGCAAGCATAGCTAAAGATCTGCTTGAGACTCTCTGAACCTGCACATTGATGTTCAAACATTATTGCGTACTTGGATTTCCGAAAAGCTTTGAGGATGTTACTCACTAATGGCTGCTGAGCAAACATGTCATGCGGTAAGAGGAGAGGTCCTTTTCTGTATTATTTTTTCATTTGATTTTTCCAATTAATATTTACATTCAAAATCACATATAAATAAAAAACAAATACAAGATTCCCTTCGAATTCCCCTTTTCATAGATTTTCTAGGGGCCAAGTCTCGGTTTTATGTTCCCGTGATAACAGATCGATCGAAACACTTCACCAGATAGTATTTATATGTCCTTTATATTGTGTTGTCCGGAACAACTTACTGTTACCATTAATCCACAAGTTGCCTGTGCACCCGGCAGATTTTCGCCTGGCCTTTTTATTGCAAGATACAGACCAGCATGTAACTTTACAAATGGCAAAATTTTTAACTTCCGTTTTGACATATAAACGTCGTAATGGACTGCTGTTTGGAAGCTGAAAATTCCTTATAATATCTATTTCTAATTTGTACTCTTAAGTTTTACTGGTTCTAATTTTTTTTAATCATATTGTACTGTGTATTTGTTCTAGTTCTGTTGTTCTTATGAGCTTAAAGCTGAAATAAAGTGATTGATTGAAATACAAGATTCTCTCGAATCCATAGGCTTCCCTCCACCCTTCCATGGGTTCCATACTTATCCTTTTCTACTGCATATTTTAAGTCATCCAATTACTTACGGTAATTATCCATTATATCCAAAGTCTTTGTTACATTACAAGTGTTGTTTAAGTCCTGTTAAAGGGTTCAATTGTTTACAGTGGTCTTCCAAGTACAATATAAATTTCCCCCACTCTTTATTAAAATTTTGCTCTTCCTGGTTTCTGATTTTCCCGGTCAGCGAAATTTAATTCATTGATTAATTGATTAAATTGAGGAGAGGTCCTTTTATCAATTGGTAATTGGCTAAAGAAGCAGAGAGTGGGAAGAAATGGACAGTTCACAATGGAGTGATGTAAGAAATATCTGTATTAAGATTGGTGATTTTTAACCGGTCCAAAATTGAGCTAGAGTTGTGCTAGATCAGTGTTTTCCAACCTCCTCGGGGCAACGGCACACCTGCCCCACGAAAAAAATCTCGCGGCACACCACCACCACATGCACCCCGACCCGGGGGGCGGGGTGTCCGCGTGCCCTGGCGGGAGGGAGGGGAAGGACCCAGGCGGGCGAAAATGGAGCGGGAGATCGGCGGGCCAGGCGCCCGCCCCCCCTCCAGCGCCCAGCCCCCCGGCAGCACCTCCACCCGGCCCCGAGCGAGCCCGGTGGCACCGGCACCTCCCGCCCGTCCCCGACCGCGACCGGGGCGGCAGAGGCAGCGGGCGAAGCGCCCGGCAGCCCCGCGAAGGCGGCGGTCGGCGCGGGAAGCCCGGACCGCCCCGGTCCGGCAGAGGCAGCGGGCGAAGCGCCCGGCAGCCCCGCGAAGGCGGCGGTCGGCGCGGGAAGCCCGGACCGACCTGGAAGCACAGCAGCCGGTGTCTTCCCGCGGCACAGGAGCCGGTGGCTTGCGGCACACTCCTGTGCCGCGGCACACCGGTTGGGAAACGCTGTGCTAGATGATGATCCATGCGCCTTGCTTCATTCTGCAGACGTCAAGAGTGGTATGCTTTATATCTGCATCATCATCTGTCAGGGGACGGAATCCTGATTTGATAGGGAGTAGAGTCAATTATCTAATACATCCATCCCATCACTTGCTGTTAAGTTCCTTTCGTGTACAAAAACCATCTGCCTGCTGACTGCCCATCCCCAGAGAAGAATGACCAATGAGCATTCATCTGGTTTTTACCAGTTGCTGGAAACTTCAGGAGCAGAGAGTACTTGGATCCTGCTTGTGGGTTTGCTACAGGCATCTGCTTGGCCACTGTGAAAACAGGATGCTGGGCCAGATTGGAAATTGGCCTGATCCCGCAGTCTCTTATTGTAAGATGTTTTAATCAATCAATCAATCAATCAATCAATAAAAATAATAATGTTTTATTTATACCCCGCCCATCTGGCTGGGCTTCCCCAGCCACTCTGGGCGGCTCCCAATCAGATATTAAAAACACAATACAGCATTAAACATTAAAAACTTCCCTAAACATGGCTGCCTTCAGATCTCTTTTAAAAGTCAGATAGCTGTTTATTTCCTTGACATCTGTTGGGAGGGTGTTCCACAGGGCAGGCGCCACCACCAAGAAGGCCCTTTGCCTGGTTCCCTGTAACCTCACTTCTCGCAGTGAGGGAACTGCCAGAAGGCCCTCGGCGCTGGACCTCAGTGTCCGGGCTGAACGACGGCATTCCCGGATGGTCTGAAATAAAAATGCACGAGAATCGCTTAAAATGGATCACTATCGTGAAAAGGATTGTGGGCGTGCAATCTGGGGCCCTCCACCCTTTTGTAGGGCAACCCATAGGAGTTCTGCTGTGAAGCAAGATGGAAAGATGACATTTTTTAAAAACTGGCAATTGTCCATCAAGACTTTTAAGAGGCAGGTTAGGGAGAGAAGGGCCGGTGCTGCAGTTCAGTGGTGGGTTTCCATGCTTTGTGTGCAAGAAGAGACATTTACAGTGTCTGGCATCTCCAGGTCGAACTGGGAAATGCTCTGGTCTGAAACCCTGCAAAACCAGTGCCAGACACTGGTTCTTGATGGTACGTGGCCTGGTATAAGGCAGCTTTATTTAAGGCAGTTATTGTTGCTATCGCTTTAGTTGGTTAACTGTTGTTAGCTGGCTCAAACCATTTTTTTTATGGAAAGGCAGGGTGCAAATATTTTACATAAATACATTTGAATATGTTTTGCAAGCTCTTGACAAGGTTGTTTGTCTCAGATCTTTAGCTAGGAAAATGAAACATTTGCCACTCAGGGTAGGATGCTGGTTAGGCAGCAGCCTCACCAGAGGGATTGGCTGAGAGGAGCCCACCATTTTTTCTTCTTTATCTGGTTTTTATCCACATTGATTGAATCTGCCCTCCTGTAAAATTGTATTAAGTAAGTTATGAAAAAATCGTGTTTATTCTTTCTTTCTTTCTTTTTAAATAAAAGGTGACTGTGTAGCCATCTTTACTGCTGCTGATTTTTAGGTCATCATGTCATTCTTCAATGGTGGTGGGATTATTTAGATCGTTTCCCTCTTTATGTGGTATTTGTTTAACTTTTGCATTGTTGACATATTTGATTGTTTCTTCTGGGTTAGCTGTTGCTGGTGAATAGAAATGAGGAGCAAAAAGTCTATAAATTGGTCTATGATTTCACGGTCTTTTAAATTTTAATTTTATTTGGTAATTCTAAGGAGACCATATTGTTCCTTTTATGTGGTTTTTAAAGGCAATGTGCCAACATACCCATAGTATTTAAGAACTGCAAGGCTCCTGCCATTCCATCAGTTTCAAGAAAGTCTAATTCCACTTTCTTCCTTGCTATATCACTTTTATGTCAAGTTTCATTCCCATCTGACGTGTGAGTCATGAAGCTTTAAGCTGATTGACCTCAAAGCACGATGATGAAAAATAACAGCAGCACAACTGTAGCAAGAGGTTGACAGTCTTTGCAATAGCTTCGTAACAATAAGATCGTGTGAGCTTTCATAGCCCCTCGTTGACGTGTTTTACAAGCCATGGAGCTTGTTTTCGAACTTGAATTTAGGTTTTTAACCTTTTGGATGAAGCAAAATTAGAATTCCTAGTTTGGATAATTACCACTTACTGTTTGGGAGTGTTCTTCTTCTTTTCTGAAGTTTCTTTAATCCTCCCCCTAGATTTAATAGCAAACAAGCTATTTTGAGTTATATAAATACATTAACTTTTTTCCTTCTGAGGAAACTGATAGATCATAACAGTGAAACGAGAATCTTAGCCGGCAACTCGTTAAGGTTATTTGTTAGTTTATCTTGAGTTATTTTTTTGTTATTTGGAAGGTTTTCTTGAGTTATTTCTATTTCTTTGAATTAGTTCATAACGTTTTTGAGGATTTTTGCTTTTGAGCAATTCTGCTCTTGAAGCATTAAACATATTGTTTCTTGGAATATCATTATATAAATATACGTTCATCTCGGGTAAGGGCTCGGGGTTGTCTCCTCGAGAGTAAAGAGCCAGAAACATCCGTTCTTCTAAAGCTAATACTTTATTTACAGAGTATGTACATCGGAGCGTCTAAGATTCATGTCCGCTTGAGTCGGTTCCAGAATCCGGGAGTGGCTTTCGCCAGTTCCTCCCCCAACATAAGAGCTTTGGAATTCCAAAGCGTCGCCTCCTTTCCTTACGCTTTCCCCCCCTATGCAGCTGGAGCGACAGAAGTAGCTGACCGCTTTGCTCCGCAACCCACTCCGGTGGAGCTAGGGCTCTGCCAGCATCTCTGGCCCTCAGCTCCACCGCACTGCCTGGCAGCTCCTGCTCCTCACCACTGGGGCTTTCCTTACTATCCCCGCTGGACTCAGAACTGCTTCCCAGGAGAGGCTGCACTTCCCTCCATCCCTCCTTCCCCGTCTCAAGTGCCTTGCATGAGGGCAGGTCCCTGACATCTCGTTTCAGGGATCTTTCACAGTGTAGATTTCCCTTGTTGTAATTCAGTTATTCCCGTGACTGTCTTTTTTGCCTGGCTCCATGAGTAAAGCTTAGGCAAAGACCTCTGGCAATGAGACCAACGGGGAGAGGAAATCAGAGCTAATGGCATGCACAGCTTCTGGTTTGTTCTCCATCGTCCTCTCTGCTGAGTTCTGCAATGGCAATATTATTATTATTATTATTATTATTATTATTAATAATAATAATTTATTATTTATACCCCACCCATCTGGCTGGGTTTCCCCAGCCACTCTGGGCGGCTTCCAACAGAATATTAAAATACAATAATCAATCATACATTAAAAGCTTCCCTAAACAGGGCTGCCTTCAGGTGTCTTCTAAAAGTCTGGTAGTTGTTTTTCTCTTTGACATCTGGTGGGAGGGCGTTCCACAGGGCGGGTGCTACTACCGAGAAGGCCCTCTGCCTGGTTCCCTGTAACTTGGCTTCTCGCAGCGAGGGAACTGCCAGAAGGCCCTCAGAGCTGGACCTCAACACCAAAACTAAGGAAGAGGGAATTGACAGGCGGCGTCACTGCTCCCCACCTGGCATGGTTGTAAGTAGGAAGGTAGGCAGTCAGCTGGTTGCTGGCTGGCTGGAGATGCACTTATAAGTTGGTGGCAGCGCTCCATTTGCCCTAAGGAACCAACTTCCTTAGGAACAAACATTACATAATGTCTCATCTTCATACTGATGAGGCTTGGTGTTGATCCCCAGAGCTTCCAGAGCTGCTTCTCTCATAACCTCCAATGAAAATAGGAACGTCCTATTCTATAATAATAATAATAATAATAATTTTTATCATTTATACCCCACTCTGGGCGGCTTCCAACATAAGTAAAGCACAACAAAACATGAAACATTAAAAAACTTCCCTATACAGGGCTGACTTCAGATGTCTTCTAAAAGTTGGAGTCCTTATTTCCTTGGCTTGGTGCATCACACCTCCAATGTTTCTCTGATTAAAAAAAGGAACATCCTACCATACCCTCCAACGTTTCTGTGATGATTAATAGGGAAAGAGCGGGACATTTCGGGATCAAATCAGAAACTGGGACGGCTTCTGTAAATCTGGGACTGCCCTGGAAAATAGGGACACTTGGAGGGTGTAGGTCAGGCATAGGCAAACTAGGCCCTCCAATTGTTTTTGGGGACTACAACTCCCATCATCCCTGACCACTGGTCCTGTTAGCTAGGGATGATGGGAGTTGTAGTCCCAAAACATCTGGAGGGCCGAGTTTGCCTATGCCTGGTCTAGGTCTCTCTGACAGTAAAATGGGATTTTGCCAGCAGCTAGGTATGACCTGAAGTAGAAAACGTTAAGGATAAATTTTGTGTGTGTGCACGCACGTTGGGGAGGGAGAGGTCTGTTGGAGGATTGCTAATATCTCTAGGGTTACATCCAGTAGAAAGATAAATGACTATTTATGTATCACTAGCGGACTCTGCCACACGTTGCTGTGGTTTTTGAAATGTTTTTGTAATGCTTAGTCTAATGTTGAGTTTAGGTTAGGTTAGATTATGTATAATATATACAGGCATGTAAAAAAGGGGAGTTCTGTGTCCAGGGGAACCCCAAAGATGATCCAGCCAACCCCAGGCAAGTAAGTTGTGTGCAGGGCCCTGTTGTGGATGCGCAGCTAAAATACACAATGACCAAATGTCGCTTGGTGCTGCATCTCATAGTTGACAAGAGTTCCTAGTCCCATCCCCCCACCTTGTAATCTGAAGAGAGACTCTCAGAATGGGCCTGCTCAAAATGGAACACAGCCATGGTTTTTTATCTCTTCCATTCAGGCGCACAAACTGTTTCAGTGGAATGAGCATTACATACTTCTAAGGAAGAGATCGCCGTGGACAACAGCAGAGTTGGCAAGTTTGCAAACAGTATGGGGTCTTCTAGTTTTCCATCCCTGGAAAAGGGGTTTGGGTAAGCTGCCTTCCACAATTCGGATTTTATCAGCACAGATCAAAACATCAGTTCATGAAAGAGTTTCCCGGGAGAGTAGAACAATCCACTGGTGTTGTGTTTTCGGATCCTTGAAGGTGTGTTTGTGTGTTGTTGTTATTTTAATCACAACCAGAATGTCAGGCCTACAAATTCAGATAACAATGCAGGGGGATAATCCCAGGTTTTTATTAAGACACAAAAACTGGGGAATGCTGTTATTGCTGTTGTTTCTCCCCGAGAACCAAGATGTAACATCCAAATATTATTTTAAAGAATCCATTTAGCGGCAAGTGTTGCAGGGAGCCTGGGGCTATGCATTATTCATATGAGACAACTGACCAAACATCTAATCTTTCATAGAAAGGCACATTGAAAGGCATAATGTTAGCACTTGTCTATGAACGATGAACAAGTTGCACCAGTTCCTTGTTCAACGGGTGCTTTTGAGTGTCTTCGTTTCTGCATGATCAGACAAACTGGCTGCAAAGGACGCTTTAGCCTTTCCTCCCACATGGCTGTTTTGACTGCCAATGGTGCAATATTCTTACACGTGGAATGGAGTGTGGTGAATAATATCCTCTGTTACTCTGCAGCTTCCCTGTTTGAGACAGATGGCGCATGGGGCCCTGGAGTATGTCAAGTATAGTGATTTAATTTGCTGGATTTGGGAATGCTTAAATGCATTACTGTGTGTATAATTCTGGAATGTTCCCCAGTAACTCTCATGTGATTGGTTCACTCTGTACACATGGGTCATTCTCCAGGAGCCAGTGTGGTGTAGTGGTTAAGAGCGGTGGACCCGTAATCTGGTGAACCGGGTTCACGTCTCGCTCCTCCACATGCAGCTGCTGTGGGCTAGTCACACTTCTCTGAAGTCTCTCAGCCCCACTCACCTCACAGAGTGTTTGTTGTGGGGAGGAAGAGAAAGGAGAATGTTAGCCGCTTTGAGACTCCTTCGGGTAGTGATAAAGCAGGATATCAAATCCTAACTTTTCTTCTGTGTGCTGCCTCTGTGTCGCCAGAAGCGGCTTAGTCATGCTGGCCACATGACCTGGAAGCTGTACGCCGGCTCCCTCGGCCAATAATGAGAGATGAGCGCCGCAACCCCAGAGTCAGTCACGACTGGACCTAATGGTCAGGGGTCCCTTTTCCTTTACCTCAGGTTACAGGCACTTTGGGTTATAGACGCTTCAGGTTACAGACTCCCGCTAGCCCAGAAATAGTACCTCAGGTTAAGAACTTACTTCAGGGTGAGAACAGAAATCGTGCTCTGGCAGCACAGCGGCAGCGGGCGGCCCCATTAGCTAAAGTGGTGCTTCAGGTTAAGAACAGTTTCAGGTTAAGAACGGACTCCGAACGAATTAAGTACTTAACCCGAGGTACCACTGTAAATTCATACGCTGCAGTACATGCAGTCTTGTATAGCAGATATGAGGATTGAATTTGTTTTCCCTCTGCCTTTGTTGCCAAGGTTAATATAAAGTGGCTTTCCTTTCTCTCTCTTTGCTTGCTTGCTGCAAGACTCTTCAATCCCACTGCGGATTCTGAACAAAGTATGTATGCACAGGCATGGTTTCTCTTGGGTGGGGGGGGGTGTTTCCATATAGGATCAAATACAAAAAGATATCAGAAGGGAGACGGAGAACACACAAACACTTGAAAGTGACATTTCAGATGGGTTGAGTATCCAGGCCCAAATCATCCTTAAAGACCAATTCCTCAAGCATAAAATATCCATTGCTGTCACAAGGATCTCAGCAACAGGAAAAGCATTGCTTTGTAAATTGCCTGAGATTGTTCCCCAGGGAGCTGGGTGATACAGGCATGGGGGGCGGGAAGGGAAGGGAAAGCAAGCCGTGGTCTTTGGAGGGAAGGCAAAATTTGATAAAACAGCCTGCTAAATCAGTTTCCCTTAAATGCCAGCTGTCAGCCTTCTAAGCTGCGATGTGCCTGGATTCAGAGGCAGGCATTGTCATGGGACGGCAGCCAAGGATCAGCAGGTTAGAGGGGAGGTAGGATCTTGGTGAATAAAACACACATGCATAGCGACAGCTCTTGGGGAGCGTCTTGCCAAATGCAAGGTGATTCTTTTAATGAGATTCAGAGGCAATACAAACACAAGTGAGCAAGAAGATTAAAGATTAAAAAAAAATGGTATCTGAAGAAGTGTGCATGCACACGAAATGTGATGGCCTGGGATTCAGACTCAGATGCTGAACCTGAGGGATCCCAGCCTGCACAGGATTCCCCGCCTCCAGAACCAGCAGAGCCGGGGCTAGAGCCTGAGTCTGAAGGGGCCTCACCTGTGCTGGATCCTCAGGTGCAGGCATCTGCTGAGTCTGCTCTGGCTCCTGATGGGATGGAGGACCCATTGCCTGCAGGTGCTCCACTCCCAGCCCTGTCAGGGGAAGCTGAGGTTGCCTCTGGGTCCGGTAACCCTCCAGCCTCTCCTGAGCTGCAGAGAGGCGAAGGGAACTGAGTTCCCGCAGGAGGAGTCCTTGCCTCCAAGCCAGGAGAGGCGAGTCACCAGAGGATCGGGGCCGCCCTCTGCCTCGGGGCAGATAAAAGCCGGCCAGCCCCAGCCCCAAGTTGCAGGAGCAACATTGTTGGTTGCCAGTTCCTGCTTGAAACCTGTCCTGCTTTCCTGCCTGAGCTCCTGACCCGCCCTGGTTCCCTGCTTGCCTACCTATTCCTGACTTTGCCTGACTCCCTGCCCTGCACCCAGCTTCAGTGACTACGGACTGCCTTTACATTGCACCTCTGACCACGGACTGGACTTGGACCTCGCCTCTTGGGTAACCCACGGGACCAGCACACGAAAGCTCATACCAAGAACAAACTTAGTTGGTCTCTAAGGTGCTACTGGAAGGAATTTTTTTATTTTGTTTTGACTACAGCAGACCAACACGGCTACCTACCTGTAACAAGATTAAAGATTTCATTCTAAACAGCAAACATTATATACATTACCAAGCAAGCACTTTGATCTGCCACTGGGAAGCCCTCAAGAAGAGGTGAAGTGAACCCCAGGTAGCCACAGGTTGCACGGCGCTCCGGCCATGAGTTGGTACACAAACTTCACACAGAACTCCTGCCCAACACCACCTGATTTATAGACAGCTAACCCATTAGCCTATGTGCCTTGCCCAACTAGCTAGTAAAAGGTAAAGGGACCCCTGACCATTAGGTCCAGTCGCGGACGACTCTGGAGTTGCGGCGCTCATCTCGCTTTATTGGCCGAGGAAGCCAGCGTACAGCTTCTGGGTCATGTGGCCAGCATGACTAAGCCGCTTCTGGCGAACCAGAGCAGCGCACAGAAACGCCATTTACCTTCCCGCCGGAGCGGTACCTATTTATCTACTTGCACTTTGATGTGCTTTCGAACTGCTAGGTTGGCAGGAGCAGGGACCGAACAACGGGAGCTCACCAATCGCAGGCCCTTGGCACCAGATCTCAGTGTCCAGGCAGAATGATGGGGGTGGAGACGCTCCTTCAGGTATACAGGACCGAGGCCGTTTAGGGCTTTAAAGGTCAGCACCAACACTTTGAATTGTGCTCGGAAACGGACTGGGAGCCAATGTAGTTCTCTCAGGACCGGTGTTATGTGGTCCCGGCGGCCACTCCCAGTCACCAGTCTAGCTGCCGCATTCTGGATTAATTGCAGTTTCCGGGTCACCTTCAAATGTAGCCCCACGTAGAGCGCATTGCAGTAGTCCAAGCGGGAGGTAACTAGAGCATGCACCACTCTGATGAGACCGTCTGCAGGCAGGGAGGGTCTTAGTCTGTGCACCAGATGGAGCTGGTAAACAGCCGCCCTGGACACAGAATTCACCTGTGCCTCCATGGACAGCTGTGAGTCCAAAATTACTCCCAGGCTGCGCACCTGGTCCTTCAGGGGCACAGTTACCCCGTTCAGGACCAGGGAAGGACTTGTGGATCCAGAATTGGCCTCCACAGTCCCTTACGGACTCACTGTTTAGACCGTGTTCATGGAAGACAATCTTACTCGGCTAAGAGTGATCGGCAAAGAAGAAGATAGACATTTGTAGAGTCAAGGGCACCCATTGCACACTGAAAGCAGCATTCAATACTACATCTAATAAGAAAGGAGATAGGAGTAGACACATGTTCTGCTGGAAGGGCTTCAAGACAGTCTCTGAAGCTGCTCCAGCTAGAGATTCATGTCTGGTGCATAAATCAGTGAAGACCAGTCAAAACAAAAAGAGATTGCCAAGAGCTTATAAAATTGAGTCAACAGTGTGATGCAGCAGCTAAAAAAGCCAATGCAATTCTGGGCTGCATCAATAGGAGTATAGCATCTAGATCAAGGGAAGTAATAGTACCACTGTATTCCACCCTGGTCAGACCTCACCTGGAATACTGTGTCCAGTTCTGGGCACCACAGTTCAAGAAAGATACTGACAAGCTGGAACGTGTCCAGAGGAGGGCAACAAAAATGGTCAAAGGCCTGGAAACGATGCCTTATGAGGAACGGCTTAGGGAGCTGGGTATGTTTAGCCTGGAGAAGAGAAGGTTAAGGGGTGATATGATAGCCATGTTCAAATATATAAAAGGATGTCATATAGAGGATGGAGAAAAGTTGTTTTCTGCTGCTCCAGAGAAGCGGACACGGAGCAATGGATTCAAACTACAAGAAAGAAGATTCCACCTAAACATTAGAAAGAACTTCCTGACAGTAAGAGCTGTTCGACAGTGGAATTTGCTGCCAGGGAGTGTGGTGGAGTCTCCTTCTTTGGAGGTCTTTAAGCAGAGGCTTGACAGCCACCTGTCAGGAATGCTTTGATGGTGTTTCCTGCTTGGCAGGGGGTTGGACTGGATGGCCCTTGTGGTCTCTTCCAACTCTATGATTCTATGATTCTATGAAGAGCTCCCAAAGAACCTTTCTTAACGGTGCAAATGGGTGGCGAAATGCAATTCAGTGTAAGCAAGGGGAAAGCGATGCGTGTTAAGGCAAGAAAATCTTATGTTTGCATATGGCTCGTGGCGTCTGAGCTGGTGATGACTGATCAGTTGGTCCACAATCTGAAAGTACTTCACTGGGAAGCTGCCCTTTGCACGTCAGGAGTTTGCCACATAGGGCAGCCAAGCACGGATCCAGACTCAATGGGACACAGACTCAGTGGGGATTCTTGAGGATACAGTCATAGGACTGCGCCGTTAGCGTGTGTTATGTGTCACAACTTCCACAGTACTGTATACAGCATAAACATCTGACTTGCTTACGGCAATATCTCGTGTGCGATTCTCAGTTTGGCAACGCAAAAGATTCAGGAAGAGTTGCAGGATTCAAGTGCATCCAGGGAGCTTCTGTTGTGCTGCAGGTAAAACCTTGTGCCAGGCAGAGGTCTGAGTCAGCTCTTTTCCAGCCAGAGGGTAATCGACCCAACGAGACAGTGACACAGCAGAAATAAATGGGTAAATATAGACTTCTAAACTTTAAAGCTTAGTATCTTCCAAATATTTGGTTGCTTTTTTCAGTTTAATAGGAAAGGAAACTAAAGCAGGGCTGGAAAATGCAGAGCTACCTCACAAAAGGCTGGTAAAATCTGAGAGTATTTCCTCTCTGTGTTTCCTTATTTTTCATGTTTAAACCTTCCATCTAGCCAAGGACCCTTAAGGTCGGTTGGGTGAGGCTCAGGTTGGTCCTATAGTAAAGGTTAAATTGAAAAGGGACTCTCGCTGCACAGTTCGTAAGTATAAAAATGGTTAGTCTTCCTAAGATAAAGTTTGCTTTGTTTTCTGTTACTGCAAAACATACATTCTAAAATTAATAAAATATCCTTTATAATATTTCAAAAAGGGCACTTTCTGCTATCTGGAGTACAGTGTTTGGTGTGCTTTTGCAGTTAGTCAGTTCTGAACAAAATGATTAAGCTGCCTCCTTATTTTTATGCATACAAAGCTAATTTTAGTGTTAAACAAACAAAATCCCATTTGAACCATTTTGGAGTAAGCCCCACTGGATTCAATGAGATTTACTTCTGAGTAAGACATGGGCTCTCAGATCATGGCCACTGGTCCCATCACCTCCTGCAAGTAGAAGGGGAAGAAATGGAGGCAGTGAGAGATTTCACTTTCTTGGGTTCCATGATCACTGCAAGATGGTGAAAGCAGTCACGAAATTAGACGACGCCTGTTTCTTGGGAGAAAAGCAATAGCAAACCTAGACAGCATCTTAAAAAGCAAAGACATCACCTTGCCAACAAAGGTCCGTATAGTTAAAGCTATGGTTTTCCCAGTAGTAATGTACGGAAGTGAGAGCTGGACCATAAAGAAGGCTGATCGCCGAAGAATTGATGCTTTTGAATTATGGTGCTGGAGGAGACTCTTGAGAGTCCCGTGGACTGCAAGAAGATCAAACCTATCCATTCTTAAAGAAATCAGCCCTGAGTGCTCACTAGAAGGACAGATCCTGAGGTTAAGGCTCCAGTACTTTGGCCACCTCATGAGAAGAGAAGACTCCCTAGAAAAGACCCTGATGTTGGGAAAGGTTGAGGGCACAAGGAGAAGGGGACGACAGAGGACGAGATGGTTGGACAGTGTTCTCGAAGCTACTAACATGAGTTTGGCCAAACTGCGAGAGGCAGTGAAGGATAGGCGTGCCTGGCGTGCTCTGGTCCATGGGGTCACGAAGAGTCGGACACGACTGAACGACTGAACAACAACAACAAGACATGGGCTATTAAAGGTTCCTGATGCCTTACATGACATGGCCATGCTGCCATACCCTCCAACATTTCTCCGATGAAAATAGGAACGTCCGATTCCATAATTTTACTATTTATACCCACACATCTTACTGGGTTGCCACAGCCATTCTGGGAAGCTTCCAACATATAAAAAAACATAATAAAACATTAAACCTTAACCTTAACAGATTAGAGAATTGGGCCAAAGCAAACAAGATGAATTTTAACAGGGAGAAATGTAAAGTACTACACTTGGGCAAAAAAAAATAATGAAAGGCACAAATGCAGGATGGGTGACACCTGGCTTGAGAGCAGTACATGTGAAAAGGATCTAGGAGTCTTGGAGCAATTCTGGGCTGCATCAATATGAGTATAGCATCTAGATCAAGAGAAGTAATAGTACCACTGTATTCCGTTCTGGTCAGACCTCACCTGGAATACTGTGTCCAGTTCTGGGCACCACAGTTCAAGAAGGATACTGACAAGCTGGAACGTGTCCAGAGGAGGGCAACCAAAATGGTCAAAGACCTGGAAACGATGCCTTATGAGGAACGGCTTAGGGAGCTGGGTATGTTTAGCCTGGAGAAGAGAAGGTTAAGGGGTGATACGATAGCCATGTTCAAATATATAAAAGGATGTCATATAGAGGAGGGAGAAAGGTTGTTTTCTGCTGCTCCAGAGAAGCGGACACGAGCAATGGATTCAAACTGCAAGAAAGAAAATTCCACCTAAACATTAGGAAGAACTTCCTGACAGTAAGAGCTGTTCGACAGTGGAATTTGTGGTGGAGTCTCCTTCCTTGGAGGTCTTTAAGCAGAGGCTTGACAGCCACCTGTCAGGAATGCTTTGATGGTGTTTCCTGCTTGGCAGGGGGTTGGACTGGATGGCCCTTGTGGTCTCTTCCAACTCTATGATTCTATGAAACATTTAAAAAAAACACCCTTCCCTATACAGGATTGCCTTCAGATGGCTCATGGGTCAAATACCCTCTAACATTTCTCCAAGGAAAATAGGAACATCCTAAGGGAAAGTGGAACAGCTTCTCTAAATCAGGGACGTCCCGGAAAATAGGGACATTTGGAGGGTCTGTGCTGCTACAAATACATATAGTATCAACCAGTGCTTTTTTCCTAAAATACTCTCATTTTGACTCAAGAAAATCACCATTTTATAGTTCAAATCAGGAAAAATAAATACAGTAAATGGTACAAAGTACAAAGATTCACAAAATGTTTAGGGGTATGCGTCCCCCTGCATCCCCCAGAAAAAAAGCACTGGTATCAACTCCTGGGTACATTCTTAATAAAGGAAGTTTTATATTAATTATAGTTTCAGTGTGTTTGTTCACAGTTTTCCACCCTCTGTGGTGACTCTCACACATCCACCCGCAGATTGGTGGGTTGGAGGTGGGAGGAGTTCCTTTTGTTAATCTTTAAGGTGCCAAAAAGCCTCTTTCGGTTGTTGTTTTTTGTTGCTTCCTGTTGCAGCTTGTGAAGCACGCAGTTAGGAATGGGCCTCACTCAGGAAACACTCGCTCCTTCGCAAAGCAAAGCACCGCATCTCCCTTTTCCAATAAAGCTTCCCCTTTGCACCCCAAACACTGCAGAGGCCAGGAAACAAGAAAAGAAGCAGAGGAGGAACTAAAAAGGAAGGATGTATAGGAGTCGTTCAGAAATAAGACTCATTCATCAGTAACCTGTCTTCACTCTGATTTTCCATGGCTTGGAGGAAGGAGTAACTGTTGAGGGCATAGCTGTCAACCCTCCCTTTTTTTGCAGGAAACTCCCTTATTCCAATGCCGTTTCCGCTGCTATCCCAGATTGTTGATATCCCTTAAATTTCCTGGATTTCAAAGGAAGCAGCTCCTCTCCCTCCCTGCCGGCCAGGGAGGCTCCTCAGCTGCGTTGCTCGGCTGCCAATAAGGAGTCTGAGACCGACTGGGGGCGGAGCTTGCATGCCTTGTGCAGCCAGACCCTCACGCCCAACCAGACAGACAGCCTGCCTGCCGTCTACGCACTCACCCATTCGCACACAGCCTCTGGAGCGCAGGGTGGCGAGGCTACTTGGTGTCATTGCACCGTCCTCGCGGCATCCCTTATTTTTAAATCCGAAAGTTAGAAAAAATCCCTTATTTTCAAATCCAAAATTGACAGCGAGCATGTAGACGGCAGGTAGGCTGTCTGTCTGGTTGGGCGTGAGGGTCTGGCTGCACAAGGCATGCAAGCTCCGCCCCCAGTCGGTCTCAGACTCCTTATTGGCAGCCGAGCAACGCAGCTGAGGAGCCTCCCTGGCCGGCAGGGAGGGAGAGGAGCTGCTTCCTTTGAAATTTAAGGGATATCAAGAATCTGGGATAGCAGCGGGAAATGGCATTGGAATAAGGGAGTTTCCCGCAAAAAAAGGGAGGGTTGACAGCTATGT